>CM040932.1:2002289-2389789 GCA_023029165.1 Gobiocypris rarus | reverse complement strand
CACGCGTTCCTACTTCCTAGCTCATATTCTCATGGTCGGGAAATATTCTCTGGCAAAGCAGAGAAAGGGACGGTAACATTTCTCCTTATGACGTCATAAGGAGGAGATTCAAGATCAGCCTGATTGAGTTTCCATTTTCTCAAAGGCAGAGAAAGATAGCAAAAGCTCGATTTACACTGATTACAATTTCTAGAAACTTGGGGACCATATACAGGCTAGGGGAACTAATGTTAATGTTAAAAAACCTCAGAAAGTGAAATTTCATGTCATGGGACCTTTAATATAAAGTTAACGAAAGTTATCATGAGGACTGTAATGTTTAAAGCAGATGACTTAACAAATGTCAGTCGACCGGGAAGATTTGAAACGAGCCGTTCATTCATAACCATGCAAACTTACGGTGAAAATACAGACCGAAGTCAAAAGACAACGAGCGCAGCGCTGAAAAGAGGCTAAATAAGGTCTAAATAAGGTCTATACATCAAACTGTATTTCTTGCCTTCATGTTATTTTCACATATGCATATTCTAAATTGATTGAAAGCTAAATTAATATCATACTCAGATATGTTCAAATCATTAGACTGTAGAAAAATCCGAAAGGAATGCTTGCTGGACTGGTTCCAGATGTTACAATGCAACAATGGCTGGTGTGGTGTGATCATTAATAAAGTTTTAAATAGTGCTGTTTTGATCAAGTTGGACAAATCTGCCCATTTCAACTTTCAAAATTCACAGTCTGATAAGCGGCTATGGATAAATAATGGAAACCACAAAATAGATCAAAATGCATGTCAGTGTTTCCCATATGTTCATTTATTTGTGGCGCCGCAATATCAATGATAACCACCACATATTGATTATCTTTTTTTAAGAATCGTATTTAAATGCAGAGCGGCGTAGCGCATTTGCGCAGCACATCTTCTCGCTTGTCCCTCTCTCTCTTCCACTCTATCATGAACACAGCTACACATATATGTCCAACACAATGCTGTCAATGTCGTAAACCCACAACTAAAAAAAAATAATTAGTAAGTATGTAAGGAGCCTAGCTAATGAGGATAGCTAAATCGATGTTAGAAAACAGCTGGGTTTTCGAGGCTAACACGCTGTATATAGCTGGTAGTCAATATCAACCTCAGTAGTACTCACAGAGTGTATATTATGTAACTATTTTATGTATTTTTTCACTATTTATTTCAGAACCACAGAATTGAACGTGTTTGGCCTGAGGTCAACAACCGTGTGACTTATCCTCTAAAGTCGGCAATCGTCAATCTCGTGAATCAGGAGAGGCTAAACATGGAAGACAACACTGTGCGTTTCTGCTTGTCAAACCTGTCATGTCAGATTGCCAATATTGGACTTCAGGGTTTTGTTGACGCATGGAATAGCCATTCAGTTTCAGGTATTTGAGGATTTATCCATTTTTTTCCCACAGCACACAAACACATTTCTTCGGGGTGTTAGTGTGTTTGAGCATAAGTGCCTGAGCATAATGAGCTACTAAGATGGTCCCAACTTGTGTCATTCTTTACAACTTCCATGCTAAGTTTTTTTTCCACTCTTGAGAACGGTCAGAATCTAAATCAGCATCTGGCAGGTCTGAGTAGGATTAGGATCCATCCTGTGTCATAATTGCACGTCCATGCCAGCAATTTTCTATAAATTCGGACTTTCCATTTGGGATTAATTCAATACACTTTCTCCATCTAGAGGTAGGTTAGGAAAATGGACATGGGAAATGTTCTTGTAGTGACATTTCATAAATCCGGTTAAACACATGTCGTGGCAATAATTCAAGTCAATCACTGAACAAGAGACAAATCTTTGAATATAATAAAGAATGATTTATTTCCTTGCAAGGAAAGAGTACACTGTCGCACAGCCACAGATGACTGTATGAGAGCGGCCTAAAGACTAAACAATCAGGTTCCCTTTTATACCATTTACAAGGTCAGAAGCAAAGACAAGTGCTCTGTAATCTTCCACACATGGTAAAGCTTCAGCACACACACACAGAAATAAACTTTCATGGTCCCTTTGTCAAGGATCAATGCAGTTTTAGCCACTGACCTTAGGGGTCAGATCGATTCTTTTTAAACTGACCAGTTGTCCCTCTCAGTTCAATTCTAAGGACATGTAACAAACTTCATGTTAAGCATACTAAATGAATGATTATATGTGTTAAAGCAAATTCATACATATTGTTAAAATCACTCTCCTCAATGATTATATTTTCTTCTATTGATTAAATACATTTTTCTATTACAATTTCTCCTTTTTATCATTCATTGATAACTTCACAATCAAAAATGTATTCTTGTAAAAGAAAATTCAAGTCTTTACATCACATTTATACTCTTCATCTCTGATTTTCATATAAACAATCACTCTTGACTCTTGAAGGAAGATAGTTAAAATTGCTAAGGCTGTTTTGCGGGTATAGTCCCTTTTTCACTGCAAGCAAAACATATAGATAGATAGAACCTCTAAAGATTCTTTAAAGTAAGAAAATCATTTAACCTCTGTCACTCCCACAGATCGCATCATCATCGAACTCATCTCTCGAATTATCACAGTCATAGATAGATAGATAGATTAACCATCTGATTTGACATACTGGTGTTCTGAAGAAAACACGGGATACACATTAATATTACAACTACAATTCCCAAAATTGGTACCACGGTAAATCCCAACCAGTATCCCCATCCCTTCAGATTCCTTAACCACCCAAACCATGAATCATCTGCTTTCTCAGGTACTTTCACAGCCATTCTCATGTGAGTGATAATGCTGGTGATATTATCACTGTAGTCTGGAATATGAAAACAACAAGACAGTCCTAACATCTTACAGACCCCTCCCTTTTCTGCTGTTAGCATGTCTAAGACTAATCTGTTTTGGATCACTGCATCTCTGATTTGCCTCATTTCCTCATTTACCATTGTAAAAGCATTTTCTGTACTGTTAGCCATAGCTAGTACAGTCCATGCTAGCCATTGATCTTATTAATTGACACCGCTGTTCCCACCCCTAATAGAACAGACCACCCCACATTCGCCCCTGGTGAGGTCCATGGATCTGATAAAACATAACCATTGTATCTTCCTGGTAGACTTCCTATCACATCTTGGAATGTTCTCAGTTCACGTCTTTTCACTAAGCCTGCTGTCTGTGATCTCACGATAGGCTCTAGTTTGAAGGTTTGTTGTTTGATCACTCTGAAGAAAGCGGTGACCTTGCTCTTGACTTGATAGTGGTACTTGTTGTTTAAACTTGGTCTCGGCGTACACTGACATGTGTTTCGACCTCCTCTTCTCTCCCTTCGTCCTGAAGTGCTGTTGGAATCTTTCTGCAATGGCTGGCATGCACCACGTAGCCCTTTCAGCGACCTTCACGGCGGTGTGTGTCGTCAACAGCACCAGGAAAGGTCCTAGCCACCTTTTGCCCTCCAGCTTTTCCTCCTCAGGTCCTTGATCACCACTGAATCCCTGGCTTAATGTTGTGCAATGGGGTTTCTGCTGGTTTCCCCTGAGCTGCTTTCACCTGCACACAGACATTAGACAACAGAGAAGACATTTCTTTGCAGTAATTTAGCATATCATGTTCACACAACTCTGTCGATGGAAGCTGTTGTTTGACCCCTTCCATTCCCATGACCGGTGGTCGTCCAAAGACAACTTCAAATGGACTTAAATTTACTCTGGTCCTTTTCTCATTCTCATGTACATCAGTACAATTGGTAGGGCCTTGACCCATGTTAGCCCAGTTTCCTCACAACATTTCGCCAATTTGTTCTTAATGATGCCATTACCTCGTTCAACCGCACCTGCGAAGCAGGATGGTAGCTGCAATGCGTCCTCAATTCGATGCCTAAAAATTTACCCACTTGTTTTATCGCATCATTGACAAAATGTGTTCCATTGTCGGAACTGATTTTTCGTGGGATGCCCCATCTGGGAACAATTTTTAGTCAGCAGGGCCTTTGCCACTGCCGCCGCGTCTTGTTTTGATGTTGGGAATGCCTCAACCCATTTTGACCACATGTCAACCATCACCAAACAGTACCGTTTTCCTCCGCACGGGCTCAACTCCACAAAGTCCATCATTAGATACTCAAACGGCCCAGATGATGGTGGTTGAGATGCTAAAGGCATTTTCACCCCCCTTGCCACATTGTGTGTGTTACAAATGACGCATTGTTTACAGAAATTTTCCACAACCACTGTGAACCCTTTTGTGAACCATTTTTCTCATTTCGGCAATCATCTGTACTTTAGATGTGTGATCTTTGCCGTGTGTTAGCTTAGCGTAATGCATAAAGAAATGGTGGGGTAAACAAGGCTTTCCATCTGAACTCATCCACACATCGTCCTTGACAGTACAGCCGCACTGTCTCCATTTCTGCTTTTCTGCTCCTGACGCAAATGTCTGCATACTCTGTATGGAAGATAAAACATTAGTGTTTGTTTCAGATAATAAAAGACATTCTGGTCCTTCGATTGCGTCCATTGCCGCAACCTTGGCAGCCAGCGTGGCTCTGGAGTTTCCTGTAGAAACAAAGTCTTGTTTGTTAGTATGCGCTGCGCATTTACAGATAGCAACTTGCCTTGGCAAGGTTATGGCGTCTAGAAGTGCTGATACCAAAGAAGCATTTAATATTGGGCGCCCATCGGACTTTAGAAATTTCCTGTGCTTCCATAAGGCCCCAAAATCATGCGCCACCCGAGCAGCGTATCGTGTCTGTGTAAATCGTTACACTTTTCCTCCATCAGCTTGCATGCTTCAGTTAGAGCCACGAGTTCCGCCCCTGCGCAGAATAATTTGCTGGCAATCTGCCAGAAGTCAAAACATCAAATTCTGTAGTTACAGCGTAACCAACCTTATTTAGGCCTGTTTGTGGGTCTCTTGTAGCAGAGCCATCAACAAACAGGACATTTTCGCAGTTTTTCTTTTTTTTTTTTTTTTTTCCAAAGGTCCGGTCTCGGTGTACACACCTGTTCTAATGCAGTGACACAACAATGATGTTCCTCCCCATCCTCCTCCGTCGGGAGGAGAGTGGCAGGATTCAAGACCGTACAACGCTTAACAGTGACATTTGGCATATCAAGCAAAATCGTGTGATACCTCAGCCATCTGGCCGTAGATAGGTCAGGCGTTCTCTGCTCTTGCAGTATCATCGACACTGCGTGTGGGACCATCAATGCTAAATCAGAATACCCCACATATTCCCTCGATGCGAGTACCCCCAATTCTGCAGCTACTGCTCTCAGACATCAATTTGCTCGAAAAATACCCCACAGGTCGCAGTCTGTCCCCATGATGCTGCAAGAGAACAGAAGTCATAAATCCATTCTTTTCATCTACCATTTGAACAAACAGTTTTACAGGTGTCGGTAACCCCAAAGTTGGGGACCCAGTCAATTGTCTTTTCATGTTTTCAAAGGCCTTCTTAGCCTCTTCTGTCCAATCAAGTTTATCACATGACTTCAAACCCTTCCAGTTGTCAGGGCTACAAGCTCCAATCAGAGAGTTTCTCAAAACAAATGATAACGTGCTCTCCCTCAGGGAGAGGTACAGTATCACAGGTAATATTCATCTGGATTCTTTAGTGTTTCAGTGAATTAAGACGAATCCATATTTAATATCTGGAAGTTAATATCTAAGTGATCAAAACCCTGTTTCTGCTCTCCCGACATGTTAGGTTTATGATATCTCCCAAATCCAGACATCACGACACCTCGTTGCTATCAAACGTTTAGTGATTACACACACACACCCAGACCATCAGTTACCACTCAGAGACTAAACACACTTTAGAAAACATTCAGCTTTCATGTCTCCAGTTTCTCACTGTACATCATATTCTAATCAACCTTCCTCCAGTCTGTTGTTTCTTCAACATTTCATATTCTTTACCAAAATCACATCACTAATTTTCAGGTCATGTTATACAGTTTAAAGTACTCTTTAGGCGTAAGTTCTAAACAACCAAAACCTTAACCTCATGTGGCAGTGACACAAATCCTCACTATCCTTTCTTTGCTACTTACAGTAAAATTGTCATAATTTTACCAAGAACTTACAAATTTCTTCCATATTACATCGTAGTTCAATATATTTTAACCTAATTTGACTTCAGGTGTTCATAAATCCTGTCAGAAATTTTATTTTTACAACATTAATATTTGTGGCTATTTCTCTGGTCACATTATTCCTCTATCAAGTTCCACTGTTTCCGTACTATTTATCTCTATCTCTCTACAGAAATCCAAAATATTATTGTCTTCATATCTCAATGCCAGTCACACAGAAAGCCTCACAGCCTCTTGTTTTTTTTTCTCTTACATTAGTTGTAGTTCTCTATATAAATCAATGTCCTACCTCCATTTAATGGATTAAAACGCACAATAAAATTTTCATTTGAAAGGTTATATTCCTTTGTTCACCATCTGGCCTTTCATAATTTGATTGATTCTCTGGATCATTTAAATAGTGACTTTAACCAATTTGTCACTTTGTCTCTCTATACACGTTTACAATTTTAACTAATCCAGAGTCTAATTCACATCAGCATCTTAAATGACAAAAGTAGTCATAATTACCAGTAACGGACAGAGCTGGATACCAATCCACTTAAAGCTTGCCCCATGTTCTGGATCATCTCTTCACCAGATTCTCAGAATTATCAGTTTGTCGTTTGACTTTACCCGTCTGTAATGATAAAACACTCATTCCAGAGGTTTAATACACCCTACATTCAATCAGGACACGTAAATATGAACTGCTCATTCTCAAAATTTGCTTTTACATGGTCTCTTAACCAATTTCAGATCATGTCTGTTCATTATTCATTTGTTTTTATAAAAGTCAGCTGACATTGCTTTATTTTGTTTCAGCTTTAGCAGGATGATAACAGAGTACAGTCCCTGCAGCCTCTCTCTCACTCTCTCCAAACAGCCTCCTAAGACTATAACTTATACAAATGTAATATTACATTTATTAACCTTAATCCTTTACTTTCAAATTAGAACATCTCCAATAAGTTACACTATGAAATTGTTTCAAGTTATCTTTAGTTTAAATACCTTTTGTCATCCAGACCTTCTTTTTAAACTTCAAAAGTCGTCCTCATCTTAAAGCCATCACCATGTCTCTGAATTAAGCCTGCTGAAGTAAACTCATAATAACATTAATTCAGTTTTACTGATACAAATTAATACATTTTGTTCTGGTCTCCACACAAGTTAAATGACAAGCACTGCATGGTCTCAGCCGGCTCTTGAATGCCCCCTACCATCATAACTCTTTCGCTCAGGATCTTTCTTCCCTGGCACTCAATTTCTGCGGTTATTGGTGAGCGGTATAGAGGAGCATAATTAGGGCAGGCCCTGCTGTGTCCTGTCTGGACTCTCGGCCCCCACAAGCACAGCTTCCCCCCTTCACTGATGCTGCTGGCCTCACAGACATCGCTCCACTCTCATACACACCTCACATACAACCCCAAGTGGGGTCCCACTTGGGGTCCCAAGTGACTTTACGGTGATTTCCCTGGCTTGGGTTGTTCCCCGCTGGCCAAAAGAGAATCTTACCCGTCTTCGGGAAACCACCTCGTGCCCACTTGGTCATCGCTTGAGATCTTTGACCCTCAACAGGATCCAATATTTTCTGAAGTCTTGGGGAAAGTGCATTCAAGAGTCACCAGAGCCAATTAGTCTGCTTACTATAGGTAGAACATGGAGACAGGTTAATCATAACACAACTTAATCGCTAAAATCCATCAGTGAATTACTCAGTGAATTCAGCCAGAACAACTCTCCATTCAATTTAATGTTCTGCTACCACTGTGACCAAGGCCATCCGTTCTGTACATGGTGAAGGCTAAGATTAGACACAACCTGCTCATATAATACATAAGTAAAAACTTCAGTTAATTTAAAAGTCACCATATTTTAAAACGTCCTTTTATCCAATCATTGTCTATGATTTTCAACTGATGCCCTGTGCTTTTTCTTCAAATATCTTATCATATGACACAGGCTCAGATACCAGCTTTGAGCTGGTTTCAAATGAGAGCGACTCTGAGGCCTTCAGGACGGTAAACTGCATTTTCATAAACAGACACTCTTCACTTTAGCTCAGTGTCTGATCTGGCTAGAAATTAAAATTGTTTTCAAATGAACATCAGAGATTTTCCCTTTAACTCTATCCTTAGACAGTGATCACCATCTCCAATAATCATAATTTTATATTCGTCTTTTGCCCCTTATAATCAATTTTGAATTAATTTCCACTCAGATTGAGTCTCTGTTACTCAAGTTAGGCCACAGCACCAGAAATTACATGGTGGGCCAGATTCAGATAAGCGAATTGTTTTATTACAGCTCAGCACCAGCTTATCTTTTGAAACCAAAACATCAGCTTATAGGGTTTCCAACCTATAGTTATTTCAACAACCCAATATTCAGAGTTTTGCAAAAGTGAGAAGAGCAAGAACATATTTATAATTGTTTGTTTATCTTAAAACCCTCTCAACCTGATTTATATGTCTATTCAACGTTTTATCATCTTTATCTTTAATTTTAAAACTCATATTAACTAAACTTCACTAAAGACTTAATTTTTTATTTATTTTTTTCCTTGTTCTTTTCTCTCTCTAAGTCACTATTTAAATATACATCCTCAACTCACGTTTTTCTGTTATTCTGTAATTTGTACATCTGCCTGTATTAAAATATTATATATCTTTCTTTCAAAAGGAATTCCTTAACCTTATTGTTATCTAATTATTTTCTTAAGACAGAGTGTAATCTTGTCTCTGTTTCTTTCTTTTTAATGGGTTTCATTTACAGGATTTAGCCTGTTGGCCTGATTTACCACACCTTATGGGTGGGCGGTTACAGTTTCATGCAAAATGGCCCCGCTAACCACAATTAAAACACTCTCTGTCCTCTGGTGGAGCAACACCTCTGTTCTCCAATCTCAGTCTAGTTCCCAGTCTCTGGGCAGTGTCTAAAGCAGAAAACACTCGGACAGTCTCAGAAGAGAGCTCAGGGTCCAATAAACCTAAAATGTTTTGCATCTTGTTTTTCATAACCCTCACATTTGTTTATCAAATTGTAAAATCTCTGTTACTAATCCATGAATAAGCACAAGCAATTTGAATCTTTTCTCTATTCTCTCTTTATTTGTAGCCAGTTAAGTTGCTGTTTAACTTTCTAAACAGAATTAAAACATTTGTTGCCCATTTTCTTCATTAGTTCTTCAAATTTCTTTAACTTGCGGGCTTCAGAGCGGAGCTGCTTACAGCGTTTGCTCTTTCGTCTCAATATCTTTATCCAGACTGATCAAGTTACTGATCATGTCACTCAAATCATTTGCCATAAATTAGTTATCACAAATTGTATATTCATAGCTTAATCAAAGTTCATACTCACCAGCGATCTTTAAACAGCTGTGGCTTCTGTGTGATCAGACATGATTTTCCTTTCCCTGCTATGCTTCTTTCACACACAACACTCACATTTCACACACACATTTCCCACAACAGCCCTTCAATCCTTATCTCCAATTTTCAACTGATCATCCGTGCTACTCAGCGTTCCCTCTCAGCGTTCCCTCATTTGGGACAATCATGATATTTAATTCTTCTCTATACCTTGCATGCATTTTTGGCCATATAATTTTCTCATTTGACAAAATACCGGTGCTTCATATTTGATCTTGCTCTCGGACTTCCCCATCCTGACAGTCTGTCTCTGTGGATTTTCCTAGCGCTAGGTTTTTTAGTCTGTCGGACGTCTCCGTTCAGACCCTATCTTTCACCCAAGATGGGAGGCGGACTACCCCCTCTGTAATCCTTTTAAGACCTGCTCTCAGCACGGTCCGACCTGGCCTCGCCTGGTCTTTTACTCTTTTTCCCTCTGGAAAACTTCTCACAATTTCCTCCAGAAATTGTCTCCCCAAGTCAGCTGTCAGCTATGGTTCCTCCAATACCCTCAATATTTTCAATATTTTTCCCAAATCATTCATATTTTTTTACAATTCTCTCAATATTTTCAATATTTTTCCCCAAATAATTTTCAATTCATTCAGAAATTCAATAATCATTCAGAAATTCAACAATCATTCACATCATTCAGAAATTAGAAATTCAACAATCATTCACATCATTCAGAAATTAGAAATTCAACAATCATTCAGAAATTCAACAATCATTCATTTCCCCCTGAATTTCTTAATTTAAAAAAATCTGTCTCTTACCAGGAAGCTCCCGTGCCACCTCGGGTTCGTTTTCTGATTCCAGTGGTCGGACCCTCCAGACCCCAGAGCAGTCGGCCCTTCTCCCTCAATCTGTCAGGGTAAGGCTGTGACTCTAACGTCCAGGATGATCAGTCACCATCTGCTCTCGGGGTCCAGAAGGCACATCCAAGGAATCCCACTTAACTGACACCAAAACTGTCGTGGCAATAATTCAACTCAATCACTGAACAAGAGACAAATCTTTGAATATAATAAAGAATGATTTATTTCCTTGCAAGGAAAGAGTACACTGTCGCACAGCCACAGATGACTGTATGAGAGCGGCCTAAAGACTAAACAATCAGGTTCCCTTTTATACCATTTACAAGGTCAGAAGCAAAGACAAGTGCTCTGTAATCTTCCACACATGGTAAAGCTTCAGCACACACACACAGAAATAAACTTTCATGGTCCCTTTGTCAGGATCAATGCAGTTTTAGCCACTGACCTTAGGGGTCAGATCGATTCTTTTTAAACTGACCAGTTGTCCCTCTCAGTTCAATTCTAAGGACATGTAACAAACTTCATGTTAAGCATACTAAATGAATGATTATATGTGTTAAAGCAAATTCATACATATTGTTAAAATCACTCTCCTCAATGATTATATTTACTGTACTGTTTACAGTACTGTTGCATGCAGACAGTACAGTAAACATTACCATAGAAACAGGAAACAGCAGTTGGATGGTTGAACGAACAGATGGTATAAAGATGCTCAATAAAAAACAAAGACCGATTGTTCTCTTATTGATAGAAACATGATCAGCTAGAGTCCTGGTATTCAGGCATCTTAATATCTAAGCAATAGCTCACTTCAGGCTTCAGTATACACTTATTATATCATACTTAAGGCACTGTTCATGTTGGGCTGACAACCTCCTTAACTGTGATATAATAGACACATAATCCTGCTTGAACTGAGCATTTGCTTTTATAAAATGGTTAAGTATGGCAAAAACAGTGTCTGACTACAATTTGATTTTTTTCGCGGTTAGATCATGATTTTCTTACTTCAATTTGTGGGACAATATGTTATATCTCCTTTTTCATGATCCAGCCTATATTGACTTATACAGTTGTCTTTCTTCCCACTTACATTAATATGTTGGTAGTACAGTGTCAGAGTAAATATCTGTCCATATTTCATGTGATTGTAGGAATAAGTAGTTTTGGATAAAAAAAAAATGTATTAATGAAAAAAGTATTATTAGGATTATTTGCAGAAACCAAAAATTGTCATATTTATGACTTCAGGGAAGCTGAAAGATATTCAAGTCTCTATTTGACTTTTTCAAGTCTCTGGTATTCCTGTAGCTACACTGTTGTTTTTGAAACCCAAAAAATATGGGGCATGAAATTCAACTGCAAATCTTTCAACTGTCTGACACAGATTTTTTTAGTTTTTAGTTGTCTCCAATATAGTCTTATGTCTTTATCTCTTTGCTCTCCGGAAATCTCTTACAGCATGACTGAATAACTGTGCCAATGAGGATTCGACACTGCTGTGCCACCCTTTCCCACTACCCTCTCACATCGCCAAGGCATCACAGAGGGCTTTCGGAGAATCGCTGCTGTGCTATCCTGTCACACCACCCAAACATGGACTGCCTGTTTTGTTGTTGTTACAGTATATATAAGACACACAATCAACAGAGGGGTTAGCTCTTGTAGATTTAGTTTTTCTAAATATAACGTCTTCATCCAACATTTTAAAGACGATTGTATTACTTCAAATGATATTTTCTTTGTTATGTTAATAAAACGAGTAAAAACCATGTGAAAATCACCCACTAAATGAAGCCTCCTCTAAAGATGTGTTTTTCATTTATAGGCCTATGCAATGTGAACATGGTTGTACAGTGGTGGTCCAGACACAAAAAATCTCTGTAAAGCTGCTTTGAAACAATCTACATTGTTTAAAGCGCTATATAAATGAAGATGACTTGACTATAACATTTACAGTAGGTTTTAGTCTTCACTGACCTAATATGCTTGTAAATCATTTAAGGGCATATATGCAAGTGAAAGAGTTGCAATGCAGAGCCCTGCTTCACTGTACCTTTGTACATTATGATGTACATTTGTATTTAAAGACATAAGTTGACATCATCCAATTCCACAAAAGTAGTGCCACAATTCAAAGATGTGGCTTACCATAAACCATGATGTAAATATCTGAAAGTGACAACAAAGGCCCTTTTATGGTGCCGGAGGAAGGAGTGGTGTCCTGCCAGTCCAGCATTTATTTGAAGAGAGAGTGATGGTAGGTGACTGGGGCCAGTCTTGCTACTATCATCAGTCCTTAAACCCAGCACACAGTGCACAGGCTCACATCCTCCAGGTATTGGGGAAACTCTGGGAGGCCCTGATACGAGTACTAGGGTAGTACCAGAGTACCAAAACTAAATAATTTAACTTCACTTTTATTTTACTTTACACAAGTACCAAGAGTACAGAGCACTGCCTTTCCCTGGTGGTTCATCATACAGAATTAAACCCAAAAAAGCACTAAAAGATCTGAAAGTCCCAGGGCTAGAGATAATTTTTGACTGAGTAAGGCTAGGTTTCACACACAAGTAGGTCTACATAACTAATGAGAACTACAAGCTGCATAAAAAATATTTCATCTACTTTACTAACATAATAAGTATATTACACTGGAGAAAAATGCGAATGAAAATAAAAGGTACACAACTTTATAGATTTGTTTTGGAAGAGTTTTGTTTTGACACAGAAGGGGTAACAGTAGATGGTGGAAGCTGAGAGTTTTTAACAGCTATAGTGCCATAGAAAGAGGAGCTGGAAGGCACGTGAAGTTCTGCACGCCCTTCAAACTCAGTGATTAGCTTCTGTTGGTAGCAGTGCTTGCCTTCTCTTTGATATAAACACAAGTCAAAAGGTCAAACCCTTGTTGCCTGTTGTCCCACAGAAAAAGTCGGTGCGCAGAAGGGGGTAGAGTGACCTCTGCTGGTTGAGCTTCCACATAGCAAGACATATGTTACAAAACTAAAATGTAAATTAAATAATAGAAACTTATAAATAAATAGGCTTCCTGCTATCCTAAGCTACATATAAAATTAGTTCACTTGTCTTAATCTGAAGTTACAGGTCACCAATGTTCTTACAAATGTTTAATTCTCCCTAACAGCCAGAATTATTATTTTATTAGTTTTAATTTTTATTTCAGTTAACTTAAGTGTTTGTTTTTTTTCTTCTCACACCCAGTGCTACTTTAGTGGCACTAAAAAACGTTATAGTTAGTCTACAATCACCTCGTTAACCATAGTTACTTCCATTTTGAAAGTGTTACCGGTTACTTTCGCTTCCAAAAAAGGAATAGACCACGTGACTTCCGTTTTTGTTTTATAAACGAAAAACGAATTGACTGAAGTTCAAAACGAAAAACGGACCGTTTTTAATTGGTTTTTCCTTTTTTTGATTCTGACACCAAAAACTGTTATTTGGTTTTTCGTTTTGAAACAAAAAACAGAAAAACGGTATTTTCGTTTTATAACTCCAAACGAATTACGGATTATCCAGAGATCCCCTGACCGTATAGGCTACTTCTGCACAGACATGAGAGATATGTGTACAGAAAGCTTGAAAAGTCCTCTTTACGAAACGATTCGAAACGGAAAGAAAGCAAAGCGCACTGTTCACGTGAGCAACTCATGACTGGCGGTTCTGTTCCGAATGCTGCACTCCTGCATTAGACTAATCCTGACTGACTCCTGAGTATTTCATTTAAGTTGCATACATTTTGTTCTTGCACTGATGTTAAATTTGTAACCATTTTGCACTTTCGCAGCTGTTGACCAAAAAGAGGTACTTTGCAATATATTTAGCCATGATTATGCTGAATAACACCAACACTGTTTTACTTTGGCTAAGAAAAGTTGACTTAAAAGATTGTGAACCAAAATGCTTATAAATTGTTTTATTCAAAATATTTATTTTTTTAGTTATATTGTTGTAAACCAATCAGGGGGGGGTTGGTGTAAAGCTGCTGTTTTATTTAAAAATGTTCTGCTTTTGTTAATTTTGGAATAAAATATTATTTTTTTGTCACTTGAAATGAAGCTTGCTTATTAGTGAAATTATTAATATCATGGAATGGTAATTATTGACTTTAGCCTGGATTGATGGCTCAATATCGCAATATATATCGTTGGGAGAAAAAATATCGCAATGTGATTTTTTTCCAATATCGCAGCTCTAGTGGTAACTCAAGTTTTTTTTTTTTTCGTTATTTTGGCTTGACATTTCGTTTGTAGAAAATATAAACTTATTTTTTAAATGGTTTTTAAATGAAACATTTTGCGTTTTATAAACAAAATACATTTTTGAAATGAAGACGGCGTTTGGATTTGAAGTGCAGCTCATGCAAAATAATCTCTTAATCCACGACCCTTGTTATTTTGAGTCTAGGCCTACACAAATAAAAGTAGACAGTTTGTAGTTTATAATTATGTCTTGTACTTATCTGTATGGATAAAAATGACGGAGTACATGTGAGAGGTTGCCGCTGTCATAAAGGAAAATATCCATCAGAACATAGAAGGGTTATAGGGTTATATACGTAGCCTATAGGCTATTGTTTCATAGTTAGGCTATGTTTAACTAGCCTATAATATTATTTTTAAATTTCATATGTTGATTATGAAACGTGAACACAACCTTCTACTCAAAACTTGGCAATAGAATCACCATTGGCTAGTGTTTTTTTTTTTTTTTGTATAGGCTATACAATAAATCATCAGAAATATCATCAGAAATATTGGTCTTTACCAATATATTGAATCTTTACATTGGTCCTGCCTGTTGTCGAATTTACCTATATTTGGTGTTATTTTGCCGTATAAACGTATTTTATATTTTCATATGATATATATTTTTTGTTTACTTTTTCTAACATTACATCATATTTAAAGCTATACATTTGCAATGATGAACCCAAAGGCACAGGTTGAAGACCAAGTCAGTGACGTCATGATATGCTAATTTGTTTAAATTCATACTTATGTAATCACCATCACCAAAATTTTACTTTTTTTTTTTTTTTTTACTGTTAATGCAAACCAAAATATTTTCAAGGATGGCCCCACTTGGAGTTCAGAGTATTTATTTTTTCCTATTCATTTCACATGCCTTTTCTTGTGGTTTCTCAAAAGAATTCATAAAAGTACAGCATACCAAGGATCTTTTTAAATTTGGCTATTTTTATGTTGATATGACAACTAGTATATAGGACACTTTCGTCATCCTGGTTTATGTGGAAAGTGTTAAAACATACAATTTACCCGTGTTAGGTTGTGCCCCGTGCTATGTGGCTTTGTCACACTGAGTCGAATATGTGCATATTTATAGAACATTAGTTAATTACCATTACTGCTAAGCAGAGGCGTAGCAAGTCAGTCTCAGGTCCCTTATGCAAAATAAATTGTACAGGCCCCCTTACCCACCCCAAAGTACATCGAGACATTTATAGACACTGTATGTATCAATACCAAACAATACCATAAAAACTAGTGGTGGGCATAGATTAATCTAGATTAAACGTATAAAAGTTTGTGTTTACATAATATGTGTGTGTACTGTGTATAATTATTATGTATATAAAAATACACACATATGATAAGTCATTCCAAAATTAGGCCATGTATGTTGGGATAAGGTATGTATATCCCAGCCATCGCACTAGCCATTCTTTTTAATGGAAGGAGACCTAGGCCTGTTATTCAAGCAATGATTACAAAGCCATTACCATTTCGTTGTTTTGGCTTGGAATTTCGTTTGTTAGAAATATGAACTGAATTTAGAAATGCTTTTGAAATTGAAATGAGTAGCCTATCGTTTTGTAGAAAGTCTTTATTTAAAGTGAATTTCGTTTTGTATAAATTGTATTTGAATTTTGATCAGTATTTCATGAACTAATACCTAATGCCTATATTTAATAAATAAGAAGCAATCCAAGAACGTCGGGAATGGGTTGACGGGCATAAAGGCCTTTGAGTAAGACAGGAACTATAGTCTTGCTGTTTTTAACACATTTCTTGAATATATGTCTTAATTACAGTAGGTTAATTATATATGGGTGTACAGTAATTATATATGGGAGTTTTTTGCAAAATTGATGCCATATGTAAAAGATAATAAACGCGAACACAAGAAATTAATACTATGGGATTTTGGCCAGATGACTGGCGAGCGTATACATGTTAGTTCTCCTCTCTGTTTGCTTAGCAATCATCACATTTAGCATAATTCACCCCTCATATATCATAATGCCATGCGTTGCGAACTGAATTGTGGGTTCCAACGCGTCGTTTCACTCGCGTTGCAAGCGGCAGAAGTTTTTCTTTTTGAATTTGGTGCCAGATATATTTTATAATTATACATAGAAAGCGTGATCTCCCACTAAAACATTTTGTGCTTCCTATAAGGTGGCGTTTGTCATCCATGGAGGCATAGATGGATTCAGCCGTAAAATAATGTATTTGAAGGCTTCCACCAACAACCAGGCAGCAACAGTTTTGGAGGCATTTTTGGAAGCTGTCGAGCAGTTTGGTTTGCCAAGTAGAGTGAGGAGTGATAAGGGTGGTGAGAATGTTGATGTGGCAAGGTTTATGTTGGAGCATCCTCTTCATGGGCCAGGCAACATGCATCGTGCCTCTAATTATGAACCACTGACAAAAGTTTACATTGATGTTATCGAAAGAAAAGTTTGTAGCCAAATGTTTGTCTGGTAGTGTGCATATTTATACTTACTATTAGACCATTTCTAGTTGTAATACTGACTGTTTGTTTTCCCTATTCCTTCTATGTTTATACCTTAGAGAAGACCAGATATATTACAGGAAGAAGTGTTCACAACCAACGTATTGAGCGTCTGTGGCGGGATGTCTGGTGTGCAGTCACATTAAACTATTATGCAGCCTTCCAATATCTGCAGGAAATTGGAGCACTGGATCCAGACAATGAAAGACACCTCATATGTCTACATTATGTCATGGTGCCAAGACTGCGGACCTCGACCTGTTCAGACAGGTGTGGGATTGACATCCTCTCATCTGAAGGCAACAAATCTCCACAACAGTTGTGGGTTTCAGGTCAACTGTTGAATACAGATGTTCCAGCTGATCCAGTAAGTTGTGTAAAAACAACATTAAATAATTAAGCAGGATTTGGATTAGGGTGACACCTTGTTATTGTTCTGTTGCAGGACAGACATATATGCGATAAATAAATGTACTACTATTGATTTACGTTAAATATTGATACGTTAGTTGGGAAGCTTGTTTTTTACTACGTTGGATGGTAATTTTGCCAAATAATCTCTGTTAATTTTGACCATCTTTGTGAATAGCACTCAATGCTTTGTTACTGAACATAACTAGACTTTTCACATTTCAGCAAAAATCCTCCATGTTAAAGTAAACTAAATTAACTCCTCAAAAGGACAGTTAACTCAAAGATGAAAATTGTCATAATTTGATAGATTAATAAAATGAAAAATCACACTTATATCAGTGATAAGGTTTGTTACTTTAAGCTTTACTTTATTTTTTATTGTATGATAGAGATAATTCCGGTCCTTAATGATTGGCTGATCCATTATAGAAGCCATTGTAAAATAATCGTCAAACATACACCTGTGACCTCATTACATCAGCATTACTGTGCCTATGTTGAAAGTTGCTGAAGATCTACTTTGCATAGTATAAATTCTTTTAGATATTAATAAATTATAAAATTATGGTTGCTTGTCTATAAATATATTACATTTAACAAATTACAAATGTAATCATTTGGTTCATTTTTAACACTATATATTCCAAACTGAATTTTATTTAAATTATTTGATTTTAACAGATGGATTTCACTAACTTTGGAGTGGCCTGGGATGGTCCTATTGTGGGGTTGTTGAAGTTCCTGCACAGCTTCGCTTCAGGAGACTGTACTAGAAGTCACTCAACACATCAATCCCCAAATGTCAAGTCAATGTTTTGGCTTGGATGTTTACTTGGAGGCACTAAGACTTAGTGAAACAGTCACTATTTAGGGGTGTGTTTTAGCTATTTACTACTTTTGCTGTTGGTGCCCTATTTTATACTCTTTTGAATGTTATCATCAAATAAGAAATCTGTTGTAATTTGATTAAAACATAAATGTAACTCATACAGTTAACTAATGTGTGGATTGCAAAAACATAATAGTGTATGTAACTTTGAAATGTGTCATAAATCTACAACAACCTGTGTTTAAAAAAAAAGTATTTTGTTAAAGCAGGGTTTTTCAAACAGGGGTTCACAAGGGAATTGCATGAGTTGCTGCGCGAGGAAAGTGAGTCGCTCGCAGTGTGAGGAAAGTGAGTCGCCGCAGTGTGAGGAGAGTGAGTCGCCGCAGCGTGAGGAGAGTGAGTCGCTCGCAGCGTGAGGAGAGTGAGTCGCTCGCAGCGTGAGGAGAGTGAGTCGCTCGCAGCGTGAGGAGAGTGAGTCGCTCGCAGCGTGAGGAGAGTGAGTCGCTCGCAGCGTGAGGAGAGTGAGTCGGAGTCGCGCAGCGTGAGGAGAGTGAGTCGCCCGCCGTGTGAGGAGAGTGAGTCGCTCGCAGCGTGAGGAGAGTGAGTCGCCGCAGCGTGAGGAGAGTGAGTCGCCGCAGCGTGAGGAGAGTGAGTCGCTGCAGCGTGAGGAGAGTGAGTCGCTGCAGCGTGAGGAAAGTGAGTCGCTGCAGCGTGAGGAAAGTGAGTCGCCGCCGTGTGAGGAGAGTGAGTTGCTCGCAGTGTGAGGAGAGTGAGTCGCTCGCAGTGTGAGGAGAGTGAGTCGCTCGCAGTGTGAGGAGAGTGAGTCGCTCGCAGTGTGAGGAGAGTGAGTCGCTGCAGCGTGAGGAAAGTGAGTCGCTCGCAGCGTGAGGAGAGTGAGTCGCTCGCAGTGTGAGGAGAGTGAGTCGCTCGCAGTGAGAGGAGAGTGAGTTGCTCGCAGCGTGAGGAAAGTGAGTCGCTCGGCGTGAGGAAAGTGAGTCGCCCGCTGTGTGAGGAGAGTGAGTCGCTGCAGTGTGAGGAAGTGAGTCGCCCGCTGCGTGAGGAAAGTGATTCGCCCGCCGCGTGAGGAGAGTCGGTCGCTGCGCGAGGAAAGTGATTCGCTTGCCGCGTGAGGAGAGTCGGTCGCAGCGCGAGGAAAGTGAGTCGCTGCGCGCGAGGAAAGTGATTCACTCGCCACGTGAGGAGAGTCGCCGCTGCGTGAGGAAAGTGATTCTGCGCGAGGAAAGTGATTCACTCGCCGCGTGAGGAGAGTCGCCGCTGCGTGAGGAAAGTGATTCGCCGCCGTGTAAGGAGTCGGTCACTGCGCGAGGAAAGTGATTCGCCGCCGTGTGAGGAGAGTCGGTCACTGCGCGAGGAAAGTGATCCGCCGCCGTGTGAGGACATTTTATGTATTTTATTCTTGTATGTCATTTCCTTTCCTATAACTTTTCTCAGAAGGTGAGATGCTTGGTGTGTGACAAGGACCTCAAATGCCACTTCTGATGCAATCGTTGAAGTGGATAAATATCTTGCAGAGACAAACAAACAAAGAGCTGAAGACCCACTTGAATACTGGAAAATGCAGAAACATGTGTACCCCATTTATATACATTGGCATTACAGTTTCTTTGTACCTCCTCTGTACCATGTGAAAGTGTTCTCCAAGGCTGGGAAGTACTGTCTAAGAGGAGAAATAGACTCAGCCCCAACACTGTGAAACAGCTTTTATTTCTTAATAAAAATAATTAAAGCCTTTATTACCTTACTGTCATTCCTACAGTTACACAAGCACTGCCAAGAGTCATAAGCACATTTAATTACAGATGATCCAATCGCACAATGTCCTTATTTACTGTGTGTGTATAGAAAGTAGGCCTACATTAGATCTTATTGACTCAAGCCTTTAGCTCATATTTTATTCTCACACTTTAATGGGTAAATTAATTTATTTAATGGACACATTTAACACAAACATATAAAGCTTTTATTTGTACACATAGCATTGAAACGATGGAGTGTGTTGTGGTTGCTTCATCTGACAGTCAGAGCTTCTTCCACAGGCTTCTGGCTGCTTTATTTTAAATAAGCACCAGATGGCGCTGTTCTCGACACCCTCGAAGCTTTGAATCTTTTCCCAAAACAGTCAGGGTAAAGCTTTACTGCTTCACGAGGCTTCATTTCCACATCCCTAGAGAGTTGAGCACTGCGCGAGGAAAGTGATTCGCCCGCCGTGTGAGGATAGTCGGTCGTCTGCCATGTGAGGGAAGTGCTTATACAGATCCACCGCCGGCCTATCAGTGGGTAAGTCAGTAGCCACTGGCTTTAGTATAGTGATTTCTCAAGACAAATCATTAGTCCTATTTTTGGACCTTCCCGCTCGCCATATCAAATCACCATCCTGCTGTTGCTTTAAAATGTGCTCGAGTTTGGTAAAAAACTGTACTCTGTCTGCTCCTATATTAGGGGCATAGATGTTCACAAACAAAAAAATTAAATTCATAATTTTAGCCTTACAAGCAATAATCTTCCTGGTATCACTTCATTTATTGATAAAATATTTGTTTTGAGAGCAGGGGAAAAAAGCACAGCTACTCCAGCATTTAAATTAGTCTCATGACTAAGAATTCTCTCTCCTTCCCACCACAAGCCCAAATCAATCTCATTATCTTGGCTACTATGGGTCTCTTGCAAAAAAAACACCTAGATCTTTCAGCCGTATAATTTTGGACAATAAACCATTCTTTCTCCTGTCCCTCATTCCATTTACATTAATTGATCCTACCAAAGATCTCCATAAGAAAAGTGAAAAAGAAGATCAAAAGACAGAAAGAAAAATGAAAGATATAAGCCATTTTAATTATTTAGTTTTCCCCCTAACTTTTCCTTTTGTTTTATCTAAAAATGCATTAATTTGTTCAACAGTATACATATCAGTTCCTCTTAAACTGTCTGCCCACTGATCATCATCTCCTATTCCATCATCAGTACACTGGGATAAAGTATCCATCTCATCAGCCATATCCTCCAAGCCTTCCGCTTGTGCAACATCCTTGCCTTCACACTCATATTCATCAGCACTCTGGGCCTCACTCTTGTCAACATCATCTATTACATTTCCAGTTTGATCAGAAACAGAACTGCATCCAGGTTGCTCCACACTCAGCATTTAAAATAATCTCACTCACCTCCTGCATCTTGCCTTCCTCCATAGCTCCTTCTTCCTGTCCCTCATTCCTCTGTTCTTCTGTTGGTCAGTAATCTCTGTATTATTTATATCACCACGAGATGTAGATCTTTATGTGGTGATGTATCTTTATGTGGACACGCAAAGCGTTTATGACCCAAGTCACCACACTCAAAACACTTCAGGGTCTCGGTACTGGCGTAAACCATGTACGAATTCTCTCTGTGATTAACACGGAAAGAAACATCTAACGTACGCTCCGGTGAGTTTAAAAACATCAATACTTGGCGTCTAAAAGAAAGAACATGTTTGAGCGCATTGTTTTTACATCCAAGAGGGATCATTCTTACAGAGCTTGAAATCTTTCCAAATCTCTGCAGTTCTTTCGTAATGGTCTCATTAGATATAAACGGTGGAACGTTTGAAATTATAATTTTCGTTGCAGGAGCGGATAGCGGGGTTACCGTGACAAACTTTTCCTTCACCCATATTCCGCTCACAGTCAGCTGATTAACCATGGAGTCTGATTTTAAAAACACAACGACAGCTTTGTTCATCCGTGAGGCCAAAATTATGTTCTCAAAACCCACCAGCTCACCTACAACTATGAGCAGCTCTTCCACTGTCACTCCGGCCTCTGGTACACATTTGCACCCATTACGGAGTGACAGAGTTGGCGTTCCTTGCAGGAACAGACGCCATTTTGGCGCCTGAAAACCGCAAGCAAAACAAAACACTTTCTTTTCTACCCTGCACCAAACTATCCAGCGAGGGGGAAAAGAAAAGATGGAAAAAAGTATGAGATTTTTTGAAAACAAAGTTTTCCACAATCGCTCTCACAGACGCGCTCAACTCCCATACACTCCCAGCATTCACTCAGAGAGAGAGAGAGAGAGAGAGAGATTTAACAACACTTTTATTTATCCAACAGGAGATCTCTACACCCTCAGGTGAAGAGTCTCCACTTCAGCGTACCGTTTCCTCGTGGAGGGAGCTCTAGAGTGTAGGATGGCCTCACAACCTCGGATTAGAGACCAGAACTTATGAGCTGGGCCTCCTCAGAGGCCAAGTCCACAGTTTCCACAGCTCTGGGTGAGGGTGCAGGTTGGCGCCGCCTGCCTGAGAAAGTCCCTCCCAAACGGAATCTCCAGGGGAGAGCCGTCAAGGAGCGACACAATGTCTGAGAACCAGACTCAGGCTGGCCAGAACGGAGCTACTAACAGAAGGAGGGCCCCGTCCTGACGCACTCTCTTTAGAGCTCCCGGAAGCAGAGCAATCGGGGGAAATGCATACAGGGGCAGCCTTGGCCACTCCTGTACCGTAATGTCCAGTCCAGGAGGAGCTGGAGGCGCTAGGGAGGACCACAGCTGACAATGAGTGTTCTCGTGTGTGGCAAACGGGTCCACTTGGGCCCTGCCAAATTCTCCCAAAAGGAGCTCCACCTCTCAGTGTGGAGTCTCCACTCCCCAAATGTCTGCTTCCACAAATGGGCCCTGGGTCGAGCGACCACTCATGGTCGCCCCAGCCCATCAGGGAGGCATCCATGATCAGAGACGGACGCTGACATGGTGCCCCCAGGGACGGGCCTTGGGCTGAAACCAAGGACCTTTCCACATAACCAAGGTGCGGGACCATGGCCGCATTGCCTTGACTACGCAAGAAAGGGTTCCCCTCGGGGAAATCCCTTGGTCTTAGGCCACCACTGTCTCCATTATAAAAGGCGGTGAGTGACCAGTCTGGCAGGAAGTGCTTCAACCTGAAGCACCACCAACATTCCCAGGCGATTATGTGCCACGAATGCCGACAGCCCTGGCGACAGCCCTGGGCTGAGCGACCACTTATGGTGAAAGCCTGACTCCCTGTCTGGTAGAGGGACCCATTCAAAGCCTCTTTAGCAGCAGAGTCCGTACTTCCGGAGTTACCACCAGAGCCTGCTCGGGGTCCCCCACAGTGGAGAAGACCCCGTACAACCGAGAGGACGACATTCGAACTGGATTACGTACCCAAATTTAATACATTGCAGGACCCACCAAGATAATGTGGCAGATAATGTGGGGACCCTGAGCGTCAGGGCTCTTAGACGCAGCCCTCCTCGACGCTAGAGGGCGCCGCCCACCACCCCACTCTTACTGAGGAGGAGTGCGAGTGGCGGCACTCTGATTTCGCTGCGCCCGGTGTGAGGAGCTCGTACTCTGTGTGCTTTTACTGTTCCAGAGCTTACATCGGGCAGCCTAAAATGCCTGCACGAAAGCCATTGTGTACACTGAGCCCACTTTGTAGCACTATTTATATGGTATGTATATCTATATCTATATATATATATATTTTATATCTATATACTTTATATCTCCTTTTTGAAGCGCGCCAATAATTACCTACAAAGCGATCACAAAAGGTTGCAAGTTTTAATAGCTAAATCTATGTACCTTCCAAGCCAGAGGCCTTCATCTGTTGGTTTTGGTGTATTTTGAATAGCATTACATTTGCAAGATTATAATTGTAAGTATAAATAATGTAATGTTTTTCTTTTATATTTTTGCATCGACTTTGTTAACTTTAATATTTTCAATTGCATTTTTTACAGGGGATATGAGACTGGAAAATTTGGAAATGTAAGTATTTTTATAAAAACACTGCAAACATACAGAGTTGTGGAATTAATGGAATTTCTTGTTTTCCCACTAAAGTCAGCCCAGCCAACTGAGATCCGAACCCTTCTCCTTCGAGGGCTACCTGTCCTTCTTGGAAACAATGTGGTTGATACATTTGCATTACCATCCTGATCGTACTGCACACCTAACCTATACCCAAGCGTATTATGAACGTATAGAAAACATGGAATTAGTTTCTACTGTTATGCCGATGATACATGTTATATATTTCAGCACAGCCAGATAAAATCTCTAAATTATCCAAGCTGTCAGTGTTACAAGCACGCCAGGCTCCACCCTCTCACAACCACAACGATCCCAATCACCTGAGTACTGAGCACACACACCTGCTCGTCATCATCACAGCAATTACCACCTGCACTTAAGCCCCACACGCTCACTCAGTCACCGTCCGGTATCGTTTGCACATGCTACTACTCATGCGTGCTTCCTCGGACTCACCTGCCTATTTACCAGATCGCCGCTCGTCGTCTCGTCTCGTCTCGTCTCGTCTCGTCTCGTCGTCTTCGTCGTCCTCGTCTCGCCATCGATCCAGTGTCCCGTTGTTCTACTATCAAGAAAAGCGTATCGTATCACCTCCATATCCAGCATTCACCTGAACACCCATTCTGACTCTCACCTTCTGCTCACATCCTGGTTCAGCAAATAAACTCTGCTTTCACCTGCCTCTGTTATCCGTGTCACCTCTGTTTGTAACAGTCAGAGTGTGTTAAAAATATTAAATATTGGATGACCTGTAATTTTCTCCTTTTAAATTCAGATAAGACTGAGGTATTACTTATTGGACCAACCTTGTGCACAGAATCTTTTTTACATAATCTTTTGTTTTGTTACTTCTGAATCCATCTCAGAAATATCACTAAGCTACGGAACATGAAAACGTTATACGTATTGCTACTGATCTATAAGGCCCTAAATGGTTTAGCTCCGTGTATTTAACTGATCTTCTATCGCCCTACAATCCAATCGCTCTCTAAGATCACCTAAGATCACTAAACTCTGGGCTTCTGGTAGTTCCTAAGTCCACTAAAGGAGGGAGAGTGTTTTCACATTTGGCTCCTTAACTCTGGAATATCCTTCCTTATAATGTTCAGGGCTCAGACTCACTCTTACTGTTTAAATTCAGCTTAAAGGCGCATCTCTTTAGCCAGACAATCACATAATGCTTCTCATAATCTTGTACTCCAGTTATATCAGTGCACATGATTGTCCTTATTTAATGCTTTGAACAGCAGCTACGCTAATTATTTTCCTGTTCAGATGTATCTCTGGACACTCTCTGGTAGTCTTTCAGCGCCAGTCTGAATTCAGCTTCCTATAAAGACTTGGATGAACGACACCTGTGAGGAGACGACTCAAATCCAATGAAGGAATTCAGATGAAGCAGCTCTGCATCAACATGCACCAATGCTACATTTTCCATATATCCTAATCATTTGTTAGCAACATGTATTCTTTACTTCAATGAGCCCATTGCTTTTGATTTAGAATCCATTATTTATTAATACATTGTTAGCTAACTGTGTGATTTGTATATGTATATTTCTGAAATCCATAACTTGGTCTCCTCTGATAACAAATCACTTAAAGATTGTAATTAGACATGCATTTTCTGTGAAGCTACTTTGAAATTGTGTTGTGAAAAGCGCTATACAAATACATATCAATTGAAATTAAATGTTTCTAATGGTTTATTGAATTATTTTAAGTTACAAAGCACACCCTAACAAACAAAACCTCATAATTTTGGTATGGTCAAACGCAATTATTTCACTTAACATTGTAATACTACAGCATGTGCAGCGGGATAATTTTACATGGTGGAACAGGTTTAAATAATGGTATGTAATGTCTTTTTTGAACATCACTGAATATACGGCTCAGCAATAAACCTCAAACAAACTTAGCAAATTTACTTTTAAGGAAAACTTGGATATGTTTGTTCTCGATCCACATATATGGTGCTGAAGGACGATGATCCTGCCTGCACCTTAAAGTTTTATTAACTTTAAGTGGTTTCCCAAGTTAACCTCAAACCACTCATGTTATTAAGCACCCTCCAAAGAACAGGATTGGCGTATTTATTGCATTTAATTGACTGAAATTCAGCTATGTACATCTCAAAACATCTAATGGTGGAAGAAACAGCTCCAAAACTTTTGCACCCTGAAATAATGTTATTTCAATTATGAAAAATAGATCAAGATGGGCATAAAATCAATATTTTTCAACTTAAATTAAATCACTTATTTAACATTGAATCAACATAGAAACACTTTAAGATCAATCTTGCTTTATGTACAGCAGGATTCTATGCCAGTTAATTGTTTCTTTATTTTATTCCTTTCAATCAGAGACCATGTATGGCTGCAATTGATATGATTTTGTATCAAAAGTCTCAAAGTAAACTCAAAGTAAACAACGTCCTTCAGTTCACATGCAAATGTATTTATTTATGCCCCACAATTACAACAGGAAATCCCACATTGTCTTAAAACAATTACATCTGAATTTATAACACAAATGCCAGGAGAAGAGCCTGGAAAAACATGACAACCTGCATCTGCAAAATGGAAGTAATACAAATGGAAACTTGCCAATAAAGACAGAAATGGGACAGTACTACTGAAAGAAAGAAGGTAGAAGAAAGAATTAAATACTCTAAACTCTGGGGTTTCCACCATGAGCAATGCCCCCAAGGCTTTCAGGGGCGTAATGGAGCCATTTTTGCACCATCCCAGCAAAGAGAAACTCTGAGGCCTCCTTTTATCAGCATTCACTTGTAAGGCATCTAAAACAACAAGAAGTTAGTACATATTTGGAAGTGTGATTAATTAAACATTATAAATGTACTACAAAATTAAGTGAAACTTGAAATTTTATCAAAATCTTTACATCCCAGTTAAAACTCACTGAATTTATATTCAAGGCTATTTAATGAATTTTAGTATATACTTTTCCCTTTAAAGCACCTGCAGACTCACAGGAGGAATGAATGGAAAAGCAAAGTGAAATCCGATGTTTTATCTTATAGTATTATTATATTCAATAGTAAATAATAGTAAAGAAATAAATAAAAGTGTGAAAGTGAAACGAGTAAATTAATGATCAAGTAGCTAAATTAATAAAAGATGAGCTGGATAAGCTACACTGTGGTTTGGAAGAGATTATCCATTTACAACACGAACTGGAGGCGCAACAGTTTGCTAAAAGTCTGCAGTTTGATATAGCAGTTTGATATAGCTGCCTACAGTACTAAAGATCTCACTCTTTTCTTGCTGCATTAAAGATGAAATTGTAATTGTGGTCGGCCCTTGTGAGGGTATCGCACAGCTGAAGTAGCGCTATGAACTGATCGTCTTATTTCCCCTCACCGTGCCGATAGGTCAATCAGTTCGTAGCTCTGCTTCAGCTGTGCGATACCCTCACGAGTGGCGACCAGAATTACTGCCATGACAGTAATTCATCTAGCCGTCCGATCGCCTCTCGTTTCTACACTGGACGTATATGGGATGACCGAGTAAGAATGGTACAATGAATGCATGTACGGCACCATTTCCACAAATACACATCTTATTTGTTGCACGCACAGATTAATCATTTTGATACTAAAATCATCCCATAGACAAACACCTCACAACAAACGACGCATGACAAAGTTAAAAATTGGCCCGAGCCAAATAAGAGTTGCACGAGTCAGAATTCGGTTCGAAATCGTACAAAAATCACAGTATATGGCAATCTTAAGAAATAAAGATGAATAAAAATATGATTGAGTTTCAGTTTGTTTTTCACCAAACCCTATGTATTAAGATTATCCTGGCCACTGGTTGTGTACGAGGGCGTTCACGTGACTCTATTAACATCGCAGTTCACTCTGACTCGCCCAGAAGAAGCACAAAAGTTGTAAGAAATAAAGAAAAATAAAAACACAAATAAAAAAATTGAGATGCATTTAATTAATATTTTTGTACTTACCTCTGAAAAACACTGTCGCTGTCCTGTGTCTGTCTTTTTCATGCTTGAAGTCTGTTAAACTGTGCTTTGATCTGATTGGTGGTTGGCAGCCAGATTAAAGCTGCATTACTGCCACCTACTGGAGTGGATTTTGGGCGCATTCAATAAGTAGGGGAAAATATTCTAAATTCTTTATTAACAGTCACAAAAATCTTTATGTCACAGTCATTATATATCTCGCTGCTTGCGCTGTATAGCTAGCAGAAAAAAATTGGGGATTGGAGATGTTTTACATGATGGAGGAGATTTTACAAAGATATTTAAACTAAAGATTATAGTTTGTTCTGAGTTAAAGTCTCAGAGGCTGTTGAAAAGATTATCTGTGTAAGAGAGACAGAGAGAGAGAGAGAGAGAGAGAGAGAGAGAGAGAGAGAGAGAGAGAGAGAGAGAGAGAGAGAGAGAGAGAGAGAGAGAGGCTGCTTGTGGAGGCGGGATGGCACAGTGTCTGTAATCGGCCATGTTAAAGCTGAGACAAAACCAAAACAACCCAGCTGACTTTTCTAACTTAATAGTGAACAGACATGATTTGAAAATGATTAAGAAACCAAGTAGAAGCAAATTTTGAGAATGAGCAGTTCATATTTATGCCCTGATTGAGCGTAGTGTTTTATCACTACAGATGGGTTAAGCCAACCGACAGACTTTAAAAGAAGCGTATTATTCTGAGTGATTCTGATAAAAGATGATCCAGAACATGGACGAGCTTTAAGTGGATTGATATCCAGCTTGGTCTGTTACTGGTAATAATAATGACTACTTTTGTCATTTATGATGAGGATATGAATTACTCTCTGGATTAGTTAAAATAGTAAGCGTAAAATTATAGACTTGAGGACAGAGACAAAATGACAAATTGGCTTAAGTCATTATCTAAATTATCCAGAGAATCCATCACAATTATGAAAGGCCAGAGGGCGAACAAAGGAATATAAACTTTAAATGAAAAGTTTTATTTTTGTGTTTCCTCCATTAAATGGAGGCAGGACATTAATTTATCTAGAGAACTACAATTAATGTAAGAGAACAAAAACAAAACAAAAACAAAACAAGAGGCTGTGAGGCTTTCTGTGTGACTAGGATTGAGATGGAGGACAGTAATATTTTGGATTTCTGCAGAGCAGTGGACAGTGGAAAGGTGTGCCAGGTGAGACAGAGGACTTCACGGTGAAGGTGAGACTGCATCAAGGATCGGCTCTGAGCCCCTTCTTGTTTGCAGTGGTGATGGACAGGCTGACAGAGGAGGTCAGACAGGAATCTACATGGACTATGATGTTTGAGGATAACATTGTGATCTGTAGTGAGAGCAGGTGGACGAAAGTCTAGAGAGGTGAAGGTTTGCTCAGGAGAGAAGAGGAATGAAGGTTAGTCGCAGGAAGACAGAATACATGTGTGAGAATGAGAGGGAACCAAGTGGAACAGTGAGGTTCCAGGGAAAAGAGGTGAAGAAGTGTGTGTGTGTGTGTGCAGGCAGGTTGGAATGAGTGGAGAAAAGTGTCAGGTCTGTTGTGTGAGGGTTACAGTAAGAATGAAAGGAGAGCTGTGCAGAACAGTAGTGAGAACAGTGATGATGTCGGTTTGGAGACAGTCACACTGAGGAAAAGACAGGAGGTTTAAGGAAGACCAAAGAGGAGGTTTATGGATGTAGTGAAGGAGGAACATGAAGGTAGGGAAAGAAGGAAAAAGAACATTCAAGACATTGAAAGGAAAGTGTACTTTAAAATCCTAATTAATTGGAAAGATTTTGATAAAGAATTGGGTATTGAATATGATTAAGCATAATGTCACAAGAGAAAGATGAGTGAACGAGCTGATTGAATGTAATAAGAATAGATAATTATGTTGTTTTGATGAAAAGTTTTCAACATTAACAAATTTAGGTTTATGTTATAAATGGTTAGATATGATGAGTGAAATTGCAGTTGATGGAAACAGTAATTTTGAACAAAAACAGGTTGGTTTGTAAAAGAATTGTGTTGAAACAACGAACTGGAGGAAGTTTGACAAGAATATGATGTTCAGTGAGAAACTGGGAGCATTTAGATCTGAATATAAACATGAAGTTGAGTTAGAGAGGATAATGACAACCATGACAGATGCACAAAAGAGAATCAGTGCATGTCAAACATACGGCCTGCATGGGCAGAGGAGTCATCTGAACTGTGGCCAAAGCACAAACTGAAGGATGTTTATATGGAGATTTAAAGCGCTTAGATGGATTTTTATCTATCTTACTTTTTTTTTTTTTTTGTCGTTTAGTTTGAGTTGGACAACATTGGGGTCTGTGATGATTTGGAATTATCAAGAGAATCAATGATTGTTTTTCTTCCTTTATACTAATCATGTATTTGGTCTCTGAGGAGTGACTGAGGGTCTGGCCTAGGGATGTGTGATGTGTCGTTAAACACTTGAAAGCAACAAGGTGTTGTGTGTTTGGATTTTGAAGGTATTTGAAGGCTTCATTCGCGTGTGCCATTCACTACACAACAGACGCGAATTCGCGTCATGGGAGGGGCTTCTGCCAGCCACTTGACTCGGTCACTTGAGGTCTTTTTTTGTAAAAAATACTGCTGTTAATGTGTGACAAAACGTAGTTTGAATACTTTTTCAGGCGATAATATAGTTGTTTAAAGCTCAAATATGTGGTTTATTTATAAAAAGAGTGCCTATTTGAACTTTTATCTTCCGTTTTCGGAGTTGTGAGCTCCAGTGGATCAGCGGTGGCCGCGCACGTTAACCCCGGCGAGAGCAGCCTTTCCTCGGCCAGTCCTTCCCACATTTGCCTGGCTCTGATGGCTCTGTGGTGTCTCCAGCTATAATTCGTCTTGTGTGTGTGTGTGTGTGTGTGTGTGTGTGTAACGGGCGATCTTTGGTCTCATGGATATATAATTTGTTCCCTGGCAAATCGTTTAGGCTGAGGGCAAAGTTAAGTTTCCTAACTTTTTTTATTTTTAGGCTTTTTAACTTTAATTTACTGTTGTAGCGTACTAGCACTGACTTTGAATGTTTGACTGAATTGTTTGCTTTTTTATAGCTTATTATACATTTTAAGATTATACTTTTGTATTATTGATTATACATAAACTGGCATTTAACAAAAAGAGACTGCTTGTGGTTCATGTCATTTAATATTATCACAGTAATAGTCATATGCACACTTGTCTGAACCAGATAATAATATATGATTAATACTATTTTCTCTCATTGTTGTCACTACTAGAGCAAGCTCCTGATTGGTTAACGCGCCAAAGTTCAGATTTTTCCGCCAAATATAATATCCGCCAAAGTTCAGATTTTTCAACTTGAGCGATTCGCGCGCGAATCACACGTTCAAAACGCTCAATTCGCGTGTTTCGCTGCAGAATGCCAATTTGCGTCTCTGCGTAGACTTAACATGTAAATCACTCGCGCGAATCGAGTCAATCGCGTCCGGTGTGAACACACCATTACAATTTAAACAGATTTGCGTTTTGAGTTCGGAGTTGGGCATAATTTTGGGGCATTGTGATAACACAGGAAAATTGTAATATCGGATGGGCGCCAATTCTGAATGGTTCAACTGTGTCTGCTTCTCAAGACACAATTTTCTTGACTGGCCAGGTTGATATCTGTGAATGCGCAGCGCACATTAATAACAAAGATTTTATTTAAACAGGCAGATGAGATTGCGAAGGCCGAGGAAGAAGCAGTCAAAGGAACCATAATGTCTTTTGATATTTGAAATAAACACAAACGCTTTCACTTCTTTACAGAGTACGGAGACCTTCGCCACAACAGCGGAGAAACAGCTGTGGAAACTGTGGCTGTACTTTTCAAAATGGTGTGGTGATGGCAAGCCTTGTTTACCCCAAACATTCTTTGACCATTATGTTTAGATGGCTGCATGGATGATCAGGCAGCCAAAGGGGGAATTAGTTAAATGAAAACTGATGAAAACTGTCGTACAGTATTTTTATGAATTTTTTGAATTAGTTAAATGAAAACTGAAGAAAACTGTCTGGGGTACAGTATTTTTATGAAAAATTTTGTAGAAGGAAAGGCCTAGAGCAAATCTGAGTCTGTTCGAGACTGTTTAATGGAAGGGGTAAACAATAGCTTACATCGATATAATTTGTGAATTATTGGAAAAGAAATGTTCTCTCTGTGTCTAAGATCTGTGTGCAGGTTAAGGGACTCCTTTATATAACATCAGACCAGATGTTTGATGTCGTGATACGGGACTACAGAAGGAACAGATGGAGAGTGAAAAGGTGACTAGGGCCTTTTGTCATGCTTCTGATGACAAACACCGCCATCAAGGTAGCTGAGAAAGATCCCACCAGTGATCGGAGAGAAGGAACCGAGAGGAGCTGGAGGTCACACAAACATCACTTGCCACTATCATCTCAGGAGCAGAGACGCTGGCACAACATGGAGCTGAGACAACAAGTTTAGAACCTGTTGCAAGCCCACAAAATCAGAGTTACACAATCTACAGACAGTTGGAGTCCTTTCATTAACAGAGCAGCTTTCTGGGCGTACAGCTGTGCGATTCATCTTGCCAACTGAAAGACTGGAGCAAAGCAAAGCCGTGGTGCTCTTTAGATGCTTGGACTGTGCGACTTGAGAAGAACAACATTCATATTGTTGGACTCGCATCAATTCCTCGAGTCCGTGTTTTGAATGAGGAGAGCAGGAACAAAATATAGTTTAACTCTTTTAATGAATAAGTAAGTCAGATGAAGATAGCATACAGAGCTCTGGGTCAAAAACTGTCCCTGATTTACACAATCCTATGCAAGGCTTGTACAGGCAGTCTGACAAACTTGCCTTTCCTGACCCAATATTTATACACAAAAATACATAAGTTGTCTTTCTTTGGGAGTCAGATGATTTTCTGGTCAGCTGTGCTTCATTCGCAACATCACCCCTCCAATTTCCTGGACAAAGACTGCTTCTTTGTTAACACATACAAATGCACTCTAAGAGCACAGCAAAATGCATAGCAAAACACTTTCTCATATGGATCTGTTATACCTACCACAACCTCTGGCTGTTGCTCTGGTAACTCTTATGTCCAACAGAAAGTACACATAGTCTTAAAGCAAAATCATTTCATAAGCTAACATTATCTTAAATTTACTATTGTTAATGATTAATTTCTACAAGCGTTGTTAGCAATAGTGCACAAACAAATATTTATTCTCAACAATATATACATTAACATTTTTTCTTGTGAATTATCAAAGAATGATATAAGGGGAATTGTAGAGGAAAAATTTAATCATAGAAGAAGATTATGTTTGAGTTTACAGAGAAGTCAAACATCTGTTTTTATCACACAAAAACACCTCTTGGCATGGGGTTACGGGACACCTAGATTGGGGACTCTCCGGGCCTTAGGTGTCACTTATTAACACACACACACACACACACACACACACACACACACACACACACACACACACACACACACACAGTCAAACCTACATCTACCTCGTAAAATGTAAATGTAAACCCCCCCATCACCGCTTGAGGCCTTGACACAAACACTGATGGGGGAAGATAGGAGGGGGTGTCCCTTGCTTTCTTATTTGCTTTTGTTACAGAAGGGTAGAGGGGGAAATGGTAGGAGTTCTTTGAAAATCCATACACTCGTTGGAGGAGATTCATCCTTTGAGGATAATGAATGTTCACAGAAATGTACTCAATTGATTTGGATTTGCTTTAACGTGTTGAATGATGGGACAGATAGATTGATAGTAATTAAGTCTCACCAGTGGAGAATTAAGCTGACCAAAAATCAACATTGATTCAGTGTTTGTCTTTTTAACTCTGGAAAGCATGGAATTTTCAACATTGATCCAATATTATTTAGCATTGAATTTTCAACATTGGTCCAATATGTTTTTAGCATCGGATTTTCAACATTGATCCAATATTACTTAGCATTGAAATTTCAACCTCAACCAAAATGATGATTCTGATGGAATTTCAACATTGACTCAATGTCACAATGCTATCTGGGAAAACACCAGCAGTAGAAAACAATATTAAACAAACAGAGTACAACAAAAGTAGTTGTATAACACATCAAATATAGGCAATGTGTCTTCAAATTTAAACACACTTTCAGCATACAATCAAGTAACTGAATCTTAGGAACACAACTCACAAATCCATTGTTGATCATCTGGTGGCAGATTAATGTCAAGACGTGAAACCACCTCAGACATAATTCACATTGAATCTGGAAGGAAAATATGACATGTTGTTTGATTTATTTAGAAACTAGGAATTATCTAAATTATTTCTGAAAACTCATGTTTTCACTTGTAACAAATAGTCAGCAAGCAAGAATGGCATAGTGAATACTCAGATGCAGTCCTCCTCTGTGTTCTCGTTTTGTCCTCCTTTCTGTCTTTTTCTCCACATTTTGACACTGCAATTATGATAATGTAGATAATTATTCTTCATCACTCTGTCTCTGGAAATAAACTGTTCTTTCAAAATAGTTTACAAATCACAAAAAATTATTTTGGCCATATTTCTTCTGGTCTGTCGCATCATCTCATTGCCAGGAGTTATATAGATGCTCTCAGGAATATTCGAAAGTCTTCCACCACCTGCTTGGCCATCTAGAAGGAGAGTCGTGAACATGAATAGTCTCATATGGGAAAAGGTGACAACAATGTTAATGGAAACCACTTTCCCCTCCATTTACCAGCATCACTAAGACACCACAGCTGAAAGCATCCTCCTGATATGAATGGTGGATTGTGGCAGGCTTCCATATAGTGTCCACCCAGTCTTCTCTTCCATACTGGTTCCTTCTCATCTTGAAATATTCCCTGTTGTGGGAAAAATGATAATATACCAATATTACTATTCTAGAGCTAAAATGGTTACAGGTTTTTTAAATAAGCAAACTTACTGAAATGTTCTGCATGCTTTTGTGGATTCTTCCATCTCATTAGTACCCCATTGAGGGTCAACCACGAAAATGGTGCTAGTTATCGCATGTAGATACTAAATAGAAAAAACCAACAAGGCAAAAAGAAACTATATATGGGTGTATTCATGTTTATCTTTAATAGCTCATACTACACAATATTATTATTTGCAATCATTTTACTTACCACAAACTTCCAGTGGTTTTTGTTGACATTTACAAATGAGATGACACCATCATATTGGTCAAAGTTGAGCTATATATCAGAAATGTAAATGATCATATCAGTGCACTGTAAAATATATGTACGTATAAAAATGCAGAATCATAAGTAGTTCTACTCACTTTACTCAATCCTTGCCGTGCCACCTGCACCCTTGTGCCATTTAAAATTACACCTGTAGTGTAATGGCTTAGCTGGTACACATTTGCTTGCTTTGCATTGAGTATAGCTCTTAGATAGCACTCAATCGTCTAAAAAAAAGTGATAAAGCATTGTAATTATTCCATTTATTTAAATAGAAAAAAATATTTAGTATTTGCCATTTTCTTAAATAAAAAAATATTGACTTCTACAATTTTTTATTTACTGAATATTTCTGTTATGATATATGAACCTCTCCATATATTCATTCATGTGGCCTCAGTGTTAGGAATTCCTTGTTGATGCAACATGAACTCCAGATTGTCAGACTTCACAATGGCTACAAAATTCTCAGAGGCCGGCTTTCCATAGTATGTCAATCTGTGAATGATTCAGTGACTTCAGTATGTAATAGCTTTCCTGAATAAAGAAATAGTTTTATTTTTTGTACTACAGGTGTTTTTTAATTCACTTTGGTACTATTAGTAAGGTGACATTTAAAAAAAAATATTAGTATTAATCTCACAACACCTCATCAAAAGTGCACTTGTTTCAAACCTTTCAGCATATTTTCAATTGTGTTAGTAAAGTACACAAAACCACAAAGTATATTTTTTTCTTAAGTGGCAACTATCGCCTGTATTACTGTAGTGAATTTGGCAAAAATGGTGATTTGAAACATGTATCTTGCATTATTTGCTGTTGAATGAAGTGATGCTTAAACTAACTAAATTAAAAGAAGATCATAGTTATGTTCTGGTTATTAAACAAAATGTTCTCATTACATATTACAATAATGTGGACTGAAAATATATGTAATTGAATGAAAGCATGAGATCAGGTTTTGAAAGTATGACTAGCTGTGTTACAAGTGTGATCAATTTGGATTTTTGTACTTTGAAAATGTACAACTTGTTAAGGTACCAAAGTGAAAAAAAGGTACTAATTAAAAAAGATAATTACCTCTTCCTCTACAGGGACTGCCCCTGGAGGAAAGGGAATTGGTTGAGGACTTTTCTGGCTCTTTGTCACATCCTTGTGGATCCTTTTCTTTTTTTCTGGGGAACAGGCATGGTTTGTGGAACAGAAAAGAATTTGGATTTAGTGGATGGGTGACGTTCTATCTTCTTCTTCATCCACGTTTCTTGCGAGTGATCAAGAGTTATTGGTGGCTCAGGTTGGAGCAATAGCTTTTGAGGAAACTTATGTTGAATTATGTTCTCTGTATATCGTGCTTGAAGTGACTGATGCATTCTTCTTATGAAGGTTCCTTGTCTGACTTTTCTTTCTTTTTGCATAATGGAATGTTTGACTATTCCAAACCACCTTTCGATGTGACAGTTGGTATCTCTTGTTTTTGTAATTTTATTTGTTGTCACCAAGTCCTGTTCCTGTGATTCATACCTAGTCAGGTCTCCTAAAAGCAAGCCACTCCAAAGAGGAAAAATGGTAAGGCATGTATCTAATAGGACTGTGAGGATGCCTGGACAAAAGTATGGGTTGTCCTCTGTTGCCAACCATGTCTCAGCTGCCACTTCTTCCTTCACCTCTTTAACGATCTGGTGAAAACAAGCAGAGAATGGTGATCTGCCAATGATGGTTTTTGCTTGTCTTCGGTCTTCCCCTTCAAACATTTCCCATTCTTTGGATTGGGTAGTGTCTTCCAGTGTATCCTCTTCAGATCTCGAAATTACACTCTCCAAAAAACTCAGACTTTCTTTCACTAGGTTTGTGCTTTGTGGGGTTTTGAGCAGGGCACATAATGCACGGAACACACGTCTTGATTCAGTCATGGTGCTGGTGTTTTGGAGTCTTGCAAATCCATATCTGGCAAAGTCTCTCAGTCCTTTGTCATTGGTTTGCCTAGAGATTGCCTGTCTGACAGCTTTCAAAACATGCGCAGAGCAAATGTGCAGGACAGTATAGGACTTCATTTCATCCCGTGATTTAGTTCCCATGCATAACTCAAATGCTCTGTCGAGGTAAGAGCTGATGTGCTCTTTGTTAAAAGCAAGCATTACACTTTGTATCAATGCCCAGCTGTAGTCAGTCTCCACCTGGTGAATATGTATTTGTGTTTATTTTGACAAATGCATTGTAAATTGCATGAGCCAAAATGTGATTGGTGGTTTGGAGTGATCATTGGAGAGCATTTCACAAATGGGAAGAGGTGGTGCATCTCCAGTCTTTCCTGGAAGAGCGAGTGCATAGTACAAGACACGCCGTCCTGATCTGGTATTTTAGACAACTCCTCCATTGGCATCCAGATAGAGGGACACAGGAGCCCTACTGCAAATGATGCACAAGAATGCTAATACCACACTCTGTGTATAAATTAACAATTCACGAGTTCACACTTACATATAATTTATAGAGTACATTTAATTGCGTATTTGGCGTGTGTCCGGGAGGGCTTGAGCTCGGACTACGGCCCAACCCAGAGTACCCCCCGTGTGTAAGTGGTTTTGAACTTAAAAAGGAAAAAGAACAAATTGTGGAGCAGGGGTGGTGGAGGGATGCTGAAAAACTATCAATGCAATGGAGGTAAGAAGGCTGCGTGTCTATATACACCTCCTTTGTTGATTAGCTGAGTACTTTCCACCTGTGTCAATTATCTGACATGTTCCTCCCGAACCTCGTTTAGTCAAACAGCATTTCACGAGTTCACACTTACATATAATTTATAGAGTACATTTAATTGCGTATTTGGCGTGCTGTCCGGGGGGAGGGCTTCGAGCTCGGACTACGGCCCGAACCCAGAGTACCCCCCAAAAACTAAAAGACAATAGGACAGCCGCCTGGCTAAATACCCCCAAAGAGTGCCGAGCTTGGCGGGCTGGCTTCTGGGAAGGGGCCTGGATGCTTGGCTAGGAGGCCCCTGAGAGTAGCTCCTCGTGGGGAGTGAAGTTTGCCGTGTGGAGACTTCCCCTTGCTGCGTGGAAACTTTCCACTTTCTTACTGTGTGGAAACTTTCCACTTCCTTACCTTGTGGAAACTTTCCACTTCCTTACGCGGGGAAACTTTCCCCTTTTCTTACTGTGTGGAAACTTTCCACTTCCTTACCTTGTGGAAACTTTCCACTTGTAGCGTGGAAACTTTCCACTTCCCACGCTGGGAAACTTTCCCTTTTCTTACTGTGTGGAAACTTTCCACTTCCTTACCTTGTGAAACTTTCCACTTGTAGCGTGGAAACTTTCCACTTCCTACGCGGGAAACTTTCCCTTTTCTTACTGTGTGGAAACTTTCCACTTGTAGCGTGGAAACTTTCCACTTCCTTACGCGGGGAAACTTTCCCCTTTCCTTACTGTGTGGAAACTTTCCACTTCCTTACCTTGTGGAAACTTTCCACTTGTAGCGTGGAAACTTTCCACTTCCTTACGCGGGGAAACTTTCCCCTTTTCTTACTGTGTGGAAACTTTCCACTTCCTTACCTTGTGGAAACTTTCCACTTGTAGCGTGGAAACTTTCCACTTCCTTACGCGGGGAAACGTTCCCCTTTTCTTACTGTGTGGAAACTTTCCACTTTTTACTGTGTGAAACTTTCCACTTCATTACCTTGTGGAAACTTTCCACTTGTTGTGTGGAAACTTTCCACTGTCTTGCTGCGTGGAAACTTTCCACTTTCTTGCTGCGTGGAAACTTTCCACTTCTTACTGTGTGGGAACTTCACGTTAGATGGTGATTTGCACTTCCTCGCTGCGTGGAGATTTGCAATTCTCGTGGAGTGCTGAAAGACAGAAGGGAAAATCATGAGTGTTTGGTCGAAAAATTTTCATTGTTTCCACTGGGAGACCAAATGCTCACTGGACGGAGAAAGGAAACCTCCCTGTGGATGGCCTGAAGGGTTTTTAATTAATGAGGGTTTTGTGGGCTTCTTTGATATGGAAACGATTGGTCCTGATGTAGCTTTGGAATGCATCTGAGGACCATCTCCCGAGGGCTTGGATTTGTTGTTGGGAGAGGCCTTTTGGGCTGCTGAGGTTGCAGCCCCGATGCGGAAGGAGTGGCTAGAGAAGTTCTTTGCTGGGAAGCCTGATTGTTGAAGAACGGATTTTATATGTTTCTGGAACCAAAAGCGTGTCACGGGTTTGTTGGATTCATCCTTGAACAGGGGTTCCAGGGGAGATTGAGTTTGAGAACTTCTCCATTGAATATATGCCAGGACTGACTGGTATGGTTGGATCGGTGAAGCGAGTTTAAAGATGTAGATGAAATGACCCTTTTTTGTTTGATCGGTCTTACTTTGCTTGATCAGATAAGAAATTGTTTCTTCGTCCATTACTGCTAGGTCTGAGATAGTGGGGTGGATTTTTGGGTCGAATTTTGAAGTTGTTATGGCGAGTTCGGAACATCTAAGGAAACCGAAAAAGGCTAGTACGAACATGGCGTCAAGTGTTCGGGCGGTGTTGAGGGGCTGGTACCCTGTGCGGAGGGTATGAATACATTTGGTGAGGATGTCTAGCGTTATGGGTTGCCTGGTGTCGGGACGGGTGGGCTGGGATCTTTGGATCCCTTTGATCAAGAGGGAGGTCTGAGAATTGTTTATCTCGGGAGAGGGAGCGCCGAAGATTAGTTTGTGGAAAAACTGGATACCGCTGAGGTAACTTTTGATGGACCCGACTTGGAGGCCCTTGATAGTGTTAAGATGGGAGATGAACGAGGTGATTGAAAGGAGAGAAAAATCGGGGAATGGTATATTGTAAGAGAAGTGGAAGGCCCTAAAATTTTTCCAAGCGGTCACGTAGGATTGGAGGGTCCTGGGAGAAACTGCTTGAAGGATGGAGTCGAGACGCTCGAGGAGTGGTTTTAACGGGTGATTTACGGGAATATTAGTTCCGAATAAGGAGGTACTGGGGTTGGGAATTGGTCCGCCTCTGGCGCCAACGTCTTGAATTTCTGAAACAGAAAACGAGACAGAGAATCAGCTATTTGATTTTCTGATCCGGGAACGTGTTTAGCGATTATGATAAATTGATCGCAGGCTGAAATCCAAGTAAGACGTCTTAGAAGCGCATCATGGCGGTGCGTGGGAACGTCCTTTGTTTATGCAATGTACTGTTGCGTCGTTGTCGCAGTGCACTAGGATGCTGCTAGTGGCCCATTCTTTCCCCCACAAGAAAGCCGCTACTACTAGTGGGTAAAGCTCAAATAATGCTGAGGACTGAGTTATGTCCTGGAGCTGCGGTGGCCACGTGGATGCGAACCAACGACCTTGATAAAATCCCCCGAAACCGATCGAGGGGGCTGCATCTGTGAACAGCTGAATATCGGTGGGAGATGAAACGAGCTCGCTATAGAAAAATGATAGGCCGTTCCATTGGTTCATGAATGTTATCCATAGACTGAGTTCGTCGCGACATGCTTGGGTTATGGCAATCAGATCCTCTAGCGAGTGGACAGAGGACAAGCGAGAGAAGATGCGATATGAAGGGGCGGCCTTGTGGAATAATACGCATCGCGAAATTTAGATGACCGAGTAAAGATAGGAGTTCGCGTTTTGAACAATTGGGTTTTTTGAGGAAAGTAGATGAGACGAGAATTATCCGGTCGATTTTATCTTTGGGCAGGGATGCTTGGAATTTGATTGAATCTAAGTTAATCCCGAGGAACTCGATGGAAGTGGCAGGCCCCATAGTTTTTTCATGCGCTACGGGAATTCCGAGTTCAGAAAAAACTTTCTGGACTGTGAGGATATGCGCGGCTGGGATGGCATCGGGGGGTGAGATTATTAAGAAATCATCTAGCAGGTGAATGAGATGAGGAATGGAGTAGTTGTTTGACAAAATCCAGCAAACGGCTTCTGATAGCATGTCGAATATTTTTGGACTGCTTTTGCATCCGAAAGTCAGGCGTACTGCGAAATAGTATTTCCCGAGCCATCGAACCCCGAATAAGTGCCATGCGTCTGGATGGATAGGCATTATTTTGAAAGCAGAAGTGATGTCAATTTTTGCAAGCCAAGCGCCCCTACCTGCGATTTTTATCATGTCGATTGCCTGATCTATGTCGTGATATTTGAGTGAAAATTCATCGAGAGAGATCATACTGTTTATACTTGGGAACGGGGAGTTATGCGGGGCTGACAAATCAATTATTAGACGTTTTTTACCTGAGAATTTCCTTGTAGCTACTCCTATGGGGCTGATACGAAATGAGTTAAATGGCGGATTCTTGAACGGGCCGATCATGAAGCCTGACGCCACTTCTTTTTTAATAAGATTGTCTACGACTTCGGGTTCGATGAGGGCAGATTGCAGGTTGTTACAGATAGTGTTTTTGGAGAGCGGACATTCCACGCCGGGTTTAAAGCCGTTTTTTAGGCCTGAGAGCAGGTAGCTAGTAAATTCTGCGTCCGGGTGGTGAGCTAGTTCGAAGTCCATGCGTGGAATATTTACGGGAGTCGATAAGTAATTCTTAGATCTTTTATTTACAGATTTATACACGGGGCATACACAGCGGGCATGGGCACCACCACAGAAATTACATATGTGCATGTACCGACATCGCTGTCTGGCACATTTGCCGGAATTGAAGTGATTGCATGTCTGCCTGCCTTCTTCGAAGGAAGAGGCGGTTGCTCTGGTGTTTGCTGCGCGTGGCACGAGCTGGTGGATCTGATGTGGTTTGACTCCGGGCAGGGTAGATTTTGAGGGTAAACTTGTGGGCACGATGCCGTAGCGTGTGAAACAGACCTGCAGATTGCGCAGGAGATGTTTTTGCATCCTAAAAACACCCTGCTGTGTAGATCCATGTCGAGTGCGCCCCAGTATGTGCACTGGTTCCACTGCGCGATTCGCACGGCACTTTTGGCTGAAAAAAGTTTGTGGTACGTATAAAAATGGCTTCCTCCATAGGACAGCGCGAGCTCTGCTATGATAGCCAGGTAGTCATTTAGCTCGCGCCGCCTGTGGGGGAAAACTGAACAGATTGTTTCCGTGAAGCGGAAAAGGCGATTACGAACTCGGGAAATGAAAGAACGCGGGATGACTGTGTGTTTGAATTTTTTAGTGTAACGGAAAAGTCCCCGCAGTCTATCTGGCGGACTGGTTCGGCTGCGGGGAGCATGGAGAGAAGGGAAGAAAGATCTGTGTCTGCACCTGCCAGGATCTGTGCTCTGATGTTCTGGGAGACTGGTGGCGGTTCCATAGCGAGGGCATTGGATGGCACGGGCATCGGTGTTGCTGAGAAGAGAGAGTGTTGGGATTTAGTTTGCAAGAGGGAGGTGGGGGGGTTATAAACCAGGCCTGTGGATGTCGGCAGCGGCCTCGCCCTTGGGTTTCCCTCTGTAGTTTGACAAGGAATGTTAGTTAAATGATGGGAAGAGAATGAAGGGTGATAGAGTGAATTATGTGCTTGTGCTGCAAGCGGAGGGAGGCTCGCGCTTGTCTGCGCCTCTGGAACTGCAGGCCACTGGATGTGGGCGGGGTTATAGCCTGTAGGAAAAATTTGTTGAGATGGCTGGGCCTGTGCTGCTAGCGGGAGCTGCCTTGCGCTAGCATCGGGCTCTGCAACGGGAGCTGGAGGCCACTGGAAAGAATATAAATTATGGTTAGCAGGAGCATAACATTGGGAAGCTGTAGGGAGGTCGCTGGCCCCGGCTGCATACGGCGCTGCGGCCGCAGAAGCCGCCGAGAAAAGCTGAGCCGCGTGGGGCAGTGGGCGTGGCCCTGCTCCAGCAGGATCTGGAGCGCGGCCCAGGCTTGCTGAAGGCCTGTTGCTGAGACTCGCGGGGCGAAGCGAGCCGGATCCTGTGCGGGAAGATGATGGTGGTATTTGAGCTCTGCGGGCTCTGCTCTGCCGTTGTGCCGTTTTGGAAGCTGGTGTGCCTTTAGGAGAGAGGTTAGTTGTCTGTAGAGACACATAAAGATCATACAGCTCCGCTTTGTTTAGTTTCCGCGAAGCCTGTATATCTGAGTTACCCAGCGCTTGCCTCAAACCTGCCACGGTCCATTTCCCGATAGGTGGGATTGTTGGGACGGTCGAGCGGTAGGAGGAGGCCGGGGAGGAGAGTGGAGATCTTGCCGGGGGTGGTGAAGACTGGCCCCGGCGTCTAGTCGAGCGCGGGCCCGTTCGAGCAGGCGTGCGACCACGCACGGAAGCCTGGGGCTCGAGTTGGATATCCGGCGTCGGGTGGATAGTAATGGTGCCGGCGGAAAGCGGCGGTGGATCCCTGGGGAACTCGCTTTCGTCGTTGGAGAGAGGGCTTAGACGTTGTGACATCTTGGCAAAAATGGCGAGTCGAGATGCTGAAAAACTATCAATGCAATGGAGGTAAGAAGGCTGCGTGTCTATATACACCTCCTTTGTTGATTAGCTGAGTACTTTCCACCTGTGTCAATTATCTGACATGTTCCTCCCGAACCTCGTTTAGTCAAACAGCATTAAATGGATTTATACTGAAAAGCTGTATGTAGCCTGGTATTTGCAGGTATTTTGTGTCACATTCCTTGAGCATTGTCTGCATTAGGTATACTTCCATCATGATGTCAGAGTGAATAGATTCCTTTTTCCTCATTTGTGAACCTATTACTTTCAAGACTTTTTTGTTTAGACATTCAGTCAAAAAAGTCACCCTCTGAGTCAGTGTCTGGCTCCTGGTATAAAGGTTGTGAGTCGAGCTCTGTCTCTGTTTCCAAAATATCTGTGTCATACTTGATTTCCGCTTCAGTAGCTGTGGTACAGAAGCACAGAGCACTTCAATTAATACATATAATACATTTTTCAACACATTTACATTCACCCTCCTGCACTCAAAATTAAATTGGTAAAATGTTAAATTAACATAAACCATTTGTGTTTGGACTACATGAATATGGAATCCCAGAGCTGGCAAAACTAAAAATAAATATACATACATTAATAAATATACAAAGAAATGTAATAAATAAATAAGGAGGGCGTAGTTGACCTCAGATATAGTAGACGCGTTTCCATTACAGATTTGTGCAAAATGTTTGCAATATTTTCTAAAAGTAGATAAAAAAATATTGCGAAATGACAGCGTTTCCATTAACTGATGTTATGCGACTAAGACCATTTTTTTTCCTCTTGTGATAAATCATTCCAAATATCATGCTATGTATGTTGTTAGGTTTATCCCAGCCACCGCACACCATTATTTTTAAGGCAACGGCTATTTGCACTAAGTGAAAATAGCATTAGCATACTATTTACACCAAGTGCAAATAGTGATAGATTCTATTTACACTCAGTGAAAATAACATTTTGTTAGCGAAAGATGATATTTACACTAAGTGCAAATAGCATACTAAGTTGATATATTGGAATATTCAACACATGCTGTTTCACTAAACGATGTTCGGGAGGAACATGTCAGATAATTGACACAGGTGGAGAGTACTCAGCTAATCAACAAAGAGGTATATATACGCCGTCCTACCTTCATTTTCTTGACAGTTTTTCAGCACGGACGGCCTTTCTGGCAGTTTGCCCCGCCCACCCACCCACATACACTGTCCACATGTCTCCTCGAATCCACGCTGCTCAAAGCAATGCTACAATGCTAAAATCTTTTCTTTCAAATTTACATACAGCTTCCATCAGTATTCACGGTAAAATAATTTCTGCTTTTCCTGGGATGTAATCGTGCTTTGCCGCGATTCACAATCGCGAGTCTGTCTTCTAACATTTTCGATTCACAAACGTTAATAAGCAATGTGCTGTTAACGTGATGCGTTGAAGCCATGACGACAGAATCAGCTGTGAGAGCAGTGCCTGGACAGCGTAAAGAGTGCATCGCACTGACTCACAACAGGGAGATCTACAACAGTTCCTGTCTTAAGATAATGTATCGGCACCCATCAAACTTTTCTTGCGATCTTGCCGCCTCCGTGTACTGCAGTACAGACGGATACTTTACAGTTAACGTTACGAGAAGTGTGTTTATCATGGAGCGCAGTCGCTGTGGTGATGAACAATAAATATGCTTTCTGGTAAAGCAAGTGAACGTATGGTGAGGCTAAATCACTAAAATGATGGCAATGCAACAGCTTGCATCATGCCATACAATCAGCCACTAGTTGAATCAGCTGATAATCACTGTCTTTCATTCAATATTTCTCAAACTTGATGCACACATAAGCATGGTCGTATTTGGGAGCACCCATTTTCTTAAATGTTACATAAATACCTTACAGTATGCTACTGTATAACACTTGTATCAATGTTTATTGTACAGCATCTATATCTGAGGTAAACTGCAAAGGTACCGATTTAATTGTATAGATGTGAGCACTCATGTTTCAAATCTGAAAGTGGTGCTGTTGTGCATTCTACTGGCTTGCAAAACAATTCTTCAGAAGGATTCAGTTTCAGAGCATTTCGCAATCAATGAAAAACGCAGTTATGCTAAACAAATTCTTATGAACAATTACAACATTTTCTTTACCATGATTTATATCGTAATATGTTGTATACAGTGTAAGACTATATTTTGTCTCCCTCATGAATTGAACAAGCATCCCACAATAATAAGGCATGGGCATTTCAAAATAAGAGTCCGTTCGGTTACACAATGTGTCTCACTATTTGTCCGCCTAAATTTTTATCCTTTTTCTCCCACAGGAGCTCAGTTTCTCTGGCAAATTTTCTCCACTGCCCCAGCAGTGCTGTTCCCTCTGCTCCACAGCAGCTCAGTTCTCTGGCTAATTTTCTCTACTATCACAGCAGTGCTGTTCCTGTGCTCCATAGGGCTCAATTTTCTGGATAATTGTCTCCACTGCCACAGCAGTACTGTTCCCTCTGCTCCCACAGGAGCCCAGTTTTTCCGGATAATTTTCTCCACTGTCACAGCAGTGCTGTTCCCTCTACTCCCACAGGAGCTCAGTTTCTCTGGCTAATTTCTCCACTATCACAGAAATGCTGTTCCCTCCGCTCCTGCAGGAGCTCAGTTTCTATGGCTAAATTCTCCACCACCAAGCAGCCATGGGCTGTGCGTTGCACAATAAAACCAGTGCACAAACTGCAGTTCAGATGCTATCGTGAGGCACCATCCAGCCAGCTGCACAGGCCCAATAATTTCAACAGGTTATAATCTCACCCACGCCCAGTGGCCTGAAGCTCCAGTGGCGCAAACAAGCGCGAGCCTTCCTCCGCTTAAGTACAAGTCACACCTTAAGTACAAGCCCACTTTTCTTCCTATCATCCAACCAACATTTCTTTTCAAACCATAGAGGAAAACCAAGCGTGAGGCGACCACCGACATCTGCAGCCCTGGTGTATAACCCTCCCACCTCCCTCATGCAAACCCATTGGACACAGTAAGAAATCTCTCGGTCACACACTCATGTTTCCTTCTTGTTTTTCAGTGCTCTATGAGAAGTGGAAAGTTTCCAGGCAGTGAAAGTGCAAGTTGCCACACAGCGAGTCAGCAGGAAGTTCCCATGCTGAGCGAAGAGTGGAAAGCTGCATGCAGCCAATCAGTGGAAAGTTTCACGCAGCGAGTAAGTGGAAAGTTTCACGCAGCGAGTAAGTGGAAAGTTTCCACGCAGCGAGCCAGTGGAAAGCTTCCAGGCAGCAAGAAAGTTGAAAGGATCCACATAACATTCCTGAATCAATGGAATGGCATATCCTTTTTCTATAGCAATCTCGTTCCGTCCCCTACCGATATCCAGTTGTTCACAGACACAATCCCCTCGATCGGCTTTGGGGGATTTTTACCAAGGTCGTTGGTTTGGCTTCTCCAAGGCCACCGCAGCTCCAGGACATAAGCCCTCAGCGCTATTCGAGCTTTACCCACTAGTAGTAGCGGCTTCACTGTGGGGGAAGAATGGGCCACTAGCAGCATTTTAGTGCACTGCGACAACGACGCAACAGTGCATTGCATAAATAAAGGACATTCCAATGCACCTGCCATGATACCACTTTTAAGGCGTCTCACTTGGATTTCAGCTTGCGATCAATTCATCATCATCGTTAAACACGTTCCCGGATCAGAAAATCAAATAGCTGATTCTGTCTCATCTTCTGCTTAAGGAATTCAGGACGTTGGCTCCAGAGGCGGACCAATTCCCAACTCCAGTACCTTGCTATTCGGAACTAATATTCCTGTTGCCCACCCATTAAAACCCTTCCTCGAAGCATCGCTCAACACCGTCGTCCAAGCAGTTCTCCCAGGACCCTCCAATCCATCGTGACCGCTTGGAAACATTTTTAGAGCTTTCCACAACGCATAACATACCGTTCCCGATTTCTCTCTCCTTTCAATCACCCCAATTATTTCCTACCTCAATACCGTTAAGGGCTTTCAAGTCGGGTATATCAAAGGGTATATCAGTTTTCACAAATTGTTTATCTCACCGAGATAAACAATTCTCAAACCTCTCTACTGATCAAAGGCATCCAAAAATCTCTGCCCACCCGCCCTGACTCAAGACAACCAATAACGATAGACATCCTCACTAAATGCTTTCACACCTTGCGTACAAGCTACCAGCCCGAACACTTTACACATAATGTTTATCCTAGCTTTTTTCTGTTTTCTCAGATGCTCAGAACTCGCTGTTACATCCAATTTCAACCCAAAAATCCACCCACCATCTCAGACTTAACAGCCATGGATGAGGAAACAATATCATACCTGATCAAACAAAGTAAGACTGACCAAACCAAAAAAGGTCATTTTATCTAAATTTTTACCTTTCATCACCAATCCAACCATACCAGTCCGTTCTGGGATACCTCCAATGGAGAAATTCTCTGGTCAAATCTCCCATGGAACCCTTGTTCACAGATGAAGTCAACAAACCCGTGACGTGCTTTTGCTTTCAGAAGCACCTCAAATCGTTCTCCAACGGGTAGGCATCTCAGCAAAGAACTACTCAAGCCACTCTTTCCGCATTGGGGCGGCAACATCAGCAGCTCAAAAAGGCCTCTCCCAACAACAGATCCAAGCTCTCGGGAGATGGTCTTCAGATGCCTTTCAAAGCTACATCAGGACCAACCGGTTCCACATCAAAAAAGCTCACCAAACTCTCATTGCTTCAAAATCCTCTGGGGCATTCACTGGGAATTTCCTCCCATCCAGCAAACATTGAGCTTACATTCTTTCCTGGTTCTTTTCTGAGTCAGTGGAAAGTCTCCACGCAGCGAGTCAGTGGAAAGTCTCCATGCAGCGAGTCAGTGGAAAGTCTCCACACAGCGAGAAAGTGGAAGGTTTCACGCAGAGAGAAAGTGGAAAGTTTCCACGCTGCGAGAAAGCGGAAAGTTTCACGCTGGCGAAAGCGGAAAGTTTCCACGCTGCGAAAGCGGAAAGTTTCCGCGGAAAGTTTGAAAGTTTCCACGCAGCCAGAAAGTGGAAAGTCGCGGAGAAAGTGGAAAGTCTTCCATGCAGTAAATCAGTGGAAAGTTCCACGCGGTAAGAAACTGGCACGTTTCCAGGCAATAAATCAGCGCACGCAGGTAATCAGCGAAAATTTCCACACAGTAAGAAGTGGATTGGTTTCAACACAGCAAGGAAGGATACATTTCACACACCGAGAAGTGGGCAGTTTTCCACACAGCAAGGAAAGGGCAGTCTCCACGTACAAGACCATACCCTGCTCTCACCAAGAACCGTGCGATTCGTGAACCAACAGGGCCGCCCATCGGTGACACAAGCCGCTCACGGGCCCTCCCGGTCAAACAACCAGGCCCCTCTCATGCCAGCCGCCAAGCTCGGCACTTCTTGGGGGGTAATTAGCAGGCGGCTGTCCTATGCTTACTAGCTTTTTGGGGGGTACTCTGGGTTCAGGCCGAAGTCCGAGCAGTCAGATAATTGACACATGTCAGATAATTGACACAGGTGGAGAGTACTCAGCTAATCAACAAAGAGGTATATATATATATATAAGCTGTCCTACCTTCATTTTCTTGACAGTTTTTCTCATGAACTCATGAACATATAAAAGTAGAAGTTCTTTGCAATATGTGTAAATAGTAATTAAATGTAATTTATACTTTTGACAGATAAATTCTATTTACACCTCAGTGTTGTTGTAACTACATTAAAAGGATGCAATAATAACATTGAGTGTAAATTATTATATTCATTAAAATTATTAAATGGATTCTGCCTGAATGGGACAATAAAAACCCTCCCTACACCTACCCAATAAAGGCTTTTATTATTATTAAACATTTCATTAGGCACTTTATTTCCACATTTAGAACATTTTATTGAAAGTAAATGCATTTCTGGTGTGATTTGTGATGAAAAAAGAAATAAGAACAAACTCTGCACAAGGCGGATTCGAACCCAGTCATTCACGTCAAAATCAAGATGTTTAAGCCATACGCTTTACTGATTCACTGAAGATGTTTTAAAATCTTGTTTGGCCCAACTAGCCATTGGTAGGCGGAGCTAGTGCAAATAGCACTTGCCAACAAGGCAAGCTATTTGCACTTAGTGTGAATACTATAGACACTCCTTATTTGGCACATGGTAAGAGACGTACGTGTTATCCAAACACTGATGGCAAGGAAAGCACCTTATACTTCAGCGGCACATATGATGTGTTACGATAAATTGTGGCATTTTATATTCTGTTGTTTTTTATGAGTTTAATAAAGAACTTGTCTTCTGTCCAAACACACCATCATCTGTAAAGAATGATCGACTTTTACATATGCCACGTTATTGTGAGCATTGCCACATACAGAGACGAGCAAAAAGTTTGAATTTACATGGTGGTAACTTTTTTTTTTTTTTAACACTTCGTTATTTTGGCTTGAAATTTCGTTTGTTGGAAACAAATCACAATACTTAATCATTTTTAGGCATACAGATCAGTGCAAGACATCATTATAAACTATAAACTGTCTGCTTTTATGTGTGTAAACTCACAATGACAGCAAAGGCCGTGACTCGTGAATTGATTATTTTGCCACTCCAAACACCGTCTTCATTTAAAAAATATATTTTGTTTATTAAACGCAAAGGTTTTCATTTCAAAAGCATTTCTAGATTCAGTTTATATTTCCAACAAACTAAATTCCAAGCCAAAATAACAAAGTGGGAAAAAAAAAAACTTAAATTCCACAAATTCAAACATTTCGCTGGTCTCTGTATGTGGCAATGCCTCACAATAACCTGCATATGTAAAAGTCGATCATTCTTTACAGATGATGGTGTGTTTTGGACAGAAGACAAGACAGAGTTCTTTATTAAACTCATAAAAACAATAGAATATAAAATGCCACAATTTATGAAGACATTAAAGCAGATAGAAACACCTCAAATGTGCTGCTCAAGTTTCCATTAAAAATAATGGCTAGGCAGTGGCTGGGATATAGGCATACATAAACCTAACAACCTACATGCCATGATTTTTGGAATGATTTATCACGAGAGGAAAACATTTCTTTTAGTCGCATAACATTGGTTAATGGAAACTGTCATTTTGCAATAATTTTTTATCGACTTCTAGAAAATATGCAAAAGTTTTGCGTAAATCTGTAATGGAAACGAGGCTACTGTGGCCTCAACGCTTCACCCTCGCCAACTCTTGAGGTCGTTTGCTATTTCTGAGGCAAACTACGGCCTCCTCATTACCCTTTGCACAAATAAATGTGCCAATAAATAAATATAAATATACATCAATGTAAAAGTAAATGAATGTAGAATGAAATAATTGTAGAAATGTATGTGGAAATAAATATGAATAGAAATGAATACACGTATAAATAAATAAATATATATATAAGAATAAATAAATATAGAAAAAAAAGATAGCCTATATAAATAAATAAGGAAATAAAGGTATAAATAATGATTAGTTTTTATGTATTGCTTTTCTATGTATATTTAGATATTCATTTATTTATTTCTTTGTGGTTTTTTGTATATTTATTTAGTTTTAGTTTTGGCAGAGATTTAGCTACATAGATGTTTTTCTATCTTTTTATTATCACCCCTCCCCTGCTTAGTTACCAACATTCTTCAAAATATATTTATTTGTTTTCAACAGAACAAAGTAATTTGCACAGGTTTGGTACAGCTTGAGGGTGAGTAAAGGATGGCAAAAATTAAATTTTTGGGTAAACTGTCCCTTTAATGTACTGGAATATATATATATATATATATATATATATATATATATATATATATATATATATATAGAGAGAGAGAGAGAGAGAGAGAGAGAGAGAGAAAGTGTAATTTACCTTGATTTCTTTCTTCTGGCTGATTTTGGTGTACGCATTCCATGGCTGCTTCTGCGGCCAGTTGCACTTTTTCTCTCAGTCCTTTGTGGTTTTTGGTCCAAACCATCCATAGCCAGTGACGTTTTTTTGATGCATCATCGTTAAAAAAAAATCTATGGCAAGCTGGGACCATATCTCAGAGGAATAATCAGTATTTCTATTGAAAATATCAACTTTCAGAAGTGTGCTTACGATAGAATCTATTCCTCCAGCGGTCGCCCATAGATCTGATCTTACAGCTTTTTTGCCCTTTGTATATCTTCCCATTATACAGTGTGAATGATCAAATTCTGACTATATGCCAATTCGTCTGTAAAGTGATGTTTTATTACAAAAATTCTTGAGGAGCACCTTCAGATAATTAAACACATGTGAAACATGTTCAGATAATTAAACCTAAGTCAGCACAAGTGGAGCTCATTAAGTTAATAAATTTAACTCCTCCCCTAAATGTAATTGAGTAATGGAGTCTCCCAAAACATGAAACAGTGAAACAGTTAAGTTCAATTAACTTGGTGTTCATTTTAAGTGTACTTGCGTATTTAAGTTAACTCAACATAGAAATTAAACTGAAATTAGAAATGAACCCACTTTAAATTAGGTGGGCTTAACTTCTATGTACTTACATTTCAATTTGATACAATGCGCTTATTGTGTACTCACATGTTTTTATGTACTTACATTTTTAAAATGACCTGCATGTAATTACATCTGTAATTAATTTTTGTATTAACATTTCTAATAACACTGTTGACACTTCCCTTAAACTCACCCATACCACTATATCTGTCCCTAACTGTATCCCACATCAATATCAGCAAAAATGTTTTGCAATACAAAATATGAACATAAAACATTCATTGCACTTATTTTTTTGATGTATGAAGTGGAGATTTTTTTGATGTATGAACGTTTTTTGACTGTCTCTGTTTGCGTAAATCCACTTGGGGTTCAGAGTATTTGTTTTTCCCCACATTCATTTCACACCTCTAGTACAATTATGTGGTTTTGTTTCATTAATTGAAGTGAAATGTGACAACATGCCCCATAGGTGGGGTACATTGTAGCCTAACATGTGAGGGGGCACATTGTAACATGAGCAAATGACAGATTAAAATGTTATCTGATATAATAAAAAAATTCCATGACAAACTAAAATATTTTGTCAATAAAATACCATTATTTTATTTTATAAAGTTTATAATTGTATTTTGTAATAATTAAAAATATACTTATTTTTGAGTTTGACAACAAATACATCGCTAAATAAAGATAAACTGCATATTTAAAAACATAATAATAACGATTAATTTCTGAACATTAACTCTCAGTCATTGTTCACCCTTTTTCATGGTTTCTCAAAAGAATTCATAAAAGTATAGAATATAATAGCATATTTCTAAAAGGGGCTCATTGTAACACATGTGTTACACACACCCCACCTGCACAACTGTGATGTAAACCGCTGATCATGTCTTCTGCTGGTTAGATCAGCATTAAAGAACAGCTCAACTCCTTAATAACAGTCACAACAGCGACGAAGGTGACCCCACGCTCCCTGGGTCAGGTGATGTCCACAGCTGTAATTCAGGAGAGACACCTGTGGCTCAGCCTGGCCGATATGCTTGACGACGAGCGGACCCGGTTCCTCGACGTTCCCATATCCCAGACTGGCTTATTCGCTGCGGTTGAGAACATCACCCAACAGTTCTCAGCCGCCCAAGAGCAGACTGAGGCTATCAAGCACATACTGCCCAGGCTGCTGCCTCCACCCAGCCGCCCATGCAGTCTCAGTCTGCTTGCCGCCGAGGGCGCCGTCCAGCGGCTCCCACCCCTCATGCGCCACCCCAGCAGCAGCCTTCACCGGGGCCGCGCCGAGGAAGCCGCAGGACGGCGCCCCTGTCCGTTCAAGCCCCGCAGCCCGCAAACAAACCCCAGGCTAAGTGGCGCTCCTGACGCGGACAGCTCAGGGATGGACAGTTCTTTCCAGGAGATGGCAGCAGGGCCACTCCTTCCCCCGGTGGAGGGCCAGGGGAGAATCTTTTGTTCAGCTGTCAGCAGCACCCAGAAAGAACTGACAAACCCATCCCTGAGCAGCCAGAGACTGGCGATGACAGTGTGCGCCAGCCCCGGGTCCCGCCACTCGCATCCCTCTCTGTCGCCAGTCCCCTGGCAGAGCAGACCCCCGTGGAACATGCGTCCTTCCCTGGTCTCCTCTGTCAGGGCGCAGCTGTTAACACACCGGGACGCTACGCCTCCCACATCCCCGCTTCCGGGGAGTCCGCTATACCATGCTGGGGTCCAATGCCCCAGTCAAGCGCCCTGCTGGCGAAGGTGCGATCGAGCCTGTCCCTCCAGCCGAGATGGAGTCCGGCTTCTACAGCCCTACTTCATTGTACCCAAGAAAACGGGCGGTTTACAGCCAATCCTGGACCTGCGCGTCCTGAACCGATCCCTTCACAGGCTTCTGTTTAGGATGTTGACAGCGAAATGCCTTTTCGAATGCGTTCGTCCAGTCGATTGGTTTGAAGCGATTGACCTGAAGGACGCCTACTTCCATGTGTCCATCTTACCTCGACACAGGCCGTTCCTACGGTTTGCCTTCGAGGGGCAGGCATATCAGTAATCAGTTCTCCCATTCGGGCTGTCTCTGTCCCCTCGCGTCTTCACGAAGGTTGCATCCTGAACTACCTCGACGACTGGCTCATCTCTTTTCTCGGTATGGAGATCGACTCGGTTGCCATGTACGCGCAGCTTACGAGCGAGAGCGCGCAGTCACTGCTGATTTGCCTCCGTCAAATCGAGAGCAAGAGCGCGGTTCCAATGAAACTATTTCAGAGGCTCCTGGGGCATATGGCATCTGCAGCTGCGGTAACGCCGCTCGGATTGCTTCATATGAGACCGCTTCAGCATTGGCTTCGGGATCGAGTCCCGAGATGGGCATGGCAGACAGGCACGCTCCGGCGACGCACAGGTAGATCTGTTTGCCTCCCCCGACTCTTCCCACTGCCAGTGCTCTCGTTTCTCCAAGAAGGGTTGGATCGAAGGCTGTCTCCTTCCACCCTTAAAGTGTATGTGGCCGCTATATCTGCTCACCATGACCTCCTGGACAACAAAAAGGTTGGTCAGCACGACCTGGTCATCAGGTTCCTGAGGAGAGCAAGGAGACTAAATCCTCCTCGCGCTCCTCGTGCCCTCTTGGGACCTCTCAGTTGTGTTAGATGCTCTGCAGAGGCCTCCCTTCGAGCCATTGCGGTCAGTGGACCTTTAGTTCCTGTCTATGAAGACGGCGCTCCTGATCGCTTTGGCCTCCATCAAGAGGGTAGGGGACCTGCAGGCATTTTCGGTTGACGAAGCGTGCCTGGAATTCGGGCCGGCTTACTCTCACGTGATCCAGAGTCCCTGGCCTGGATATGTGTCCAAGGTTCCCACCACTCCGTTCAGAGACCTGGTGGTGAACCTGCAAGCGCTGCCTTTGGAGGAGGCAGACCAAGCCTTGGCACTGCTCTGTCCAATACGCGCCCCCCGTGCTTACGTAGACAGAACGCAGTGTTTCAGGACCTCAGACCAGCTCTTTGTCTGTTATGGTGGTAAGCTGAAGGGAAAGGCTCTCTCAAAACAAAGGCTGTCTCACTGGATAGTGGACATCATTGTTTTGGCGTACCAGCAGCAGGGGCGCCCATGCCCCCTTGGGGTCAGGGCTCACTCCACCCGGAGTGTGGCCTCCTCTTGGGCTCTAGCGCATGGCGCTCCGCTAACAGACATCTGCAGAGCTGCAGGCTGGGCGACACCAAACTAATTCAACAGATTCTACAATCTCCGAGTGGAGCCTGTGTCCGACTATGTACTCGCCTCTACAAGTACCAGTAATGGACTAGTCTCAGGTGTCTTCGCTTGCTCGCCATTCCACTCCACGGACTGGATACGTTCAATATATTCTCAGGTGAGCTTCCCGGAAGCCCTGAGCTCCTCCAGCACTGTCGACGCCGACACCAGTAAGTCTACCCTTAAGCCCAGACCCTCGTGTCAGGCCAGGTGCCTCCATGTGCATGTTTCCCCCTCTGGGCGACCCCACATGTGTATTTCCACCATAAGCCTCCCTGGAGGTGTCTTTCCCTTGGCAGGCTTGGCAAGCCTTGCCCCACCTGGGGTTAAAAGTCAACCTTCGGCTGGTACCCCAGAGTTCTTCCATATGCAGCCCTTCGGTCATATGTGTATTCTTAAGTCCTCCCTACGGGTAGGCAGCTTGATGCATACTTCCACCTGGAATATGCTTCCCAGTGTACCTTGGTATTCCTGTGTTAAATGGGAGTCCTTCGTCCGTACTAGTCTTACGACAGGGAACTCGCACTTACGCAAGGCACTGGAAGACAGCCTAGTGGCATGATTATATTGGGACCCCATTCGTCAGTCACTGACGAACTCGGAGTGACTGAACGAAAGGGAACGTCTCGGTTACGTATGTAACCCTCGTTCCCTGAGGAGGGAACAGAGACGTAACGTCCCTCTGCCACATCCGCTGTACTGCTGAAACTGCCGGGAGTTCAGTCTTGGCTCCTCAGCAGGTAACATAATGCGATCATGCCAACGTTCCTCCTGATATACCCACGCAGTGGGGCGGAGTCTGCTATTCAAAATCCACATGCCCATGGCATTGGCACGCCATTGGGTGCTTTCTAGATCTCGAAGTTGATTGGCTTCTAAGCGAAACCCCCATTCGTCAGTCACTGACGTTACGTCTCCGTTCCCTCCTCACAAAACGAGGGTTACATACGTAACCGAGACGTTCCCTTTCGTTCAGTCACCCCAGTAACGGAGTAATATATATATATATATATAAATATATATATATATATTTTTTATATATCTTTTTTTTATTTCTGTTAATTATGTCGTAATAATGAGATCTTATGTTGTTAAAACAACATACTTTTTGTGATAAGGACATATTTGTTTAGTGATGTGTACAAAAATATTCCTTAATCCACATTACAGAACTTAAATAATGTACCTTTGTTACTTTCCATGTTTGAAAAGTAGAAGCTGACTACAAAATAGGCTATTCCACTGACTGTATCAGTAACAGTGCCCATAGCATTAAATTGTTGTAATTTATTGATGAGGCATACCATTCATAACAGATAGCCATCATCTAAATAAAAATTGTATTGACTTTTTGGGGTTATGGACCACTAATCATTAGCCTCAGAGAACTTTAACCTAGTCCAGACGCTGGTGCAGCCACAAATATATTAACTATCTTGGCCTACTGTAATTAAGACATATATTCAAGACATTTATTAAAAACAGAAATAAACTATGGTTTGAGCCTTACTCAAAGGCTGCGGAAACAGGCCAGTGGGTTTGTTATGCACGTCAAGCCATTGCCAAACTTCTTGTTTGGTTCTTATTAATTAAATACATAGTCAATTAGTTGATAAAACATTGATCAAAATTAACAAACAATTTACACAAAACTAAATAAAATTTCTACAAAACAAAACTCAATGAAGTACTTGTGTACTTTGCTCATAAGAGTTTCACAATTATTTCCAGGCAAATCAATCCTCTATAAATAAATCCATAAAGTAAATAACTTACTATTTTCAGGCATTACAGTAATAAATAGATTTAGATAATGTAATATTTTTTTCATGGAAGGTGTGTCATAGAAGAACCCTATTGAAGACAGTGATGGTATAAATAAACATCTACAGTAAATAATTGTACATTAAAGACTTGTAGTTTTTTTCTTTAGGGTCAGATACAAATTTTACAACTTCTTTTAAAGCGCTGTGACTTTCCTTTCAAAAGTTATTGAACTGAAAGGTGTGTCATAGAAGAACCCTATTGAAGACAGTGATGGTATAAATTGAATATATATGTGAGGCACAAATTCTTTATAAACCATCATCAAGAAAGATTTGCCACTAGTTTTTGAAGTGTTCACCAAAAATACACATCCTGTTTGCTATCATGCTTTCGGAGAACTTGTCAATAATCTGATGGATTCAGTGCCATGGACATTGATATTTGTGCAGGACTGTTAACAATCAATATGAACTGTGATATTGTGAGAGTTTAATTAAACAAAGATGTGATACAACAGGAATACATCAAAGATAATTTAGGCACTATTTTTATTTTTCAACACCTGGAGAACACTGTTACACTGTTCTTCTTTGATGTAAGTCTTTATATCACTTAAAACCAGAAAATCAGAGTTCAATAAAAGAGCAAGACAAGGGCTGTAGTATGTTCTGTAGGGTCCAGAGAAGATATTCCAACTTTCTTTGGAGCAGTCGGCCCATGCTTTCAAAACCTATTGAAATAAATCATATTGTTAGACCCAACACACCACCAGAGCTCTGGTTCATTTTGAGGCAAATAAATAAATAAAAAACAGTTGTAAAATCAAGCTATAATGTTCAGGAGGGTAAATGTGATTTTCCACTTGTCTAGATTGTTATCAAATTACAGTTCATGTACATGTGAATTATTTTCATTTCCTAAACATCTTTTCAAACACCATCATTATAATGCAATTTTTATTGTTGCAATAAAATATATAACATTATAATGTGAGTGATATTTGCTTTTAGCTACATCTGAAGCTGGATAAAAATGTAGATGTCTGTTTGCACACATTGGAAAAAAAATAGACATTTTTAGACGGTCCCTATCTTGTTTACCACGCTACATTGGACATTCAGTGGACATTCGCAAGTAAGTGTGCCATTAAAACAGTACTTGGCCATTTTGATCGATTGTGGAAAATGTAGTAGGTTGACAATCATTGGTTGTCACTATATGTAGGTGCTTAGAATTTGTAAACATTCATTTTATTGCTCATATATAGAAATATCTTAAATGCGGAAGTCCGAATGTGCGAATATAAAACCAACTTTACCTAAGTAGCAGCGCGTCAAAAATAGACCCGGCGCCGAAACGATCACGGCACTGACGCTTCTGCTCTGCGACGCGCCGCCGCTGTGCGCGTCCTCTTAAAGAGACCGTCATTGAATTTTTTTTTTTTTTTTTTCAAAATCGGCTAAAATAAGCTCCTCAACACTAAATTCCAAGTCTGCGAATTGTGAGTAACTAGGTAAAAGGACAGATGTAGAGAACAATTTTCGTGAAAATATATTTAATTAGAGAGTTACATGACGTTTTTGTGTAATTAGGTCACTCTCTCCTCATGAACTTGAGTCTCATCACCCCACTCCCTCCATAATCTTTTAGGATTCTAGATCTATATAGCTCAATAAATGATGTGGACAGACATTGAAACAACATAGCTCAATTCTTGTAACAATAGTCAAAGAGTAACGTGTAGCCAGGTGGGACTTCACAAACCTTGGATGAAATTCACCAATCTTTAGAGGAATTCACCCGCTGAAAATGATGCAAATGATGCATAATTAATGGCTGTAATGTACAGTGTGTTGTATTCTGTCCCCTGTGTGTTGTTCAGTAGGTTTTGGCTCCTAAGACCACTGTAATTATGAAATATGACCCATTAATGTAGAAAGGTAAGTATGTATAAAATAGTTGTTTTTATTTTATCTAATATTTAATTTTATTTAAAAATCTGAATATGACACAAATAAGTAGATACTACTATAACTGATTGTATTAATCTAGTTAGACAAGTCAAAACAATACTAAAATGTAATCTCAAGCTATTTTCATATATATATATTAAACACAAATGTCCCATGAATGCAACATAAAAAGAACTGCATTTATTAATTTATTTATTAAATGCTCACAACAACTTTGTCTCCTCAGAAATGAAGTGCTGTATACAGATTATTCATGCTAGCTGATGTGTAGAACGTTATTGTAAAGTGTTAGCAGAGTGCCTTTAATTGCTGTTCGTGTAATTTTTTGAAAATTAAAATATATAAATAATTTTCCTTTTCTCTGCCATTCACTAATGTGAGTCTTTTCTATTTACAGTTCAGCCAGGAGACACTCACCTGATACTGTTGTGACGTGGAACTCCTGCTTGGATGCATGTCTCCCTTTGGCAGTACGTTCATCTATTTTAACGAGTTTACACTTGTGATATGCTTTAATATTTGCACAAGTATGCATTGCTAAATAACACCTTTTCAATATTTTCCAGGATGCAGAGTGGGTGAGCAGGACTGAGATGGGTGACATGGTAGTGGTCTGCATCCTCGAGCGGTTAACACGCTTTCCTGAAGTCCCTTCATATCTTCATCCACATGTTTGTTTCTCGTGCTCACTCACTCGATCTCTGTCTGAATATATAAAATGTCTATGATAACTGTTCACACAGCAGTACCAACATAACCTGCACGAACTACAGCGCAAGCTTTTGTCCACAGTACAGCCTCATACAAATGGAAGCGCATTATAAACACATTAAGTGCAGTATACGGATTACTCATGCTATCGTGTAGAACATTATTGTAAAGTGTTACCAAAGACATGTGAATCCAGAGTGCTTCTAATTGCTGTTTGCTTGTTTTCTGTCATTTTCTTTGTATTTGACAGTTATTTTTAATCTGAGTTTCTTATAGAATCACAGATTTCAGAACAACACTAAAACGGTAAAGCACATCAGACGTGTGCGCTTTGCTACCAAATAAAACATTGAAATGTGAGAAAAAAAAACTTTCACACTGCAAAAAAAATAATTATTTGTAACTTTATTCATTTGTTATTTCTGCTTTAGTTTTGTTATTGTATATAGTTCTCTTTACTTGGTTTTGGTTTTACTTGGTTTTGTTTAATGTAACCTTTTAATAATTTTGTTAATTTAAAAAAATACACCCGAAGAACGGCTGAAGGAGGTGAAGAGGGCCAAGGAGTCTGCCAAGGTGTGGACACGGCAAGCCAGGAACTGGGACTATAAGGAAATGGTCAAAATTACCCTCTTCTGCAAGAACTGTACCAAAGAACCTTATTTTGTGGCTAATGCTCCTAACCAGGCAGACCTGGAGTACGGAGAAACGTCCACCAGCACAGCTGCCGTTCCCACTGCCAGTGAACCTTCTGGAGCGGTGGCAGCTCTGTTTAGTTCGTTTTCAAAATCGGCTACAATAAGCTTAAAACAGTCAAAAGTAAATTCCACGTCGACAAATTGTTAGTAACTAGGTAAAAGGACAGATGTAGAAAACAATTTTGTGAAAATAGATTTAATTTAATTAGAGAGTTACATGACGTTTTTGTATAATTAAGTCTGCTTTAGTTTTGTTATTGTATATAGTTCCCTTTACTTGTTTTTGTTGTAATGTAACCTTTTAAAAATTTTGTTAATAAAATACCATTTCCCTTAAACAATTGTTTCAAATAACTCATTGATAGTTCTCATTTTTACATATATTTGCAACATAACCAGTATACAGTACAGATCAATTTACTAAGTGCTTCTGTGTCTCTAACAACATGTAAGTAGCAGTGGCCCAGCTCATTAGCATTTCAATGGACTGTGTGTGTGTGTGTGTGTGTGTGTGTGTGTGTGTGTGTGTGTGTGTGTGTGTGTGTGTGTGTGTGTGTGTGTGTGTGTGTGTGTGTGTGTGTGTGTGTGTGTGTGTCTCTAGACCAGGGTATCATAATTGATATTCAGGAAATAGGAAGAAGGAAGTCAAGTGATGTCATCAGTGTGAGTTTTTCGTTTAATGGTAACACCAGTGACCCAACTCCAGGGGACCTCTACTTTCATTATGAATGTTATAAAATTTATTTTGCCTTTTTGGTTTCACTTTATTTTGATTGTCCCTTTAACACATTCTTTTGACTATAAGTAGCGTTGCATCTACATGTCCACTAAATATCATTAGAGTGTTAGTAGAGTTTCAGTAGACTGGTAGGGTTAGGGTTAGAATAAGTTGACATGTAGTTGCAAAGTTACTAATAGTCAGTTGGATGTCTGGTGAAAGACCATTGGAATAAAGTGTTAGCAGATATTAAGCAGACAGTCTACTAATACTCTAATGAGAGTTAGTTGACATGTAGGTGCAACGTTACTTATAGTCAAAAGAATGTTCAAAGGGACCATCAAAATAAAGTGTTAATTTTTAAAATAGCATTTACATAATATATTTGATAGTTATGTACACATTATAGTATTTTAAATGATGTAAAAACCTGTTATTGACCTGAACGTAAAGCATGTTCCCTCTGTACATGACTGTGGGGACGAGCACTTCTGTGGTGCTTGGAATTTGATATAAGTAAAAAAATCAAATATTGCCACTGATGGCTCAAGAAGGTGTAATTGTTCAAATAACATTGTTTTATTTTAAAATGTAAAGAAATTGTAAGCCTAAAGCGTTATTTTCAGTGTAATACTTCTGTAAAGGCTAGGGGCAGACAAATGGACATTTCCATAGAATGACCCAATTGTGTGTGAATGAAAAAAAACAGAAAACTATGCATGTCCACCGGGTGGCGATGTTTTACTGGCTGGCGTCGTGATCATCTGGGAGCACTTTTCCTGGTTCCACCTTTAATCCTCCTGTTAAAATAATATTATTTCATTCAGTTGTTTTGCAACAGGCATGTTTTGCATGTCTCTGTAATGCTTATAATATGTAGTTTACAGTGTGCCTAATCAATTTTCTGTATCTTGTTATTGAACAATTATAAATGTTCAACCTTTGATAGCGTCTAACGATTCAGCCTCAATCACTCCTGTAGAACAACTGCAGTGCTTTACTATAGGACAGGAAGAGCTAAATAAACTTATCATTGCTTCTAAACCAATGTTGAGAATAAATATTTGTTTGTGCACTATTGCTAACAACGCTTGTAGAAATGAATCATTAACAATAGTAAATTTAAGATAATGTTTGCTTATGAAATGATTTTGCTTTAAGACTGTATGTACTTTCTGTTGGACATAAGAGTCACCAGAGCAACAGCCAGAGGTTGTGGTAGGTATAACAGATCCATATGAGAAAGTGTTTTGCTATGCATTTTGCTGTGCTCTTAGAGTGCTTTTGTATGTGTTAACAAAGAAGCAGTCTTTTGTCCAGGAAATTGGAGGGGTGATGTTGCGAACGAAGCACAGCTGACCAGAAAATCATCTGACTCCCAAAGAAAGACAACTTATGTATTTTTTTTGTATAAATATTGGGTCAGGGAAAGGCAAGTTTGTTGCAGACTTCCTGAACAAACCTTGCATAGGATTGTGTAAATCAGGGACAGTTGTGACCCAGAGCTCTGTATGCTATCTTCATCTGACTTACTTATTCATTAAAAGAGTTAAACTATATTTTGTTCCTGCTCTCCTCATTCAGCGAACACGCAGACTCGAGGAATTGATGCCGAGTCCAACACCAACAACATGTTTATTAGATCCAATACCCACTAAACTACTGAAAGAGCTGTTACCTGTAGTGGAAGAGCCTCTTCTCAATATTATTAACTCGTCTCTAACTCTAGGTCATGTCCCAAGATGACCATTATTAAACCTCTCATTAAGAAACCACAACTAGATACAAATTAATTAGCAAATTACAGACCCATTTCAAATCTTCCATTTTTGTCTAAAATACTAGAAAAAATGTTCTGCTCAATTGTGCTCTTACCTACAAGAAAACGATATCTATGAAAAATTTCAGTCTGGGTTCAGACCCCATCATAGCACAGAAACTGCCCTCGTTCACAAATCACAAATGACTTACTCTTAGCTGCTGACCAAGGCTGTATCTCAGTACTAGTTTTACTTGAGTTTTCTAGTTTTAATAGATGCTGCATTCAACACATAAAATACTCTTAGATTGTGTACAAAATTACATTGGTATTCAGGGACAGGCATTAAAGTGGTTTAAATCGTATCTAACAGAACGTTACCAATTTGTCTATTTGAACGGGGAAAAATCTTTGATAACATTAGTAAATTATGGAGTGCCACAAGAATCTGTGTTAGGCCCTCTGTTATTCTCAATGTATATGCTGCCACTTGGTAATATTATAAGAAAACATGGAATTAGTTTCGATGCCGATAATACTCAGTTATATATTTCAGCTCGACCAGATGAAATCTCTAAATTATCCAAGCTGTCAGAGTGTGTTAAAGATATAAAATATTGGATGAGCTGTAATTTTCTCCTATTAAATTTAAATAAGACAGAGGTATTACTTGTTGGACCAAAAACCTGTACACAGAATCTTTTAGATTATATTTTGCATTTAAAAGTCTGTACCATTTCTTCATCCTCTACAGTTAAAGACCTGTGTGTTATATTAGACAGCAACTTATCTTTTGCTAATCATATTTCAAATGTTACAAAAACAGCCTTCTTCCACCGCAGAAACATCGCTAAGCTACGTAACATGCTATCTGTTTCTGATGCAGAAAAGTTAGTTCATGCGTTCATGACCTCGAGACTAGATTACTGTAATGCATTACTAGCAGGATGTTCTGCATCCTCAATAAACAAGCTACAGTTAGTCCAAAATGCAGCTGCTAGAGTTCTTACTAGGTCACGAAAATATGATCATATAACACCAATTTTATCATCTCTACACTGGTTACCTATTAAGTTCCGTATCAATTATAAAGTATTGCTACTGACCTATAAGGCCCTAAACGGTTTAGCTCTTGTGTATTTAACAGATCTTCTATCGCCTTATAACCCATCACGATCTTTACGATCACTTAACTCTGGGCTTCTGGTAGAACCTAGGATATCTAAGTCCACTAAAGGAGGAAGAACGTTCTCACATTCGGCACCTAAACTATGGAATAGCCTACCTAATAATGTTTGAGCTCAGACTCACTCTCACAGTTTAAATCTAGATTAAAGACACATCTCTTTAGCCAAGCATTCCCATAATGCTTCTCATAATCTTGGTCTACAATCATTTCAGTGCACATTACTGTCTTTGCTTAATGCTTTGAACAGCAGTTACGCTAATTATTTTCCTGTTCTGTTTTATCTTGGGATGCCCGTCCTGAGGTAACCATAGAGTCCGTCAGTTCCAGCCTCTCAGACAGACTGATGATCATCACCTGTGAAGAGATGACTCCAACTCCTGCAAGGACTTCAGATGACCATCACCTGTGAAGAGATGACTCAACTCCTGCGAGGACTTCAGATGACCATCACCTGTGAAGAGATGACTCCAACTCCTGCAAGGACTTCAGATGACCATCACCTGTGAAGAGATGACTCCAACTCCTGCAAGGATTTCAGATGACCATCACCTGTGATGAGATAATTCCAACTCCTACGAGGACATCAGATGACCATCACCTGTGAAGAGATGACTCAACTCCTGCGAGAACTTCAGATGACCATCACCTGTGAAGAGATGACTCCAACTCCTGTGAGAACTTCAGATGACCATCACCTGTGAAGGGATGACTCAACTCCTGCAAGGACTTCAGATGACCATCACCTGTGAAGAGATGACTCAACTCCTGCGAGGACTTCAGATGACCATCACCTGTGAAAAGACGACTCAACTCCTGCGAGGACTTCAGATGACCATCACCTGTGAAGAGATGACTCAACTCCTGCGAGGACTTCAGATGACCATCACCTGTGAAGAGATGACTCAACTCCTGCAAGGACTTCAGATGACCATCACCTGTGAAGAGATGACTCAACTCCTGCAAGGACTTCAGATGACCATCACCTGTGAAGAGATGACTCAACTCGAGGACTTCAGAAGACCATCACCTGTGAAGAGATGACTCAACTCCTGCGAGGACTTCAGAAGACCATCACCTGTGAAGAGATGACTCAACTCCTGCGAGGACTTCAGAAGACCATTACCTGTGAAGAGATGACTCAACTCCTGCGAGGACTTCAGATAACCAACACCTGTGAAGAGACGACTCAACTCCTGTGAGGACTTCAGATGACACAGCTTGCTTTTCCTTAAACCTAATCATTGCTACATGTATTCCTATATTCACTTCATTGTGCCCTAATTTAATTCATTATTATCCTGATAAATACCTTGTTAGCTAATCTGTGTCCTTTGTACATTTCTGAAATGCATAATGTGGACAAATCACTTTAAATTGTAATGTAGACACATGCATTTTCTGTGAAGCTGCTTTGAAACGATATGTATTGTGAAAAGCGCTATACAAATAAATGTGAATTGAATTGAAATTTTCAGTTAATTAAAATCAAAGGCAAAGTTCAGAAATGCAACGTCTGTAATTCAGTAAATTCTCAAGCTTTCATTCTATCTGTTTTGCATCATATTAAAGGTTCACAATACTTCACAATAATGCATGGTTGAGAGGGAACACTTTGTAGGTTATGCATGTCCAGCGGGTGGCGATGTGGGTCTATAATCCAAAAAGACCATGGAGGGAGTGTTGGCGATGCGTTGAATTGAGTTTTCTCTGAGATCATGACGTCACCGCACGCCCGGTGATCTCTGCGAAAACACCACCCAAAATCATGAAACTTATATCATTCTTTTCAGCTCGACTAGATGGTTCAACGGAGCTCGGTGCTCCCTGAATCCGTTAAGTTTCGCCGAGATATTGGCGTTTTTGGACGCTTACATACGAACGGCCGTAACTCGGCAGAAACCCGACCGATCCGGCGTGTGCTGAGCTCTGTTGAACTGTCTAGTCGAACTGAAAAGAACAGTAAAAGGTTCATGATTTTTGGTGATGTTTTCGCGGAGATATTAGCCTAAATAGATTAGAAATATTACATAGAATGGCAGCTCTCGCGTTCTGACTGGCGGCGGCCATTTTGCCATTCTATGTAATTAGTTATTTCTAATCTAGAATATATATATAAACTAAAATAACGTGGTGTTCGTGTCCTCAACTACCTCGACGACTAATCTTTATTACTAATCTTTCATTCTAACTAAATAACTTTTCTTTCATTTTGAGAAAACGAAAAGGGGAGAACTTGTTATTGTGCAATTGTGTTTAATGTTCAGTTACATTGCATTTAATTCATGTTTGTCCTTTCTTATTGTGTTGATGATAAAATCTTTTAAGCTATTACCTGTCATGTGCATTCCTATATTGTTGTCATAAAGATGTTTAGATTTTTTAATTTCACTCCCTTTGTTCACTTTGAGGAACTAGTTTACTGAATAAAATGTTTGAAGTCTAAAAAAATCCTGTTTAAAAATGTATTTTCTACATAAGTAAAACAAAAAAACCTTTTATAACATCGTTCTCATTTTGTATATATTGCCACATTCTGACATTTATTTATTGTATATAATTATTTTGCAATGTAGTTCTTAGAATATACACAGATAATACAGTAAATGTGTATTAAAGACGGATACAAACATGTAGACCAAAGTAGGAAGCATTTAGTGTGTTTCCTTTACAACAGAGCAATAGCTTAAACCCTAATTGAATGGGAAAGGACTTTAATGAAAGTCCTTAAAGAAAAACTTTCTGATCATGTTACAACATTAAAAATGTAGAGAAATGCCAGGTCCAGGAGATATAACTTTAGTTTGAGTTTGAACTCATATAGGGAGGTTAACGATCTCAGGGATATGGGGAGGCTATTCCACAGCCTAGGACCGACAACTGCAAAGGCACGATCCCCTCCCGACTTCAATCGAGAATGAGGCTGGGATTGATTAGGACTGCTAGAGGACCGTAGACACTTACCGGGCAATTTGACCTCCTCTCTTTGAGTATAATATACTAAGTGTTATGTTACATTGTGCTTTTCTTTCATGATTTCTGTGTATCTTATGTAAAGCACAGTGGTCAACGTTGGTTGTGTTTACTTGTGCTACATAAATAAAGAAAAACAAAGAAATTGGCCTTGTGATGTTCTGGAGTGGTGACCATTTGGGAGCACATTACCTGATTTCAACTTTAAACCTCTTGTTAAAACTAGTTTATTTAATTCAATTTTTATGCAACAGGCATGTTTTGCTTGTTGCATAAAAATAAAGCTTATAATGTGTAGTTTACAGTGTGCCTAATCAATTTTCTATATCTTGTAAGGGGAGTTAAAAGGAGAGGGCAATGGTCAGAACAGCCACGTTGAGGTCAAGCACAGGTCTGTGATGTCAGAGTGTGTCAATAGAAAAATGACTGTAATTCAGTCAAATCTCAAGCTATTTTCATTTGTTTTGCATCATATTAAATGGTTACTTCAGCGATTAGCATAATAATACTGATTGTAACAGTCAGAAAGAGAATAGCTCAAATTTGTGTAGTATATTCAATATACTTTTTCGTTTTTCATATCACACCTGCAGACGAGAGAATTATGCTATTTTATTTCTGGAAAAATTCCTCCGATGGCTGCCAGGTGTAAGAAATAATCGTATTCTATGCTATTTATCCCGCTTACCTCAGCTCATGTGATGAATGTAATCTTTGACTCCTGCTGTGTTTGTGCCGTGACATTACAAGGCTCACTCACAATATGTTGAACATACACATTCAGTTTTTAATTGTAGTGTCTCTATCTGAACTGATTTTATGAAGTCTGTGGAAAGTGATCCAGCCAGTAGCCTTGCCAGGGCAGCGAAGTGTATTCTGGGAAGTGTCTTTCATCCCCATGAGACAAAAATACATTAGCCATTGTCTGACATGATTTATGACATTTCAGTGTCACCTGACACAATTTTTTAAATAATTTCACATTTCTACTACATTAATGACCGAAGTTTAAATACAGATTCATCTTACCAGATGAAGTACCCCTTTAATGGAGAGTGTTTGCTCTTCACAGTGCTAATACTGATTGTGCCACGTCTTGGTCAGAGTGGAAGCAGAATAGCTCAAATTTGTGTAGTTTTAATATACTTTTTGTTTTTAAATCACACCTGCAGACAGGTAGACTGCCACAAACTGCTCTTTGCCCATCATGTTGTGATACTTGAAGAGAAACTCCACAGCACGTGCATGTTGGCTGCCAGGTGTAAGAAATAATTATTTATTCTATTATGCTATTTATACTAAATAACTATAATGGTATAAACCAGGTGGTCAAATGATTGTGTATATGTTCAGGAGTACTGATGTCCAATCTCTTCATCTGCTCTCAAAGGATGTAGTGAAACTTTACCTCTGATAGTACTCCTCAGAGCTGTCATCTGACACAGCCTCCGGTTCTGGCTCCAGGGCTGGTGGCTCGCCCTTAGCATCCCTCCTGGAGCTCTGAGGAATGGAAGATGGGGCAGGAAGGAGTGGAGGAATGTTCCTCACCACCAAGCCTTTCCGGGCCATTTCCTCCAACAAGCTACGAAAAGAAAAACAGTGAATACACACACATTTGTTGAATATTGAGTATTGTACTGCAACAGGACAGAGCAGTCAGGCATAAAGGTTAATTACACACCTGGCAAGAGGATCAGCAGTAGAGAAAATCTCCTTGATCTTCTGGTACTCCCAAAACCGGCCGGTGTGGGAGAACTCAGCCATCTCTTTCTTGGCCTGTATTACAGTTGCCTTGATGTCCTCTTCTGAGCTTCCCTGCATGCAGATCGCCCTGAGATGCCCAGGAAGAGTGCGCGGTGCCTTCTTGCAGTGAGGGCAGAGGAAGTAAATCCTGCTGTGGAACGCACTGTATGAACAAACAAAAGGTTATTTTACTACATACAAGTTCAATGAAATGTAGTCAACTTAGTCTGCAGCATAGTAAAGAACTATTGTAAAAAAACGAACAAACTATTTTTTTTTTTACTAAATGTAATATAAGAAAAATAAATTAGAGCCAAGATGCAAATGTGTATTATTTAACTTTTCCTAGGTCTGCACCCTGCCTGGCCTTAAAGCTTTGTGTCACAGATTGCAGTTTGATTTATCTCTTCAGAAAATACCAACATACATAATATTTATCTGGTAAATGATTACATATTTTAGATATCTTGACAACAAAATTTATAGACACCAGTACCAGGATTACTGTTAAAGGGATAGTTCACCAAAAAAAGGAAAATTGTGTCATCCTTTACCTGCCCTCAAGCTGTTTCAAACCTGTATGAATTTCTTTGTTCCAACTGTTGACTGGAACCATTGACTGCCATAGTATGTTTTTCCTACTATGAAGTCAATGCTTCCAGTCAACTGTTTGGTTACTTACATTCTTCAAAATATCTTTCTTTGTGTTCAACAGAAGAAATTCATACAGGTTTGAAACAAGTTACTTAGGTACATATGGGAAAATTCAGTTAGGTCTAACAAACAAAGACAAGGCATCTTAAACAGCTAATGTAATAATACATAGGAATCACTTACCCTGCAGAAGCCATTTCAAGTTAGAAATAAACAGAAGTTCTCAAACAATTGGTGAAATCCAGATGTCCTCCAGCTGACTGTTTGAAACTGTGTGTGTGTGTGTGTCTCTCTCTAGACCAGGTATCATAAACCTGAGGCTCTGTTCAAACTGACCAATGGGGTCGCAGTATTACACCGAGCCCCATAGGTGAGAATGGCCCATCGAGCTATGGGACAAGCTAAAAAACTGGTTTGAGTCGGCTCTCAGAAAAATATGTTTTAAATAGATATACAAATGGAATCTGTGGGAGCCTGGGCTGTTTGCATCCAGGAACCTGGTGAAGGGGTGAACCTCTCTGAGATGCTTACTAAAAAGAAATGACAACAACAAAAACCTCATTCATCAAATACATAGTGTATATATTATTTCAGAGTGAATGTGTTTGGCCTCCCCCAACTCTCTCTCTCTCACACACACACACACATTGAAATGCTAATGAGCTGGGCCACTGCTACTTACATCTTGTTTGAGACACAGAAGCACTTAGTAAATTTAGCTGTACTGTATACTTGTTATGTTGCAAATATATTTAAAAAATGAGAAGTCAAACTATCGATGAGTTATTTGAAACGTTTGTTTCAAGTATATAATGTCGATTGGTACTAATAATGAAATCAAACAATTGCATGAGTCAGCCTAATAGCTTCAGCAGGATCATGGAAATAATGAGGTTACCACTCTGACAACACAGGCCTGTGCTTGACCTTCCACACTATAGTAAAGATACTACAGTAAATTGTAGCTGTCACTTTAATTTAGAGCGTGCAGCACCGCAAAAATAGAGTCATAAGGAACGATCGCTGCACTGCTGTAGACACTGTCAAAATATTGTTGGTTTAACTTAAAAAGTAAGTAACCGGTTGCCTTAAAATTTTGAGTTTGTTGAAATTTTAAATTTGAGTTGATACAATCAAGGAAATTGGTTTAATAAATAGAAACTCAAAATATTATTTATCTGAACCACATAAAATGTTTTGATAAATCATGAAAATAGCACAATTTGGTCATCACTGATTTCCAAAGTCACAGAGTCATCACAAATAAAACACACACAATTACCCAATATGCTTACAAAATCTATTAATAATATTTGAATAAAAGTTGTCGATTCTCAAAATGTTCATTGTATTCACTCATTGTATTAACATTTTTTTATTTCAATGAACTCAAAATTTTAAGGCAACCAGGTAACTTATTTTTAAAATATTTTTTTACAGTGTATGCACCGTTCCTGGAATGGATTGCTGGACCGCATCCGCGTGTAGTGTGAACGCTCTAGTCTAGTCTAACATGGGTGCGGAAAAAATTATGCAACAAATATGCACCGCAAATAGAGTATGTGTGAAACGGCGTAAGCCTTGACAATTTTAAATAGTTGAGTGCAAGAAGACAAAATAGGGCTCATTTCGTTACACACGCGATATGTGCATAAACATCCAAAGCACATGCCTGAGAAGATGTATCTCTGACAGACCACCAATGCTAAACTGAGCTCTCTTTCATGACTTTTTGCTCTTGAGTGGACAAATGAATACAAAATGATGTCAAAAATAGAAAGTAAACATAGTTGGTAATGTCAAAGTAGGTTCAGTTAAGTGAACATAAACTGCTGAGAAAAAGTAACTTTAAAAAGTATAAATCAATAATAAAAAAATATATATATATTTACAGTGAGGACAATACAGTGTTATATTACAACTACTGACAGACCGTCCTGAAAAGCACTTTTATTTCATTTGGATCATATTATTTGTATTTATTTGTGCTTGTACTTGTAATGTGTTTGGGCGAGTGGTTTTAGATGTACTCTTGAAATTGGAATAGAGAATAGTGAATCTTTTCTTAAGTCACTGGCCATTGGCATGTGTGGCAAAAGGTTAGTTTTAGGCCCTGTATATAGAGTTTCGGCAGTGGTTTTGTCTAAGTGAATTATGTAGTCATGTAGTTAAAAGATGTAGTAATACTATATTGAAATACATTCCAAATCTAAATAATAAAATACTATCAAAATAAGATGTAGCCCAACACATGAATAGTTATCTCATTACTATAGTGTGTGGATTGAGTTTGCTGCTCAACCCCCACAAGCAATTTACATTTCAATGCAGGAAGTCTGTCACAGGTGAGACAAAGAAGCTCACTACTAGTACTGTTACCTCTGCCCTGGACCAAACAGCCTGCCAAATTAAATTAAAATAAATTAAACAACAATCGCTAGGACGCATTTCTCAATATTTAGGATAGCTGAGTGAGGAGTTTTGAAAAATTTGCTAACCAACTTTCAGCTTCACAGCAATTCATTTTACATTTACAAATCAACACTAGCATTATACAATGATTTATTTTGTAAAATGTATTAAAAAACTAGAATGCCACTCTTTACTGCTTATAATTCACTGCATGCTTACATTACAGTACAACATTTTTCCTAAGTTTTCCTCTTTTGAATGGATGGTAATGTACTAACTCTTGGTGTTCAGTTTCATCAAAGTTGCATTGATAGTGTTTGATTTTTTAGCAGGATAGATTTCATTAAATTATTACTGTATAAATATTGCAAATTGCTGTCTCATGCAGTTTTGTATTATGTTATGGTTTTGTACATAATTTTAACAGTTTTGAAAACAGCATGTAAGGATGTGCAAATCGGCCTGTATAGAAGTTTTGATGGTGTTTGTGTCTAAGTGAGAAAAGAATTCAGGTAAATTAAAAGATGTGGCCATTGAATGCATTTTGTGCTAAAGCAATGATGATCCACAGTTTAACTCACATAGATTCTGTTAAAAAAATAACTAAGTATTGAGAAATGTGAACATTGCGATGGTAAAAAAAAATCAAGTCATTCTTCACAAAGGGTTTTCCCAACAAACACTTTGTCTCTCATAAAAACACTATAAAAAACAACAGGAGCATTACACAATGTTTTCTTTTGTAAAACATTTCTCAAAGTCAATACTAAACTCACTTGTTTAAAACTCTTCACTCAGTGATCACAACATCAGTTTGTGTGAGCTAAACTGTGGATCATTGGTACTTGATTTGAGACATGAAATGAGTGTTTTGTTAATTTTAGTGGATTTTGAATGTGAAATGAACTGCTGTGAAGCAGAAAGTTGGTTTGGAGAACTGTGCGAAGAGTTTTGAAAAATTACCAAAGTATTGAGAAATGTGTCCTAGCGGTTGAAAACATGTAATTTAGTTTAATTTGGCAGGGCAAATCCCAGCATCTTCTCCAGTTTATTTGAGAAGTGATTTGCCATATTTGTGGACATTAAGAGTATTGGTAGTTTGAGCTCTATTGGCCTGTGGTTGACAAACTGGTTTTTCAAGTCTTCCCTTATTGAAATGTAAATTGCGTGTGGGGATGTGAGGGCTGACGATCTACTGTGTGCCCAGTTTACAGCTGCTCTTACAATGGGTTAGTTCACCCACAAATGAAAATCTGCTCATGATTTACTCACCCTCAAGTCATCCCAAGTGTATATGACATTCTTTTTTTCAGATGAATACAAGTTATATTAAAAAAGTCCTGGCTCTTCCCAGCTTTATAATGCCTTTGCCTTGTTGGTCCATAAAAGTGCATCTATCCATCATATAACTGATACACACAGCTCCGGGGGGTTAATAAAGGCCTTCTGAAGCGGTGAATTTGTGTAAGAAAAATGTCCATATTTTAAACTTTATAGACTAAAATAACTAGCTTCCGGTTTTCAGTGCTACACGGATATTTTTCTTACAAACATATATTTTACAAACGTGCTTTGCTTCAGAAGGCCTTTATTAACCCCACTTTTATGGACCAACAAGGCAATGCCATTATAAAGCTTGGAAGAACCAGGACTTTTTAAAAATTTAACTCTGATTTTATTTATCTGATAGAAGAATAAAATAAAAAAAATGGTATATTCACCATTTCATGCCCATTTCCACACTAAACTGTACATGCTAAATGAGCAGTTAAAGCAGACACAAGTGATTTTTCTTACGCTTTAAAGTTCACTGTTGTTTCTCATATAACTAAATAAAACACCCTCCATACAAACCCAGACACTAATGAATGTAAAAACCTTTTAAAAAGTTTAAAATGATGAGTTGACTGTTGACTGAAAACTTCAGTTGGTTCAAATACCAGTGTAAAAAGACATTCAGTTCACATAATCTGATTAAGCCATCTGAACCATTGTCAATGCAGTTTACATGGACAACAATAGGCTGTTTCTCAATTCCAAGACTGCAGAGAACGGACTTGCTTTCTTGTGGAGACCGGTCTTGCCAGGTGACCTTAAAAAACAACCTCGGAAGGACGAGGACACGTTGTGCATCTTTGTGAGAATTGAGATTTGTCAACTCAAGTCAACTTTATTTATATAGCACTTTTAACAATGCAGATTGTTTCAAAGCAGCTTCATAGTGTTAAACTGAAAAATAATGCAACAGAATATATTTCGATTATCATACAGTAACAATGTGGGCTTTAGATCAGTATGGTTAATTTAGTTTAATAATTAGATTTATTTTGAAATATATTTCAATAGTTTTTCCCCAACTGAGCAAGCCAAGCCAGAGGCGACAGTGGCAAGGAAACCAAAACCCCATCAGGAGACCTAATGGAGAAAAATAAACCTTGGGAGAAACCAGGCTCAGTCGGGGTGCCATTTCTCCTCTGGCCAATTAACAAACAGCGTATTATTATTATTATTCAAATTATTATTTTAAAGGTCAGAGGTCATAATCGATCTGAATATTCGAAAGATCTGAGGCAACACGCGGAGACGGGTTTATTGAGGATGATGTATCGATTAAATAATTATTAAAATAAATAATTTGAAATATCAGTCATTACGCCAGAGACAGGATTTTATTGAGGATGCCATTATGATTAAACAATTACTAAAGTGTAATATTCGAAAGATCGCGGCAACACGCTGGAGACGGTTGTTTTGAGGATGACATCGATTTAAAGAATTATTAACTAGGACTATTCAAACAATCGGAGTCATTACGCCAGAGACAGGTTAATTGAGGATGCCGTGTCGATGAGGCAGCTTAAGGGGAGTCTAAATGACACGGTCTCTGCAGACACTTCAGGGTCATGTGTTGGTCAGATCTGGATACAGCCTGATCCGGCCTGATCCGGCTGACTGCAGTAGACCTCGGGATAAAACAGAGACACTAACATTAGCGTAGATGCCATTCTTCTGATGATGTAACGAGTACATCAGGTGTTATGGGAAGTGTTCCCTGTTCCGGCTGACCTAGATAATGCAGCCTAACCATTTAGTGCTTTGTAAGTAATAAGCAAGATTTTAAAATGTATGCGATGTTTAATAGGGAGCCAGTGCAGTGTTGACAGAACCGGGCTAATGTGTTCATACTTCCTGGTTCTAGTAAGAACTCGAGCTGCTGTGTTTTGGACCAGCTGGAGTTTGTTTATTAAGCGAGTAGGGCAACCACCCAGTAGAGCATTACAATAATCTAGCCTTGAGCTCATGAACGCATGTATTAACTGTTCAGCATTTTGCATTGAGAGCATGTGCCGTAATTTAGATATATTTTTAAGATGGTAGAATGCAGTTTTACAGATGCTAGAAACATGGCTTTCAAGATGTGCTGTGATCTTGTTAATCAACTGACTGTCCCAGCATATTATAAGTAGCGTCTAATTTACAGTTAATACAACATAACATCACAAAAAGTCACAACCTATTAAAACATTTCTTTCACATTATTATATACTTTGTTTTCCTATCATTTTATATCATTTTTATTTTAGTGTGTGTATTTGTGAAAATGAGTAGCCTATGTGTTACTATGCTGTCAATGTTAAGATTATTTATAATACGACAAAAAACATTGATATCTTTCTTCAGGTTATCCTTTTATTACAATTAAGCAAAACAAACAGACACATTTCTGCTATTTCTGCTTGATTTAACCCTTAAAACCCTAAAAACTCTAAATCTTTACAGTGTCTTTGTGATGGTAATAAATGATAAAGCAAACACACAGGCGTTGTGGTTTACTATCTAACAGGGGACCAGAGTCAGTGTGTGTTTAACATAATTATATTCAATGATGACCTGTGATTAATACATTAGAGAGCTATTTCTGCTGGATTTAACCCTTAAAACTCAGTTATTGCTATAAAAACTCTAAATCTTTACAGTGTGTTTGAGATGGTAAGAAATGTCAAAGCAAACACACAGGCGTCGTGATTTACTATCTAACAAGGGACTCGTGTCAGTGTGTGTTTAACATGATCACTATTGTTGAGAATAAAATATTTGTTTGTGCATTATTTCTAACAACCTTGTAGAAATTAATCATTAACAATAGTAAATTTAAGATAATGTTAGTTTATGAAATGATTTTGCATTAAGACTATATGTACTTTCTGTTGGGCATAACAGCCAGAGGGTGTTAGTACGTATAACAGATCCATATGAGAAAGTGTTTTGCTATGCATTTTGCTATGCTTTCAGAGTGCCTTTGTGTGTGTTAACAAAGAAGCAGTCTTGGGTCCAGGAATTGGAGGGATGATGTTGCGAACGAAGCACAGCTGACCAGAAAATCATCTGACTCCCAAAGAAAGACAACTTATGAATTTTTTGTGTATAAATATAGGCGATACAGGGATAGGCGAGTTTGTCGAGACTGCCTGGACAAACCTTGCATAGGATTGTGTAAATCAGGGACAGTTGTGACCCAGAGCTCTGTATGCTTCTCCATATGACTTACTTAATCATTAAAAGAGTTAAACTATATTTTGTTCCTGCTCTCCTCATTCATCGAACACGCAGACTCGAGGAATTGATGCTGTAGAGGAAAAATTTAATCATAGAAGAAGATTTATGTTTGAGTTCATTCGGAAGTCAATGTCTGTTTGTGAAACACATTTTTCAGCTGTTCAGACACAGCTTCTGCTGAAGCCCAGGGGGGTAACGCACTGTAACAAAGAAAAAGTTAGTTCAACTCAAATTTTCAAGGCAACCGACTGCACAGAATTTTTGAGTTGAACATATCAACTTAATTTTTTAAGTTTTGAAGAACTACAATTATTAAGTTGCGTCAGCTAAATTTTTAAAGTTCTGACAACTAAGTTTTTTAAATTCAAATTACTGGAACTTTCAAGTCTGTAAAAGCTTACTATTTTGAGTTCAGATTACCATCCCCCTCACACACACACACACACACATTAAATCATCCACTGACAGTAAACCAGTTAATTTTTGCATGTTTATTTGAATGACTTTGGGACAAACAGCTTTACAATTCCACAATGTAAACAAGTAATCTTATGCTCAAAGCAAATAGGTTTGAAGCATCAGGTTTCAGTATCATAATATGGGATTTTTTCTGACTCTTGTTGATACCTTACAAATAATGCAATATTGCCAAAGATGACCGATAAACAGTTGTAAAGTGCCTAAGTATTAATTCAGAAATGCATAAATCCCCAGTTGAAAAAGCCAAATAAACTTTGAATTAGCCAAAAATGTAAACCTGCAGGCTCTAACAGTAATGGTGAAACAGCTTGCTGTACAATCAATACCAGTCTCGTGGCAGATATTAGTCAGCTACAAATAACAGATTTGTTGGTAACACTTTACAATAAGGGTGCACTAATATGCATTAATTCATGCTTAACTAATGCACAGATAATGATGAGTTAATGTGTTACTAATGGTTAACTAACCCATTTATTAATGATTACTGCATCAGCAACTAATGAAGATTCTTAATGAATAATAGATTAAGTAATAATTAAATTGTTATTAGTTAAATGTGTCAATGTATTAATTCCTTAATAACATATTATATGAACTAATAATGTAAATTAATGTTTTAATTACCACAACGGGTCAAAGCCATACATTTCAACTTCCAGTTGTGTGCTTTAATTAATCATTAGCTAATGATTTATAAAGGTATCATTATGTTATGACTTTACTTGTTGGGGCACATGACTATTAACTAATTCATTAAGTAATATGTAATTGTGGTTATGGGTTTTGAATTAATTTTGAATTAGTTAATAGTCATGTGCCCCAACAAGTAAAGTCATACTACATTAATTTACATTATTAGTTCATATAATATGTTATTAAGGAATTAATACATTGACACATTTAACTAATAACAATTTAATTATTACTTAATCTATTAATCATGTCGAATCTTCATTAGTTGCTGATGCAGTAATCATTAATAAATGGGTTAGTTCACCATTAGTAATACATTAACTCTGTGCATTAGTTAAGCATGAATTAATGCATATTAGTGCACCCTTAGTGTAAAGGGTTGCCGATTTGTTTGTAAGTCAAAATAAAGGAACAACATAAACTAAAAGGTGGTCTATGTGAAGACTTACAAAAAATCCAAACATAAATGAACAGACATGATCAAATAAATGAATCAAATTGGAAAATGAATCATTGGTTTAACAGCTTGGTCTTGAAGCTCCGGACACGCTGTGAGCAATTGGTGAAAATGTGCTGGATAGTTTCAAAGGTATACCTGATGTCTTTTGGGAACTCCATGTTGAGGGCATAAAGTAAGCCAAAAAGATATGCAAGCACAGTCGGGGTGTCTGGGATGTCTTTCAGGACAATGGTTTCCTCCAACACAAGGCCAATATTAATTACTGCATCGTCATCATCGAGCACCATCTTGATGCTTTTCATCTGTTTGTCATCAGCATCAGTTGCCAGAAAAAACAAAACACCACTGAAATAATGTTCTGTAGAAAACCAGTCAATAAACAGAGATGTCAATTTGCGTATGGCCTCTTTGCTATAAAACACTACTAAAAGCTGAAGGTCTTCCAAGCTGCACTCACCAGGCATCTAGAGAAAAGCTTCTCAGTATTCTCCCGCAGAAATATGGGAAGACCTTCCACAGCTGCCTGTCTGCGATGACTTGTGATGTCAGATGTCTGTTTTGGAAGAATATAAAGACAAACAAATACTTTTGTTTAGCTCTGTGAAATGTTACTTGTGCATGTGCACTTTTTTGTATTCCCATTCTGTGCTCGCGTCTCATTGAGTATGTGCGCGAGTTTGTGTGTGTGTTCGTCTCATTGAGTATGTGCGCGAGTTTGTGTGTGTGTTCGTCTCATTGAGTATGTGCGTGAGTTTGTGTGTGTGTTCGTCTCATTGAGTATGTGCGTGAGTTTGTGTGTGTGTTCGTCTCATTGAGTATGTGCGCGAGATTGTGTGTGTGTTCGTCTCATTGAGTATGTGCGTGAGTTTGTGTGTGTGTTCGTCTCATTGAGTATGTGCACGAGATTGTGTGCTTGCGTCTCATTGTATGTGCGCGAGTTTGTGTGTGTGCGTGCGTCTCATTGAGTATGTGCAGTTTTTGTGCGTGTGTGTGCTCGTCTCATTGAGTGTGCAGTTTGTGTGTGCTCGTCTCATTGAGTATCTGCGCGAGTTTGTGTGTGTGCTGCATTTCATGTATATTTGTTTGAGCACAGATGTTGTGTGTTAACTCCAAGGCAGGGCTTGACATTAACTTTTTGAGGCACGGACAAGTACATTTATGTTGCACTTGTCCATGCACAAAAGTCTCTGGTCCGGATAAAGAAAAAACCTTGCATTGCTACAACTTTGGCCAACTCAAATTCGGTTAGTTCTAACATTACCTTGGTTGCAGCGCATGGTCACGAGCAGTAATGTGAACTAACGTAACAATCGCCAGTGATTCGGTTTCATGTCAATGAGCAAAGCGGACGAGCAGAAAACAATGACATCATTCATCGAGATTAACAAAAATAATGGCAACACAAATAATATGTGGACAATAATTTTATTGAGCTTGGCTGTTCAAAATAAGCTAGCTTCTAACCGATTAGCTAGTGGGGGATTTTGTATTGCCATAAATGCATTGCCCTTATGATTTATCGATTTTGTTTCCCACAATAAAATGTAATACAAATACCAAATGCATATACATATTCATATTATTAGCTTACCTATTAAGAGGAATGTTTCTCTTCGAAGACGTCAGTCTATGGTTACCGCTGGCAAGATGGCGGACGCAAATGTTCAAACTTTCGAAAGGAGCTCCTGGGAAAATCCTTGGAAACCCGTTGCAGCCGGTTGCCATGACAAATTTCAAATGAGCATGCGCAGATAAGTTGACCTCACTGTAACTGTGTGTCAACTACAACTTCAAAATAAAATCAACTCAATTTTAAAAGTAAGATGAACTTTTCCTCAGAAACGTATGAAAGTGAGTTCAAGTGGCTTACAACAGATAGTTCAAGTTCCAACTACCCATAGCAAAGCAAAATTGAAGATGAAATCTCCTTTATGTCACATTTACATCTCCTAGATATAAATGAGCACTAATTGAGACCAAAGTGGTTTTCTCATTCTTCTCAAATGTCTCTCCTGAGAAATCAGTCTCACATTGAGCACAGTGCAAGTTCTCTAAATTCTCTCACAGCAGTCTCTTTTCCTGATCTCAACTAAGAGAAAAATGAGACATACTGTGCCGCTTTCAAATAGGTCTCAATTTGATCTCAGTTATATCTCAGTGAGAAATATGTCTCTTACTGCTCACTATTTGAGTTCTCAGATTCTCTTACAGTTGTCTCTTTCTAGTGTTTCAGCAAAAAGAAAAAATAGAGTAGTGCAAACTCTCAAATTAGTCTCAACTTGAGACATTATTTAATATTATAGCTCAATCATATCTCAATTTATCTCAGCGCAAAATTTAAGAAAAGTAATCAATTCAGGCAAATAATTTTACATAATGTTCAACTTACAAAATGTGTTGATTTCTGACACAAGCCATACAATTCATTAATTACAATTTTGAGTTCCAAAACGTAACCCATCAAAACATAATGTGCTCAAAAGACACCTTGTGAACTTTCTAAATGTTGACATTGTGCTGTTTTTACAGAATTCACAGCAAAGCTCTATTGTATAGAGCAGTAAAAGAGTGTGTAACACATAATAGAGCACATGCTGTTTTAATTCAATTAATTCAAGCACCCTGATAATACAATAGAGGCAATTCATCTTGCCACCACACACCCTGACCATGACCCACTGTTGCATTCAGTATAAACCCAATATTAAGGGGTTAAAACTTTTCAAGTGTGTTTGGGAAATTAGCGGCAAAAACAATGCCAGGCATAGATGTCAAGTCAAAAAAAACAACTTTACCCAATATATGATCCAAGGAAACTACTGTATTAACAGAGGTTTCCAATAGGGGAACAACATGACTGCATGTACCATTTGTTACACTATCATGCAGCAAAGAAAAACCAGCAACTTTGAATTCATGAACAAGGGCCCATTTGGCATATGAATGTTCCGAGGTAAAGAAGTACTCAATCTGTCCATACTTTCTTTGTCCATCACTAGAAAAAACGACTGTAAAATTGTTTCTTCTATTGCCTTTCCCATAGTGTTTTGATGTGAGATAATTTCTCTTAACTTGTGCCCTGTGAAAGATCCTTACGGTTTTAGAACTGATGCAATGACCAGTATGTCTTTCCAATGTAGAGAGTTGAACTGTGTCCAGTTGAAGTTAACTAGATGCTCCATATAGTTTGGTCCTAGGCAAATCATTGTTTTCCTGACAGAAACTATCATCTTTAGTCATCCGTGTGTAAAATTCAGCTATGGCATTCCCTGGTTTTATGGTTTGTGAAATAACAGGAATAGACTGCACAAGTTTGACTGCATAGACCATCTGCATAGGTATATTTTGAGTGCCATGTATGAGCCTTAACAAATAGCCATTCTTGTCCTAATAATGGAAACACGAATGAGTCCATAATGGACCAAGGGCCTTCACACTGTCTGCTAGGTGCACAAGAAGGTGTACATTTGCAGTTTCGTACGCTCACCATATAGATTAGCCATTTGGGAACAAAAGTTCCACAGTAGTTTCTCTGCATGATCAATCTGTTCAACTGATATGGATTCCATCAACAAAGTGAAAATGGCTTCACTTAGTAGAAGGAAGTGCTTGTAGTACAGTGTTGCAAGAATTCCACGGAAAACAACAGGTCCATAGAAGATCAAAATATCCCGATATTCTGATGCTTTAAAAAACATTCTGTGAGATGTCACTAATCGAGGATATCGAGTGGAGGATGGAGGAGAGATATCCTGAAATCGCCTGTCAATTTCCTTTGCATTTTTTGCCATGCTAAAGGGCTGACGAGAAAACTCTGGAGAAAACCACAGAACCATCAGAAGGCGCATTACTCCAAGAAGGACTGAGTGCATGTAATCTATAGCAGTGCCTTTGATAAGGTTATAACATTTAAGTTTGCTAAGCCAATAGGGACCCTTCACCCCTTTAACGGGGGTTTTGGTCTCATATGAAAAGTTTGCTCTGGATATGTAAATCCAGAGCAAACTTTTCATTTGTGCGCAGTGGGCCTTTTGGATCTCTATGTTGGTATGGAAATGCATGAACATGTCCCCTTTCCCCTGTCTTTACAGTCTCTCCTGGCTGCTCACATTTATGACATCCAAATTTCCCATTGTATTGCACTGAATTAAGGACTAATGCTTTAGCAGGTAAGTCGCATGTTCCAGCAATGGTGAGCACTTTACACACAAAAGGTTCAGATGTCAACTCTGCAGGTTGCACAAGAATTCCCTCATCTGCAAGTTTACTCAGTGTGTCACCTAGTGGTCTAAGGAATGTAACCATGGATGGTTTTGAGTCCCCATACCAAAGTCCAGCAAATATCATATTCTCTCTTTTTGTGCGTTCCATGAAACGCAGTTCATTGATGATACAATAAAAAGGCCACACTGAAAACTTGGACGATTTGAAAATAGGTACCCCATCTGTATTCCAAGTAAGTGAGATGTTTTTAGGGTCACTAAGAGGACCACCCCCATCTACAAGCTGTTTGTAAATTTCTGCATCATATATATCTTCAATGTTGTTAGTATCTGTCTTCTTCCTGCTAAATCTAAAGTTAAGTTTCTCCTGAAAACCTGGCTTGAGAAACAATGACCTTATTTGAGCATCAATTGGAACCTCTATGAAGGATGATGATCTTTCTTCTGACACACTGGTCCCACAAGATAGACATTGTAATTGTTCACCTTCTAATGACCCAAAACAAGTACTGCAATATTTATGCAATACAATAGGAGATGATGCAGCATGTGAGAAAAAAAAGTCTTTTAACTTCTGTACACTGTTTAAGCAGTCTGTATTCAGACTATCAGGACAAACCAACTTAAACATTTTAAGCAAATCACTAAGGGCCTTATCAGTTACTTTATGACAGTTTACGTAAGCCATGATGATCAGAAGGCTCTCTGCAACAGTTATTGATGCATTCTCATATAATGGTTTGTGTGCTGTGTCCTTGAAATTTGACTCTTCTGCACAGTCCTCACTCAAACACTCTTCAAATCCCTCATTGAACAAATGTCCATCATCATATGTCCAATCCCCCACATCAGGGAGAGCTTCCTCAAATAATTGAGATGGATCATACTCAGCATTGCCATGTAGTTCAGTTGTTAGGTCATCAGGAGGATCTCTGAAGGCTGATCTGGCAGATGGTTCTTCATTGTCTTCGATAGAGTTAACAGTTGAAATACTCTCTTGTGCCACGCTACCTTGTGCTGGTAATTAAATAGAATAAAAATCATTAAGGGTCAAAAAACATCTTGTCACAACACAAAACCTATATTGTCTCAATAATCTGAGTGTAAGAAAGTTTTATACAGGTTGTGTCATATTTTAGCAGGATCTGGGGTTCTCATTTATAAAACTGCGTAGGATCCTTACTAAAAGTGTACCTGTGCCTGAAAGCCAAAAATGGCATGCAAAAATATTCAGACTTATAAAATAGTGCATACGCCAGAACCTGCGCAACATTCACTTTATAAATACCAGTCAGCCAGAGTCAGCGGAAGATTGTGCGCACGTCTCCTCCCGAAATAACCATATAAGGCGCAATGCCTAGATTTACTATGCATATCATCTGCATATCATTTGCATATGATTATTCATCCATGTGATCATCTAACATGTTTACAGGTAGCCTACAAGACATTAGTCAATATGAAATATGGATGTGCATTACGTCACATAAATAAAAATAATTTAGTTTGTAATCTTTTCCATGGGCTAAATCCATAATCTTTTCCACGGGCTAAATCATATTTTTAATTGAAACAGTTTTAGACCATGTTGTGCATTATTTGCACAAAGCTATTTTCACAGACAATTAGTTATCTATTCATTTAATATTCAGCTATCATGATAAGCAATTATAGTTAAAACATTAAAGCACAGCATCCCAGAAGAAAAGTGTTCAAAAGCATTGCATCCAGAACAAATATTTCTATTTACTGAATATTTAAATTTTTGTCAAATCAAGTCATCTTCATTTATATAGCGCTTTTAACAGTGTAGGCTGTTTCAAAGCAGCTTTACAGAGATAAATGGATAATACTTGGTATTATCTATCTATTTGTCTAGCTTTTTCTAGCTAAAGTTAGTTGTGATTAATTCACTTCAATGTTCATTAGTTATTAAATTAGGGGCGCTAAAGCGACACCGTTCTCTCTACACAGACTTTAAAGCGAACCTGTGATAAACTCTGATGGCGTTCACATGCGCATTAAGAATTTATTCTAAGATTATGTGCATTTCAATCTATGTTCGCAGATTATTTCTCTCTCTACAGACCCAGATCAAATGAACTTGTCTGACGATGTAATGATTTCATGTAGGCCTATTTTAAGTGTTTAACTCCAATGAGAATGGTTCAATCTAAATGTTTAATATTAGTAGTAAAACATATTTTAGTAAATTATTAATTTATTTATTTAAACTGTTATTGTGAACATGCACTGTAGCCTATTTATGATTACTACTCATAATGAAGATTTACGGTTTTACATCAGGCTATATTATGCGTCAGTTTTACTAAACAGTCCAACGCGCTCGCTGACGCGGACATTTAAGAATGGATGGATATTTGCTTCAAGTGATATGCTTGGTGAGTGAAATTATATTTGTATTATCTTTCTGTAGCTGTATAATTTTCTTTGATTGTCTGCCTAAAAGTGACCAAAAAGACATTTAACTCCAGCTCACTATCGGTGTCGCCAAACTGCACCGTCTCCAAAACGTTCGTACACATGGGTCAGAGTTTGCGTGCAGGTGCGCAAATTATCCCGTCAAGTTTGTTTTTATAAAATCACAACTTATGCGAAAGTGGCGTACGCCTGTTTCAAGGCCTTTTTTGTGCAAACGCACGCTTTATAAATGAGACCCCTGCTCAGTGACAAAATATACTGTACATCATTACAGACAGACAGACAGACAGGGTGTGTGTACCTGGCAAGTGGTGAGAGACTTGATGTCCGAGAGTGAGTGTGGTACATTCTGCATGGACACCTGGATGTTGGGCGTGTTCCCCTTTAAGTGCAGCGTTTTGAGTTCCTCCAGGAGACATTTTTTCAGATTTCTCACCGAGAAACCTTCTTATGAAACTCAAAGATAAAAGAAAAGAAAGAATAAAGAGAAAGCTATTTTGCCATGCTTGGTTTGACCAACTGTAGACTGCATTCTATCTACTAAATCTATCTATTTACAGGGCCTGTGATTCTTAATCAAGAACTAATTCTGTTCAGGATCTCGCTCTCCTCTGCACATGGGACTGGGTGGCTTTGAACATTAAACACACATAACACATTTCATAGAGATTACCTAAATATTGCTGATCAGTCTCACATAGACACTGGCGGCTGCAGGAGAGAGGGGATGACTGCAGGGGAGGAAAATAAGGCATTAAATATCTATCTGCTGAAAATTTACTGCAACACAACCATGCCAGGCCTACTCACCTTTCGTCTGGTCATTTTGACACTCCAATACTATATAAATACAGACCCAAGTTGATGGAATATACAGTGGAACTTTTTGTAAAAGTAAAACTCTATATTCTGATGAAGCGTTTATTCAGTAACAGAGGTTTACATCTAATCAGCTCTTTAGTAAACAGAAATACATTTCTTAGAAAGTGTCAATTTTCCTCTTCCAATTTTCTGTTAATTTCTTTGTACCATTTTGATTTCCCCCCTATGATAGATAAAGTTTCTCTTATTTTATCACTTCTACTTTCACCTGTTTATTCTTCATCCTTCATCCTTCTCTCTCCTAATTGGATAAAATGAATATCCCGAAAATGCATTTTCTGTTTACTGAACAGCAGGGGGAAACAGAGAGACTACGGTCATTTTAACAATAATAGCAATAACTGGTATCAGAAATACTATAGAGCTGTTTTATTAATACTGGGCTACTGCTCTGTTATGTACCACAATTTCAAAATCTTAAGTCAAACTACAAAATAATTATTAACATCATATTCTTTAAGTACCAAAAGTATTGATCATTGATGATCAATTGATCACCAAAATGTAAATTTAATGCAAGTTATTTGTATTACTAACTCATGTAAATTATACCTCCTGATATTTTTTTATAAATAATCTATTAATTATATAGTAGCATGAAATATAAATGATCAAGAACAAATACAGCTCAGCTTATGATCACCATTGAATGAATACCAGAGTTTCAATGTCACTAAGACATGTTTTGTGCCAAATAATTCCACAAATACACAGGTGTATGTTTTGACATTTCTGAAGAGTCTGAAGTCTAGGAGATTTGTAACCACAGATATATATAGCGAGTTGTAATTATTTTAATAAAGAATAGAGTTCTGCTAGTCTGGGTAAACCCTGCCCTCTCTGCCGGCGATTTGATTCTTGAACTTGGTCTGGTGATAGCCAGACTAGAGTTATGTAGACAAACATTTACAGTAGGCCTGTTAGCTAGGTGTTGCTAAGTAACGTTAGCATAGCTAGTGGTAGCCCCTTGAATGTGGCATTCGCAATGCAGTGACGTTACTCCAAGAATTCTACCTCATGTGTGATAAAAGTGTCAGTTATTACTATTACCACTAACGTTACTTACCGTTAGTCGTTATCCTTTACAGAGAGCTTTGCTGTTTCTTCCAAACTCGAGCCATTTCTGCCCCGCACTCCACAGTGGGCAGTGCAGTAACCGCCGAAAAAAGAAGAAGCTGAATATTGCACGCGCGGGAGACGTGACCGGTAGCACCAAGACCCGTCCTACGAAGCAGCTCATTGCATGGCTCACGATTGATTAGACTTTTCACCTCGAGTGGTTAAGGTTAGGATAGCAGATTGGTCAGGGGATAGGACCTGAACAAATAACATTTTTGTTATCTTTTTTAAAGAATACAGGGCTTTTAAAAAGAATTTAATAGTATAAAGGAAATATAATCTGTGGGTATACTCCAGTCCAGCGGTGGCGGTAATACAACATCAAGTTGTCAACCGCCAGATAAAAATAGAAGAAGAGGATTGGAGGGCGGGTCTTGGCGCCAATTCGTAATTTCGCTGGGGTGAGAGAAGTGCGTTGGTCACTGCTGCACCACCTGTTGGATTTTGCCCCTGCCATGCCTAAGAGGTAAGAAGTCCCCAATCCAGGGGTTTTTCTGCATTTATCTTTTTTTTTTGGCGGCTGTCAAAGCCTTATTTGATCGGTGAGTGATGTAGAATAAAATGACTGCTGCGTCTGAGGCTACGTCTACACTAATCTGGATAAATTTAAAAACTGAGTTTTCGTCTAAAAACGCTCCGCGACCACACTATTTTCAATCGTTTTCCAAAAAAATGTTCATCTACACTGAAACGTCTGAAAATGCTTACATCCCCGTATGCGCATGAGCAAATCCAAGACGTTTCGACTTGCGTAATTTCCGCTACTCGTTTACTCTTTGAAATTTGGCGGCAATGTCGAGAAAAGGCACTTAAGTGCATCACATGGCTAAAAATGCGTCATCGTATTAAAAAGCCTCCGTTTTCACAGTCCACACTACGACGCGAAGATGGCGTTTTCAAATTTATCCGCTTTGGAGAGCGTTTTCAAACCGATACGTTTTCATTGACTTAAACTGCTGTCTCAGTGTGGACGGAAGGCCAAAACGGAGAGAAAAATAAACGTTTTCAAATGAAAACGTATTAGTGTGGACATGGCCTGACAGGGCGCGTACGAGAGAGAGCCCCGGCTGCGCGCACACACTCAGTCTTCAAACAGTCCCGTAACATGAACTCGCCCCTAGCTAATTAAGATCCACCTGTGTTGGCTGCCAACAACTCAGTGTGGAATACCATTCCGTTTCGCCCAGTCCGCTCAGTAATATGTGCAGCTTCCCCAATAGGCTCTATGCACAGCTTCACTCCTTGGTTTCCTGTCTGCTATTATTGGACAGACTGATTAATCCAGGTGTGCCTGACCTATGTAGTCACAGAAACACTAATTAACCTGAATTAATCAGTTTGTCCAATAATAGAAGGAAACCAAGGAGCTGACTGAAGTTCAGGGAGTAGTGAAGCTGTGCATAGAGCCTATTAAGATCCACTAGCAGTACACTTGTGAAATATCTAATTGAAATATTGATTAGCCTACATGTTACCAGATGTTCATTTATTAGGGGCCAAGCACTGAAGGTGCGAATAAGGCACCTTTTGAAACTGTTAGATTTCTTCTTCTTCTTCTTCTTATTATTATTATTCCGCCATTGAAGTCTATGAAATATTGATAGTAAGGGGTAGTAAAATCCAATCAAAGTCAGGTGTCAGTCATTTTCTATGTTTTTTTCACATAAATGTCTATAACTCCAAAACTAAATGAGATATTTTCACCAAAATTGACACACACATCTATGGGCTCACTCCGAGGACACACAAAAAAAATTGGTATGATTGTGCCTCTTGGTGGCGCTATAATTAAACAAAACATGAAATTGTCTCTTTTTTGCTTAAAAATTGTCTCCAAATGTCTTTACTCATTTTTATAGTTGGTCTGCTGTTAGCTTTCTTGTTTGCTTTTGTTGCACTGGCTGTTTAATTGCAGCTATATTTAGGGGCCAAGCACCGAAGGAGCGGAGGCACCTATTGTTATTGATTGCGTTCTTCTTATTATTATATTATTATTATTCCGCTCTTGAGTCTATGGCAGCCCATAGAACCGCTTGCGGGAAACTTGTGAAATTTGGCACACAGATAGAGAATAGTCCCAAATGTCACTAAAGCAAATTTTGAGTCTCTAAATCAATCCCTCTAGCGCCACCACCTGTCCAAAATTTCACTTATGTTTATGCTAATAACTTTTGAACACTAATGGCTAGAAACAAAATATCCTTGGCTCAAGCCGATTCGATTGCAACCTATGACGTCATTTTCCGCCATGGAAATTTTCCCGCCATTTTGAATAAAAAAAAAAACGAAATTTTCACGAAAATGGAACCAGATCATCTTCAGACCATGCTGACAAAAAGTTATGGAATTCAAGTTGATTCATCAAATCGCCCCGGTATTGCTGCTTGCAGCTATATTTTTATTCATTTTCTTTGACTGTGAAATTCTAGGGTGTGGCAATTCTTGAAAAACATGATTTGATTTGACTTTTGATTTTAAAAAAAATGAAGGTCACGATTTAATTAAATTTAAATTTGACTTAGTTGACTGGACTCGCCCTCCTATTTTTGCTCTACACTAACTAAATATCTCTGAAATTTCAGATCTGCAAGTTCATAAATATTGTGTCACGAGTCCGTATGTTGTGAGCAGATTTTCTGCAAAAGCTCACCCAAGAATAGGGATGCTATCATGGTTCATGATCTTTAAATTAATTTAATCTTGGGGGTTTTATAGGTTATAAAACTAACAATCAATTAGGAAAATAATTTGATTTGATTTTTGCTCATTTTGATACCATTCTTGCCTCAAAGATATGAAATGAATTAGGTTAAAATAGTGTCTATTTATATTATACTTAGCGTTAATGACCTAAAATGTATTTTTTTCATTAACAGGATGGAGAAAAACAAAGTGCTGGCAAAAAAGAGGCTACGGGTTCCCACTCAGAAAATGAAGGACCTGAGCTCCTCTCCCCCAAATGAGCAATCTGGTAAGTATTAACGTTATATACGGGGGTAATAATCATAACATTATTGTCCAAATAATGTCTAAAAATACCAGTCTAAATTGTTATGGCCAAATATAAATAGAAAGTAAATCTCTCTCTTTCTCTCTCTCTCTCTCTCTCTCTCTCTCTCTCTCTGAGAGGGTTGGGTGTCTGAGGGTTCCCACGTGGAGAGAGGCGACTTTTTGGTTTTTTCTATTAATTTTCTTTCGTTTTCTACTATAACTTAAATATTTTTTTGTAAAGGAGATTATAGTTTACTTCTGATTTAGTTTTGAGTGTTTTTGTGTTTTGTTTGGGATCTGGATGGCGTCCCTCTCCATGAGGGTGACGCCACCTGTTTCCCTCCGCCATGGCGTCAGGTGTGTTCCTGCGTCAGGTGTGGCGGTAGAGGATGTGTTGGTGGCGGTAGGAGAGGAGATCGGGTACGAGAATATCACATCTGCGTCTCGTATGAATAAAGCGGTGGTGGTGTTTGTGAAGGAGGAGGTACACGTAAGCTGTTTGATTACAAACGGGATTGTGGTAAGTGGAGAATTTATTATTGTTTCACCGCTTGTTGCTCCAACCACAAAAGTAACTGTGTCAAACGTGCCTCCATTCATTCCCAACGAGGAGATTGAGCGTGGACTTTCGCGCTACGGGAAATTCGCTAGTGCAATGAAAGAGCTTCCACTCGGCTGTAAGAAGGAGTCGTTAAAACATGTAATGTCTTTCAGAAGAAAAGTGTTCATGTTCCTGAGCAGGCCGAGTATTGGACGTGTCGTTTAGGGTGATGCATGAGGGGAAAGCTTACATGATTTATGCCAACACTGGGAATATGAAGTGTTTTGAATGTGGGGATGTTGGACATAAGCGTTTAATGTGCCCACATAAGGCTGGTGTTAGCGGGGAGAACGCGTCAGAGAACGCCGGGCGGCGCGCGGCGTTGGGAACAACGTCAGAGAACGCCGGGCAGCGCCGCGGCGTTGGGGAGAACGCCGAGAGAACGCCGGGCCAGCGCCGCGGGCGCCGGGAAGAACGAGTCGGAGAACGGCGGGCCAAGCGCCGCGAGCGGCGGGAGAACGCGTCAGAGAACGCCGGGCGAGCGCGCGGTGGCGGGAGAATGCGTCAGAGAGCGCGCTCCCTTCAGCTGTGGAGGAGCGGGAAGATAACCGTGGAAAACAGGCAGAAAGCGTAATTAATGACAGTTATACAGAGGAAGCTGGTGCTGAACCAGAAGTAGGTGAAAACAGTGTAACGAAAACGGTGTGAGTGAATATGGAGATACTGAAATGGAAAGTGTTGATCTATCAAAGAGTCAAGAAAACTGTGAGACAGAAATGAAAGATGATGATACTTTTTCTGAGGTTTCTGATGTGAGTTCACTGATAGAAAGGGACGTGTACACTCTAAAAGAAATAAATGACTTTCTAGACATGACTTTTGGCAAGGTTTTCGATGTCACTGATTTTTTCCCAGACCCTGAGAAGTTTATAGCGTCGGTACTGTTATTTCAGAGAACAGTTAGTTATGAGGCTTTAGACAAGAAAAAGAGGTATAGACTGAAGAAAATTGTAACAAAATTGAGAAGATAAAGTTGTTCCCCAAAAACAAAAAAATGTTTAAGCATCACGTGGTGAAATTTATTCTTTACTGTCTCTTTCTGTCTCTGTCCTCTTTAATTCTATATTCCTATATGGATGTTTTAAGGGTGGGATCTCTAAATATAAACGGTGGAAGAGACCGGGGGAAACTAGGAATGGTTTTTGAGTTTATTAAGATTAAAAAGGTTAACGTTTCTTTCTTACAAGAAACCCACACTAACAAAGATAATGAAATTGAGTGGGGAATGTGGTGGGAAGGCAAGTTTGTTTTAAGCCATGGCACAAACAGCAGTGCAGGAGTTGCCATTTTATTTTCTGCAAACATGAATATCAACATTTTAAATATAGACAAAATTGTTGAAGGCAGATTGTTACTAACAGAAATTGAATACTGAAGAAACTGTGTTTGTGCTGGTAAATATATATGCTCCCAATAACGGTCCAGAACGCAAGGATCTTTTTATGAAATTAAGAGATGCTGTCCAGAAGTATGATGAGAGTGTGTGTCTGGTAATTGGTGGTGACTGGAATTGTACAACTGATTTTATTGTAGACCGAAATGGTGAAGAGCCTCACAGTCAATCTGCAGCTACCCTGTTAAGTTTTGTTCATGAATTTCAGCTAATAGATGTGTGGAGAACAAGAAACATGGGTGTGAGACAATACACATGGCTGAAGTGTGTGATGATAGAGTCTCTGGAGCAAGATTAGACCGGTTTTATTTGAACGAAATGTGGAGTAATAGAGTTATTGATGCTTCTATTTCTCCCAATGGTTTTTCAGATCACCACATGATTACTTTGGTTTTAAACATAAAGAAGACACAAAAGTCTAATTATTACTGGCTTTTAAATGTTAAGTTTTTAAATGATGTTTTATTTTGTGAAAGTTTTAAAGAGTTTTGGAGCAACTGGAAGTTGAAAAAGTTTTTATTTGAAAGTCTGTGGCAGTGGTGGGATGTGGGAAAGGTGAACATAAGACTTTTCTGTCAGAATTATGCTTCCCAAACATCAACCATAGTGACAAACACAATAAGGACTTTACAGAAGGACATTGAGTCTATGGAAAGAAATCTTGTATCCAGTAGTGAAGCTGTGCATTGTGATGTTTTAAAAAAGAAAAAGCAAGAACTGAACACTTATTTACAGGAGCAGGCAAAGGAGCGTTGATAAGAGCCAGATTCTGCTCTGTCAAGGACATGGACGCTCCAAGTGCTTTCTTTTTAATCTAGAGAGAAAAAGAGTCCATCGGAAGCAAATGTGTCATCTCCGTCGGCAAGATGGATCGGTGACCTCAGATCCAGCTGAAATGAGGAGGATAGCAAGAGACTTTTACAAGCAGCTGTTCAGCGCTGAGAGCTGTGATGGTGCGGCGTTGAAGATATGCTGGAGGAACTGCCTCAGCTCGAGCACCAGCAGAAAGAGGCACTGGACACTTTAATCTCTTTTAAAGAACTCACGGAAGCAGTGCATCAACTTCACACTGGCCGTTCTCCAGGGATTGATGGCTTACCTGTGGATTTTTATCAGCAGTTCTGGGATATAATAGGACCTGATTTTTATGAAGTGTTGTTGGACTGCATCAAGAACAAGACACTTCCCACAAGCTGTCGACGAGCAGTCCTGTCTCTTCTTCCAAAGAAGGGGGACTTGGGATTTTTAAAGAACTGGAGACCTGTATCCTTACTGTGTTCGGACTACAAAATATTCTCCAAATGCTTATCAAACAGACTGAAAAATGTTTTAGACCAGTTGATTCACAAGGACCAGTCATACTGCATTCCAGAAAGATCAATTACGGACAACCTGTTTTTATTAAGAGACATGATCGACATTAATCATTTTTATCATGGAAATCTGGGGTTTTTATCGTTAGATCAAGAAAAAGCCTTTGATCGAGTTGATCATGAATATCTTTTTAATGTTTTAAAGTGTTTTGGATTTGGTGACAGTTTTATATCTTACATTAATTTGCTGTATTTTAATGTGTCTGTGCTGGTGAAAGCAGGAGGTGGTTTGAGTGAGCGGTACTGGTGTCCAGAGGCATCCGGCAGGGATGTCCACTGTCTGGACAACTATACAGCCTGGTCATCGAACCTTTGTTGTGCAGGTTGAGGAAGAATCTTAATGGAATAGCAATTCCTAATTCACAGGACAATTTTAAGTTATTTTTATCAGCATATGCAGACGACATTACTGTTTTTATTTCAAATCAGGATGACATCACAATTTTAAATCAAACTCTTGGTTTGTATGAAAGAGCTTCCTCTGCAAGAGTCAACTGGTCCAAAAGTGAGGGTTTTATTATTGGTGGGTGGGAAGGCACAGGTTTTCCTCAACTCCCGGGTGGGTTACGATGGAGACAAGATGGTTTTAAAGCTTTAGGTGTTTTTAGGTAATGAACAGTTTCAAAAGAAAAATTGGGAGGGTCTGCTGGAAAAGGTGTCTGCCAAACTGACAAAGTGGAAGTGGCTATTGCCACAACTGTCTTACAGGGGGAGAGTCCTGGTCATCAACAATCTCACTGCATCGATGCTGTGGCACAGGACTGCAGTCATGGAGCCACCTGAAGAACTCATTTTAAACATTCAAAGGACACTGGTCAACTTCTTCTGGAGTGGACAGCACTGGATCCGTGCAGCTGCCCTGTATCTTCCAGTCCAGGAGGCGGCCAAGGCTTGGTGGATTTGAGGAGTCGGATCCGAGCCTTCAGATTACAGTCTGTACAGAGACTTCTTTATAAAGATGTGACATGGGCTAAAACAGCAAGTGCTTTGCTGAAGCAGGCAGGAGGACTTGGTCTAGACAAACACTTGTTTTTAATGAAATTAGAGCAAATAAGCCTGTCAGAGCTTCCACTGTTTTATAAGTCTATGCTGCAGATATGGAGAACTGTTTTTAAAGTGAAACGAGACATGGATGAGCAAGAACATTGACTCAGAGGAACCGTTGTTTTTAATCCGTTGATTCAGACCCGATTGCTCTCCTCCGTGACTGTAAGGAGATGCTTAATAAGGAATGGCGTCTACAAACTTGGACATCTTCTAGATGAGAGGGGCTGGAAACCTACTGAAGAACTCCAAGAGTTGACGGGTTTAAGGTCCTTGCGTCTTGTTTTTAAACTGAAAGAAGAGATCTCCAATGCGCTACCAAGTGGCTGCAGGTCTTGGATTGCAAAGAGACAAACACTGGACATGAGAAATAACAAAGACTTCCCAGACATCAAGATCTCACCTATCATAAATGAAGATGAAGGTAAAGTTATGGATTCGATTTTATCTTTTAAGACCCCAGCTTGATCTTTTAAAGATGCATCCAAGAAAGTTTTATATTGCACTGCAGTAAAGATGACACATCAAGACTCGCTAAAAGGAATAAAAGCATCTAAATGGCCTGAACTGTTACAGCCAGATTTCTTGGGGATAGGTGGAGGACGCTGTACAAGCCCCCGGTGGAGAAGCGGACGGCAGACCTTCAGTGGAGGATTATCCACGGGGCCATTGCCACGGACCGGCATGTAGCACACCTCAATCCAGCAGTGGGAGGGGAATGTCGTTTCTGTGGGGTTGAGGAAAACCTGGAGCATTTGTTTTTAAAGTGCAACAGATTGCAAGGCCTTTTTAATTTCCTCGAGACTTGTTTTAGAAGTTTCAATGAAGATTTTTCTGAAGGAGTTTTTATTGGGGGCTTGAAATACAGTTTTTTAATGAGGAGGAAAATGGTTTTATTAAATTATTTGATAGGAACTGCCAAACTGGCTATCTGGAAAACCAGAAAAACAAAGGATTGCAACTCTCTGAAATAAATCCTGAGATGATGTTTAGGCATCTGGTGCAAGGAAGATTGAAACTTGAATTTGCATATTACAAACTTACAAATAATGTGGTGTTTTTTTGTGATGTTTGGTGTTTTAATGAGGTGCTATGTACAGTTCAGGATGATAAGCTTGTTGTGAATTTTTAATTTTTTAATTTTAATTTAATCTATAATTCTACCTTCAGTAATGTGATGTAAGGTTTAATGGAATAATAAAGTGCTTAAACCTCTCTCTCTCTCTGTCCTCTCTCTCCCTCTCTCTCCCTCTCCTCTCCCTCTCCCTCTCTCTCTCTCTCTCTCTCTCTCTCTCTCTCTCTCAGGGTGTGTTGCATTTGTCAGATGGGAGGATGGTTATACCGCAAAATCTTTAAAGGATCTGACATTTTGGCAAGAGATGAGGCTCCTGTGCAGCTGCAAGATCTTAGATCAGGAGACCCTGTTTTAGCAAAGTGGTCAGATGGTAAATTTTATAAGGCCACTGTTGAAAATATTTCAGGGGAAGATCAGGCAAAGCTGCCAAAAGGCCACCCATCTCCACAGGAGTCCTTTTTAAATATGTTAAAAGGCGATGAGCCATCAGACATAACGTCAGGGTCTGACACCATTATAATAGATAGGAGCCCACTGTCTGAGCATGGCGAGAAAATCCCATTGCTGAATCCATCACCTGACGGGGACATGCAACAGGCCGCAACACAGCTGGACCACCACCTATGGGTAGGTTTGTCATAATTACTACATAATCACCTGGGCCCATGAGTTCAACACTTTTTATCATTATCTGATCAGATTTGGCAAAGTTCAAAACCAAAAAAAAACAGCATTAGGATAACTTTATCCAATCTATGATAATAGAATAGGCTATACTCACAGCTCCACTACTTCCTGAACTTAAGGCTGCTCTTTTATTTCATGCCTTACATTATTGGACAAACTGATTTATCCATGTGTGTATGAGTCACAATGGTCAGACACAAGTGGATTAATCAGTTTGTCCAATAATGTAAGACAGGAAACAAAGGAGCTGCCTTAAAGGATTAGTTCACTTTAAAAAAAAACTTTTGCTGATAATTTACTCACCCCCATGTCATCCCAGATTTCCATGTCTTTCTTTCTTCAGTCGAAAGTTTTTTTTAAAAGTGAACTAATCCTTTTAATTCAGGAAGTAGTGGAGCTGTGCGTAGAGCCCATTACTGTATTTCAGTAAATAGGATGTGAATGACTCGTGGGCCCTGATGAAAATTATTTGCGATTATTTTTGCTTAATGATCAGAATCGTTTACGTTCATCTTTTTACGAGCTCACATGTCACAACATATTGTGATCTTGTTGATCAGCTACAGGTCCTTCTAAAAAAATTAGCATATTGTGATAAAAGTTCATTATTTTCCATAATGTAATAATAAAAATTAAACTTTTCTTTCACACTTTTCTTTCCCACAGACTTCCCACTGAGGTGCCTTGATACAGCACTCTGGGAACAGCCTATTGGTTCAGAAATGTCTTTCTGTGTCTTACCCTCTCGCTTGAGGGTGTCAATGATGGCCTTCTGGACAGCAGTCAGGTCGGCAGTCATACCCATGATTGCGGTTTTGAGTAATGAACCAGGCTGGGAGTTTTTAAAAGCCTCAGGAATCTTTTGCAGGTGTTTAGAGTTAATTAGTTGATTCAGATGATTAGGTTAATAGCTCGTTCAGAGAACCTTTTCATGATATGCTAATTTTGGGTTTTCATGAGCTGTATGCCAAAATCATCAGTATTAAAACAATAAAAGACCTGAAATATTTCAGTTGGTGTGCAATGAATCTAAAATATATGAAAGTTAAATTGTTATCATTACATTATGGAAAATAATGAACTTTTATCATAATATGCTAATTTTTTTAGAAGGACCTGTATTTCCAGTATTGAAATGTTTTGTGTTTTTAAAGTATAAAATTATTATAAATATGGCAGATTTTGGTCATTTATTTTCATTATTGTTACTGGCCATCATATACATAAAAAAAGAGTAGACAGCCCCAGTTGTCAAGGCAGCATCTACCCTTCATTTATGTCTATGCCAGTCAGTTCTTTGTAGTTATTGGTCAAATCTCTTTTGGGCAATTTGTGTTTACAGAAATGTCATCTCTGGTTCCATGTAATTTTATTATAGCTCTGCCAAAGGGGGGGCCATTGGTCCATCTCCCTACAGAGGCCATACACCCAGCCCATCACTGTACAGCCTCAACACCTCTGGTCCATCACCTGGTGGAGGCCATGCAGCCAGCCCATCAGCGTACAGCCTCAACACCTCTGGTCCATCTCCCTACAGAGGCCATACACCCAGCCCATCACCGTACAGCCTCAACACCTCTGGTCCATCACCTGGTGGAGGCCATACACCCAGTCCATCACCGTACAGCCTCAACACCTCTGGTCCATCACCTGGCAGAGGTCATGCAGCCAGCCTGCAAGAAAATGCATGGACACCATGTCAGGATTGTAAGGGGGAGTTTGAAAGAATCCTACAGGAAAAGAGAAGGATCGATGAAGTCATCTCGAGAATAGGCAAGTAATTTCTAATTGCTAATTAATTTTTGATGTAATTGTTCCGTACCTATATTAGTGATTGGGCCTTGAACACATAACACTGTTTGAACTATCCTAGAAAAAAGGCAGAAAAGTGGGTTGTGGCGTTTAAAAGTATAAATGGTATGGGAAGGTTTATAAACTAAGCTTATTTATTGCACATAATCCTTGATATTGTTAGCAAATTAGAAATAACACTTAACAATTAAATTATACCAATAATATATTATAGTATGAACATAATTTAACAGCACAACAATTCATTATATTAATTATTATTGTGATAGTTAAATGAAAGTGCGTAAATGGGCTAAAGGTGATCAAATGAATCTGAACTGGTACAATTAAGTAAAATCCATTTTCACTCCTTTTTCCTCAATATTAATATAAATTAAGTGCAGCAGTATTAGTTTTGAGTTCTTGTTTCATCTTCTTGGGCGGGCCACCCAAGTAAAGCCTTTGTAGGGGACACACTAGTTAATGGTGGGGTACTTAAGTCTTGGGACATATTAAAACATGCCTATATGTTTGGGCTTACATAGGCATTCTTCAGGCCATGTAGAAAGACATGACACCACACGAACAAGCTACTGTACATGCATCTATTGGTGCAATAACCATCAGCTGTGGAAAAGGGGAATACTCAGGTATACGCTGTAATTAATATAATCAAGGCTTGACAAAAAATGACAAGAAAAAAAAATGAAATGGAAATGTTTTCTTGTGACAAGAATTAAGTTTTTTTTTATTATGGTTTGTTTGTCAAGCCTTGGTTTTATTAATGATCTCTCAAGTGTTCATTGTATATAACTCACACAGACATATTTCAAAGAGTCTCTCTCTAAATATTTTTTTTCTAGTGGTGTTGTAGCCTATGCAAGGTTATCTAGGCATGTTTTAATTATGTTCAAAAATAAACTTGCCTGCCATTAAAGCTCTTTAACCATTTTAAAGAGTAGCTTGGTATTTTCTCACTCCTGTATTGTTTGTACTATTTTTCCCTTTCAGATCCAGGCCAGGTCAGAGAGCTTCAGACTCTCTGTGACTTAATTGGAGAGAGATTTTGTGGCAGCCCAGCTTCACCATCAGGCCAGCAGGAGCTGTTTCCTGGGAGCGGCATATTCATCTCATCATTCCGCCTGGCTGCCATGAATCACGCATCAAAACCAAATTGCATGCGTCTGTTTCATGCACTTTTTAATCATTTCTTCACTGTTGAGGAGTGTCAAAATGCAGTGCCCTTTGGTCGCCCTGGCAACAACCCCTCAGGAAAGGAAGGAAAGCAGGTCCTTGACCGTAAAAAAGTTGACGGAATCCTAAGTAAGTTTTTTCAAAATTAGGCTCTCTGTGTTTTTAGGCCAGGGTAGTGGGAATGATTATATCCAATCATGATAGTGTAGCAATGATTGATGTAAAGTCTGCGAAACTATTTCTGGCAGACAACTCAAGCTGCGCCCATGCTGATCAGCTGATCAGTCACATGCCCTCCTCATCCAAATAGGGCGGGCTATTTAAACCCCCCCAAGCTTACCTTCTCATCCCTGGCTATGCTTCTGCTGCTGTTGCTACTTCCTCCTCTGTTGCCTTGCTGCTGCTGTCACCCATTAGCCCTCCAGGATTTCGCAGGCTTTTTTTGTGATTGTTGCGGGCTAAAATTCCTAATATTACGGCAGGCTTTCTAAAAAGTTGTGGTGAAAGTTGCAATTTTTTTTATAGGTTAAAACTGCAAAGGTAGATAGATTTTACCTAAAGTGCTCAAATTATGCTTTTTGTATTTTTCACTTTCCTTTATTGTAATATACAGGTGCTGGTCATATAATTAGAATATCATCAAAATTTTGATTTATATCAGTAATTCCATTCAAAAAGTGAAACTTGTATAATGTATACATTCATTCCACACAGACTGATATACAGTATTGTTCAAAATAATAGCAGTACAATGTGACTAACCAGAATAATCAAGGTTTTTAGTATATTTTTTTATTGCTACGTGGCAAACAAGTTACCAGTAGGTTCAGTAGATTCTCAGAAAACAAATGAGACCCAGCATTCATGATATGCACGCTCTTAAGGCTGTGCAATTGGGGTATTAGTTGAATTAGTTGAAAGGGGTGTGTTCAAAAAAATAGCAGTGTGGCATTCAATCACTGAGGTCATCAATTTTGTGAAGAAACAGGTGTGAATCAGGTGGCCCCTATTTAAGGATGAAGCCAACACTTGTTGAACATGCAATTGAAAGCTGAGGAAAATGGGTCGTTCAAGACATTGTTCAGAAGAACTTTGATTAAAAAGTTGATTGGAGAGGGGAAAACCTATAAAGAGGTGCAAAAAATGAAAGGATTGTTCAGCTAAAATGATCTCCAATGCCTTAAAATGGAGAGCAAAAACAGAGAGACGTGGAAGAAAACGGAAGACAACCATCAAAATGGATAGAAGAATAACCAGAATGGCAAAGGCTCAGCCAATGATCACCTCCAGGATGATCAAAGACAGTCTGGAGTTACCTGTAAGTACTGTGACAGTTAGAAGACGTCTGTGTGAAGCTAATCTATTTCAAGAATCCCCGCAAAGTCCCTCTGTTAAAAAAAAGGCATGTGCAGAAGAGGTTACAATTTACAAGAACACATCAACTGGCCTAAAGAGAAATGGAGGAACATTTTGTGGACTGATGAGAGTAAAATTTTTCTTTTTGGGTCCAAGGGCCACAGGCAGTTTGTGAGACGACCCCAAACTCTGAATTCAAGCCACAGTACACAGTGAAGACAGTGAAGCATGGAGGTGCAAGCATCATGATATGGGCATGTTTCTCCTACTATGGTGTTGGGCCTATTTATCGCATACCAGGGATCATGGATCAGTTTGCATATGTTAAAATACTTGAAGAGGTCATGTTGCCCTATGCTGAAGAGGACATGCCCTTGAAATGGTTGTTTCAACAAGACAATGACCCAAAACACACTAGTAAACGGGGCAAAGTCTTGGTTCCAAACCAACAAAATTAATGTTATGGAGTGGCCAGCCCAATCTCCAGACCTTAATCCAATTGAGAACTTGTGGGGTGATATCAAAATGCTGTTTCTGAAGCAAAACCAAGAAATGTGAATGAATTGTGGAATGTTGTTAAAGAATCATGGAGTGGAATAACAGCTGAGAGGTGCCACAAGTTGGTTGACTCCATGCCACACATGTCAAGCAGTTTTAAAAACTGTGGTCATACAACTAAATATTAGTTTAGTGATTCACAGGATTGCTAAATCCCAGAAACAAAAAATGTTTGTACAAAATAGTTTTGAGTTTGTACAGTCAAAGGTAGACACTGCTATTTTTTTGAACACACCCTTTCAACTAATATGCCCAATTGCACAGCCTTAAGAGCGTGCATATCATGAATGCTGGGTCTCATTTGTTTTCTGAGAATCTACTGAACCTACTGGTAACTTGTTTGCCACGTAGCAATAAAAAATATACTAAAAACCTTGATTATTCTGGTTAGTCACATTGTACTGCTATTATTTTGAACAATACTGTATATCAAGTGTTTTATTTCTTTTAATTTTGATGATTATAACTGACAACTAATGAATTCTCCGTGTATATTTAGTCGTGGCAAAGTGTTTTTTAATTGTCGATTTCTGTTTATGTTTGACAACTATATTGCACATCTTTCAAAACAGTTTACCCCCGCTTTCGTAAAGAACACCTGGGGGGTATTGCACAAAACTAGGATAAGGGATTAAGCTGGGATTTTCCAAATATCCTGGATGAATTTAATCTTGACTTGTTTGCACAAAAGCAGAGCCACTTTAGTTACCATGGAGATTTATTCTGTACAGCTAGCCTGCTCCAGACCAGGCTAACAGCCAGGATTTATTAATCCTGGGGCCTTTTCTGTTCACTCAGCAGTAGTTTTATCTTATTGTTATCAGCCTGTATTAAAATACAATAGGTGCATAATTGATGTTCAGTTAAGCACTATTACTATTTAAAGGTGTGGCCAAGATGCTCACACTAGACTTGATCAAGCCTCGCTTTTTCAGTTATCCTGGATTTGTTAAATTCTACTTTTGTGCAATAGCCCCCTGGATACTGTTTTTCACCGCCTTTTGCTGTTATTTTTGTAGGAAAATGTGAGACATTGGTAGCACACATACATGTCTGCGGCGTCTTCTGAACAAAACAAGGAAGTGAGTTTGCTGACGTATGACAACGCCCTTTGCAGGAGACCGCAATGATTGGTCAAAGTTGCAGAAACGTTGCGGTGATTGGTCCAAATTGCAAATCGCACTGAATTCACCGGGATTTGTTGAATTTGCGTTAATAGTTGCGATCGCGACATCGCGAAATCCTGGAGGGACTGATTAGGTTTTGCAAACCCACCTCCTCCCCAAAATCAACCTTTGAGCTCTGTCTTCATGATCCCCTGCAGGGGGTCTGCTTCATTCCCTGTAATGTCTTGCAAAGCAGATCATTCAGGGAACAAATTACTGAGTCAGAGCCTGATGCCAAACCTGCTGCATCCATGCTCACGGATGCTGTGCTTCAGCTTGCAATGCTTATAAATTATTTGTTCTTATTTCAGAGTTGTCTGAGTAAACTGTCAGAATGGAAGTTTAAAACCAGAAATTAAGTTTTATCCAGTATCAATTTCTAGCACCTTTAAGGATAACACTGTTGTTTTATTTATATTCATGATTGGCCAACAAAAATCGTACTTGCTGATTGGCAATTCTCTGAACTGAAATGGACGTCTCAAGGTGTTATTTCCTTTTAACCTGAAGTGCAGTTGTAAATGGTCTATGTGGTAATTTTTTTTTGTCAAATTACTCATGACAGATTTTAATGCTCTTGTCTTACAGCTTATGTCCTGAGATGTGCAACTCTACCGGACTGGGAACCAATTGAGGAGGCCAAGCTCAAGAAAGCCTTTGTGAACAAATGTAGGGCCAGAGCAGGCTCCAAGGAGTAGGCCACTGATATAGCCTGTCCTATGTGGACCGCTATCTCTCTCTACCCCTTCTTTTATTTTTCTTATTCATTTTCATGTTAATATGTTAATATAGTTAGTAGTAGTAGGCAACGGGACCGCCAGACCGGTAATGACCATGGCAAATTCACATACGGTAGTCTACTGCCGGCAACTGTACTAGTGATGTCCCCACACTCTAGCACCTGCAGCTGAGGAGTGAGCTGAGTTGTTACAAGTGTGCCTTTAGTTAGCATTCTAACCAAACCTTTCATGTTGGTTTGCACCTCCAGGCCACCATACTTTTCATGTGTGAGCCTAACATTGTTCCACGTATGCCACGTTCCACTTGCTGGTCAGTGTTTTTTGTCTTGAAGTGTTGTACTGGTGTTACACAAATACAGTTTTCAACTTTTCAATATTGAGTATTGTTTTTAGTTATTTCTAATTAATAAAGATAATTCATCTTTCAATTGCATTCTCAATTTGTTCTTGTATTTCTCAAATATACCTCAGATATCATTCTCATATATAGCTTCAGTAAGACATTAAAGAGAAATAATCAAGAGATGGAAGAGACACACACAATAATAAGATCTCTTTTAAGGCTCATAATTCTCAGATTTGTCTCATAAAAGTCTCGGATTCATCTCATGTTTCTCTTTAATTCTCTTTCAAATAACTAAGACATAATTGAGATCAGAGGTATACAATTATGAGATCTCCGCTGTTTATCCCACTTCTCAAGTATTGCTCAAATGGTTTTCTCAATTTAACCTCCTTTGTCTTACTGGTGTCTTGTCTCTTTTTAGCTTATGTCTTGCTCCTAAGGGACCCTTAGGAGAAGTAACTCAGAAACAAATGATCACAGAATGATATGAATATGAGAAGCTCAAATTGATCTCAAGAGATGAGATTGAACAACAAATGAGCAACACACTTTTCCTATGGGTAGCAATTGTATTGTCAGTGAAAGATCATTGGCGAGTATGAACTTTGATAAGCTATGGATAACAGTTTGTGATAACTAAATTAGAGCTAACAATTTGAGAGACATGATCAGTAACTTGATCAGGCCGGATAAAGTTTTTGAGATGAGAGAGCTGTAAGCAGCTCTGCTCTGAAGCCAGCAATTTAAAGAAATAAGTAGAACTTATTAAGAAAATGGGCAGCAATGTTTTAATTATGTTTAGAAAATTATACGGCAATTTAACTGGCTACAAATTAATTGAGAACAAGAGAAATTCAAATTTCTAGATGTTAGTGCATAATGAATAATGAATAATCATGGGTTGAAAAATGGAATGCCATTAAACCCTGAAGGAAAGATCCCAGTAACTGTGGGAATCTGATAACATTAAACCCTGAAGGAAAGATCCCAGTAACTAAGGGAATCTGATAACATTAAACCCTGAAGGAAAGATCCCAGTACCTAAGGGATTCTGATAACATTAAACCCTGAAGGAAAGATCCCAGTAACTGTGGGAATCTGATAGCTAAATGTGATTTTTGTTTTGAAAAAGCAGATGAAAGATACCATGAATTGCTGAATGACACAGAGTGTTTTAATTGTGGTCAGCGGGCTGTGTCCACTCACCCATAAGGTGTCGAAGGTGTGAAACCCAGTAAAACCCAGTAAAAGAAATGAATACAGAGATGAGATTTAAACTCTCTCTAAGAAAGTAATGAAATAACAATAGGGTTATAATAAATATGTTCCTGCTTTTCTCATTTTTGCAAAACTCTGATAATGCTTATTGGACTGAATATTGGGTTGTTGAAATAACTTTAGGGAAGTTAATATGTTGGAAACCCTAGAAGTTGATGCTTTGGTTTCAAAAGATAATCTTGTGCTGAGCTGTAATAAATGCTGATTTGCTTATCTGAATCTGGCACCACCACGTCATTTCTGGTGCTGTGGCCTAGCTTGAGTAACACACACTCAATCTGAGGGTGATTTGAAAGTGAGATTTCAGTCTAAGGATAGAGTTTAAAAGGAAAATGTCAAGTTTATTTGAAAACAATTTTAATTTCTAACCAGATCTCACTAGCAGAGAGAAGCATTCGAGCAACAGGAAAGGCAACGACTGTGTGAGTACTGTATCATTGTTCTCCTTGTTTTTGTAACTCAGCTGTTATTTAGTATGTTTGTCTGCATAGTGTAGTGTGTTGTGTTGTGTTGTGTTGTGAAGTAGCGTTTGTTCACGGTTTGACCACGTGGCCTCGCGCGAGTTACCAGTATCGACGAGGCGTAGCCAGCTGAATTCAATAAGGAGTGTGTATAAATAGAGCGGGACTCCGCGGCAGCCCTCGTGTGAAGACCGAAGAGTGTAAAGACCAGCGACTCTACTCTGCGTGACTCCACTCGAGCAAGGACACTTGAGTATAGCTTTCTTTTACTTTAACCCTTTGGCATTTTGCTTGTTTTCGTTTGTTTATTCTTTAATCCCTATTCACTATGTACTTTCAAATCTCTATTACCACTACCACCTGTAAACCACGCTCTGTGTATTCAAGATGTCGTAATCCTAATAATCTGCTTAGGGTACTGATTTCCTCTACCACATTACTGTCCATTCAAATTGGTCTCTGAATTGCCAGTCTGCTGTAAACAAAGCAGACTTTATTTCAGCTATCTCCACTCATTCTAATCTCAGTCTCATAACTGAGACCTGGATCAAACCAGAAGACACGGCCACTCCTGCCCTCTCAACTAATTTCTCCTTTTCGCACTCACCTCGTCCAATTGGGAGAGGTGGAGGTACTGGTTTGCTCATCACAAAGGATTGGAAATTTGAGCCCATACCATCTCTCTCTGGCAACAACTCATTTGAGTCACACTCAATCACTATCACTCACCCTGCTAAAATCCATGTTGTAGTTGTTTATCGCCCCAGGTCAACTGGGCAACTTCTTGGAGGAGTTGGATATGTTACTCTCCAACTTTCCTGAAGATGGCACTCCACTGGTGCTGCTCGGTGACTTCAATATTCACCTTGATAAACCTCAGGCTGCAGACTTCACCTCTCTACTGACCTCCTTTAACCTTGCGAGTATCTACCACGGTTACTCACAAATCAGGTAATCATTTGGACCTTATCTACACACGCTACTGCTCTACAGACAACAACACTTTAGTGACTCCATTGCACACCTCCGACCACTTCCTCGTCCTTAACCTCATACTCACTCCTGATACAACTCATACTAATCCACAGATCACCTTTCGGTGTAATCTACGCTCACTCTCTCCCTCTCGTCTATCCACTATGGTTTCATCCTCACTTCCTCCACCTGCTCAGTTCTCAGCTCTGGACACTAACAATGCTACTGACACTCTTTGCCCCACTCTAACATCTTGTTTAGACAGCTTTTGCCCCCTATTATCTAGACATGCCCGCACCACACCCTCTGCCCCTGGCTGTCTGATGTTCTCCCGAACATCGCTCTGGAATCAGGGTGGCAGAGAGAAAGTGGCGCAAATCTAAGTACTCTACTGATCTTACCTTGTATCAGTCTCTTCTTGTTTCCTTCTCTACACATGTCTCCACTGCAAAAACTACATACTATCACAACAAAATCAACAACTGCTCTGACTCTCGTGCACTTTTCAGAACATTCCTCCGAACCCCCCACTACTTGTCCGCTTGATCCTATCCCCACTCACCTGCTTCAGGCCATTACTTTGTCAATTACTCCTGCACTCACCCACATTGTCAACACCTCTCTTCACACCGGGACTTTCCCCACAGCATTTAAGCAGGCTCGGGTAACCCCACTGCTTAAGAAACCCTCTCTGAACCCAGCACTTTTAGAAAACTACCGACCAGTGTCCCTTCTGCCTTTTATTGCTAAGACACTTGAGAGAGTAGTGTTCAACCAACTCTCTATGTTTCTTGCACAGAACAACCTCCTGGACAACAACTAATCTGGATTCAAAAGCGGCCAATCAACTGAGACTGCCCTGCTCTCGGTTACTGAAGCACTGAGACAGGCAAAAGCAGCTTCCAAATCCTCAGTACTCATCCTGCTGGATCTGTCTGCTGCTTTTGACACAGTTAACCACCAAATCCTCCTGTCAACTCTCATGAAGATGGGCATCTCAGGAACTGCTCTCCAGTGGTTCAAGTGTTACCTCTCAGGTAGGTCCTTCAGGGTGTCATGGAGAGGTGAAGTGTCTAAGTCACATCATATAGCTACTGGAGTTCCTCAGGGCTCAGTGCTTGGACCACTTCTCTTCTCCATCTACATGTCATCTCTAGGATCTGTCATCCAGAAACATGGCTTTTCATATCACTGCTATGCTGATGACACTCAACTCTACTTCTCATTTCAACCAGATGATCCCACAGTTGGGGTTCGGATTGCTGCCTGCCTGACAGACATTTCTGCCTGGATGAAGGAACAACACCTTCAACTCAATCTGGCAAAGACAGAACTGCTTGTGGTCTCAGCCAACCCAGCACTTCAACATACTCTCTTCATTCAGCTCGGTTCATCAACCATAACTCCGTCCGGGACAGCCAGGAACCTTGGAGTTGTGATTGATGATCAGCTAAAATTCACTGACCACAATACTGCAACAACCCGGTCCTGCAGATTTGCGCTATACAACATTAGGAAGATTAGACCCTTCCTATCAGAGCAGGCCACTCAACTCCTGGTCCAAGCTCTTGTACTCCAGACTGGACTACTGTAATTCTCTTCTAGCGGGACCTTCCAGCATCCACTGTTAAACCCTTGCAGCTGATCCAGAATGCAGCGGCAGAGTGGTCTTCATCGAGCCGAAGAGAGCACACGTCACACCTCTCTTCATCAGTCTTCACTGGCTGCCGATAGCGCGCTGGATCAAATTCAAGGCTCTGGTGCTCGCCACAAAGCAACCGCAGGCTCTGCACCAGTATACCTAAACTCACTTGCTCAGACTTACACACCCTCCAGAAGCTTGCGTTCTGCAAGTGAACGACGCCTAGTGGTGCCATCTCAAAGAGGCATGAAATCCCTCACTAGAACCTTTTCTTGGACCGTTCCCACCTGGTGGAATGACCTGCCTGTCTCAGTTCGAGCAGCCGAGTCTGTAGCCATTTTCAAAAACATCTCAAGACACTTCTTTTCCAGCAGCACTTGACCACTAAAGAATAGCACTTATCACTATTCGTTTCTGTTTGTTATTTAATAAATAAATAAAAAAATAAATAAAAAACTGTCCTATGTGTTTTGTGTTTCGTGAGACTTGTTTCAGCGCTTGCATATTGTTGCCCTTGACTGGTTTTGGTTGCTTCTATTACTCTCATTTGTAAGTCGCTTTGGATAAAAGCGTCTGCTAAATGACTAAATGTAAATGTAGCTTGTGTAAAGAGTGAAAAGTTGCAGTCCAGATGAAGATGCAGTGTGCCAGCCCTGAAGGCCTCAGAGTCTCTCTCTCTCATTCAAACCCAGCAAAAAGCTGTTATCTGAGCATGTGTCATAAGTGATGAGATACTTATGGTTAAACACAGGGCATCAGTTGAAAATCATAGAGACAATGATTTGATAAAAAGGACATTTTTGACTAATAGTTAAAGGATTGCCATGGAGGGCAATGATAGATATTTTGATGAAACAAATAGAGATGTTTTTACAAAATGAGATGTTTTTAAAATATAGAACTGAAAATGTTGTGTCTGATCTAAGCCTTCAATTCAATTCAAATATATTTGTATAGTGCTTTTCACAATACACATTGTTTCAAAGCAGCTTTACAGAAAGTGCATTTTATAAATGTACATTGAAAAATGTTAGAAAAAGTTAATCAATCATGTATTAATTTAGGCCATAACAGCGCTGGCGTCGAGTCGTCTCATCACAGGCGTCGAGTCGTCTCTTCACAGGTGTTGGGGCTTCTGAAGTCTCCATGAGAGGCTGGATACAAACTGGAGCTGACGAACTATTTACCTCGGGACTAGTGTCCCGCGATAATAACAGAAAAGCAGATGGGAAATAATTAGCATAGCTGCTGTTCAGAATATTAATGCTTTTGATCCGATTTAACTGTAGTACAAAAGGTAATTATAATGTGAATGCTTGGCTAAAGAGATTCGTCTTTAATCTAGTTTTAAACTGGGACAGCGAATCTGAACCTCGAACAATATCAGGAAGACTATTCCAGAGTTTAGAGCTACATGTGAAAATGCCCTCCTCCTTTAGTGGACTTAGATATCCTAGGAACAACCAGAAGCCTCGAGTTTAGTGATCTTAAAGAGCGTTATGGATTGTAGGGCGATAGAAGATCAGCTAAATACACTGGAGCTAAACCATTTAGGGCTTTATTGGTCAATAGCAATACTTTGTAATTGATACGGAACTAAATAGGTAACCAGTGTAGAGATGATAAAATTGGTGTTATATGATCATATTTTCTTGACCTAGTAAGAACTCTAGCAGCTGCGTTTTGGACTAACTGTAGCTTGTTTATTGTGGATGCAGGACAACCAGCTAATAAAGCATTACAGTAATCTAGTCTCGAGGTCATGAATGCATGAACTAACTTTTCCGCATCAGAAATAGATAGCATGTTACGTAGCTTAGCAATGTTTCTAAGGTGGTAAAATGCCGTTCTTGTAACATATGAAATATGATTTTCGAAAGACAAGTTGGTCTAATATAACACCCAGGTCTTTTACTGTAGAGCATAAAGTGACAGGACGTCCTTCCAAGTTAAAGTTGTATTGTGAGAGGTTTTGTGGGCAGTTTTTTGGACCAATAAGTAATACCTCTGTTTAATCTGAATTTAATAGCAGAAAATTACACGTCATCCAGTATTTAATATCTTCAACACACGCTGTCAGTTTAGATAATTTAGCATTTTCATCTGGTCGTGATGAAATATATAATTGAGTGTCATCAGCATAACAGTGGAAATTAATTCCATGTTTTCTTATAATATTACCAAGTGGCAGCATATATATTGAGAATAGTAGAGGGCCCAACACAGATCCTTGCGGCACCCCATAGTCTACTGACGTTATCTTTGATTTTTCCCCATTTAGACAGACAAAATGGTAGCGGTCTGATAAGTACGATCTAAACCAGTTTAATGCCTTTCCCTGAACACCAGTGTAATTTTGAAGTCGATCTAAGAGTATTTTATGATCTATAGTATCGAACGCAGCACTAAGATCGAGTAGAACTAGTATTGAGATACAGCCTTGGTCAGAAGCTAGAAGTAAATCATTCGTGATTTTAATGAGTGCAGTTTCTGTGCTATGATGCCCTGAATCCTGATTGAAAATTTTCATAGATATCATTTTCTTGCAAGAAAGACACAACTGAGCAGACACAACTTTTTCTAGTATTTTAGACATAAATGGAAGATTTGAAATGGGTCTGTAATTTGCTAGGTTATTATGATCTAATTGTGGCTTCTTAATGAGAGGTTTTATGACTGCCAACTTGAATATTCTTGGAACATGACCTAAAGATAAAGACAAGTTAATAATATTGAGAAGAGGCTCTTCCACTACAGGTAACAGCTCTTTCAGTAGTTTAGTGGGTATTGGATCTAATAAACATGTTGTTGGTTTAGATGCAATGATAAGTTTATTTAGCTCTTCCTGTCCTATAGTTGTGAAGCGGTGTAGTAGTTCTTGAGGGGCCATAATTGAGGTTGAATCATAAGACATCATTAAAGATTGTACATTTACAATTCTGTTTCTGATGCTTTCTATTTTCTCAGTGAAGAAATTCATAAAATCATTACTACTAAACTGTAACGGAATATTTTGCTCAGGTGATGCTTGTTTATTTGTTAGTCGGTGTTAAATAAAAACCTTGGATTATTTTGGTTATTTTCTATTAGTTTGCGAAGATGCTCAGCCCTGGCTGCTTTTAGGGCCTTTTTATAACGTGGCATACTATCTTTCCACGTGATTCTAAAGACCTCTAAATTAGTTTGTTTCCATTTACGCTCTAAGTTACGAGTTTCTCTTGATGACATGTGTAGCACTGTTGTACCATGGTGCTTTAGTTTTCTCTCTAACCTTTTTTAATCTAATTGGTGCAACAATTTCTAATGTACTAGAGAAAATGTTGCTCATACTGCTAGTCATTTCCTCTAGTTCATCTGTTTGTTTGGGTTCACTGAGCAGCTGAGACAGATCAGGTAAGCTATTTGAGAATCTATCTATAGTGGTTGGAAGGATCGTTCTGCCTGGTCGATAACGTGGCGCAACATGACCGATTTCAGCAGTACGCAGTATGCAAGTTACCATGTAATGGTCAGTGACATCATCACTTTGTGGTATAATATCTATATCGGTTGGGTTGGTTCCATGTGATATAATTAAATCTAGTGTGTGATTAAGACGATGAGTGGGACCAGTGATGTTTTGCTTGACCCCAAAGGAGTTTAATAGATCTGTAAACGCAGCCCCTAACGCATCATTTGTGTTATCTACGTGTATGTTAAAATCTCCAACAATTAATGCTTTATCGACGTTGACCAATAGATCTGAGAGAAAGTCTGCAAACTCTTTTAGGAAATCAGCATAGGGCCCTGGAGGTCTATATACAGCAGCCAAGGCTAGAAATAAAACGGTTTTCTTTCTTACATCTAAGAGTGTAACATTTAGCACTAGTACTTCAAACAAATTAAACCTGTGACCTGTTTTCTGAGTAACATTTAGAATATCTCTATAGATTGTTGCAACACCGCCTCCTCGACCAATCAGACGGGGCTCATGCTTATAACAGTATCCTGGCAGAGTAGACTCATTAAGACCGAAATAATCATTTGGCTTAAGCCAGGTTTCAGTAAGGCAAAGTACATCGAAACTATTATCTGCGACCATTTCATTTACAATAAACGCCTTTAGGTGTGAGCGATCTAATGTTTAGAAGACCTAGTTTTAGAAATTGTTTTTGTTCACTAATATTGATATTTTCTGGTTTAATCACAATTAGATTTTTCCTAGATCTTACAGTAGATTTAAAGTTTGACCTCACTAAACGAGTAATAGACTCAGTTTCTATATAATGTTCTACATTGGTACTTATGTCAATTAAGTTAGGACAGCAAAGACTGTGATTTGGACTTTGACTTACTAGTCATATGGTGGTGTGTAACGCCCTGGAGATGTTGTCCGACAGAAGAGCCGCTCCGATTCTGCTGGGGTGAAGGCCATCAGGAAGGAAGAGCCTAGGTCGCTCCCAAAACGAATTCCAATTATTTACAAAGAGCAGCTTCTGTTCATTACACCATGACATTAACCATTAATTTAGAGCAAGTAATCTACTAAACCTTTCATGTCCTAGTCGGTACGTGGGAAGGGGTCCAGACACGATGATCGTTGCTTCAGGCGATGTTCTGCGCACCGTCTCGACCAGACTCCTGTAGTCCTTCTTCAGAATCTCCGTCTGCCGCAGCCTGATGTCGTTCGTTCCCGCGTGCAGCACGACAGCTCCGATGCGCTCGTCACCGTTCAGGATCTCAGGAACCTGCGCAGCGACATCGAGAACACGAGCACCAGGAAAGCAGTGAGTGCGCACCTTACCTTTACCTGAAGTAGCGGAAATGCCGGACGATGGAAGTACCGATGACCACAGTGTCGCGTTCCGCCTCGCGAAGAGAGGAGAAGCGGTTCCGAGTGGAGATCTCGAAAACCGGGAGGGGCGGAGAGGTCCTTGCTCTGGTCCTGGCTCGAGTCTTCCACTGTGGAAACACCCAGGGTCCATGGTGCCGAGCACTTCTGTGGATGTAATGAGGCCGTTGTAAATGTCCAAGTTCTTGGATGACTGACAAACAGGATGGAGCATTGTAGTTGTTATATTCCATCAGTTGAGTGGCCGAGTAGTTCATTCTCATGTGTAAATGATCAGGTTTTAATTTTTCTTCAGAGTTTTTAAAGTGGATTGACTCACAGGTCGCACACAGTAGGTCTGAGTTCTTTTTCTTTTTCTTTTTTGTGCGTTATATTTGATACTTTGTTCTTGTTTTTATTTAGACTTTTTAACATTTCTGTCAAAGGTCTGCAGATGAAAAATAGCCTTTTGGGATAATTCTGGCACATTTACATTTCATGTTTATTAATGTGCACAGCCTGAAGGCTCTGCAGGACCAGACAGGACGGAGGGTGAGGAGGCGGCTGCTGGGACACCAGTGGAAAAGGTCAATGGAGGAAATCCCAAGGTGTTGCTGACTCCTCTGAAGTCTGCACTCAGGGCAAAATTTAAAAGTTGACTGTTTCCAAGAGCACCACAGCACCAAAATCAACAGATGTTGAAAGAAAATTAAGAAGGCCATTGCAAAACGGCGTAGGTGAAGAAGAGTGCTCTTGAAATGGAAAGGGTTTTCTCAAACACATTTATTGAGTTGCTTTTAATATTTTTTCCCCCCCTTACATGTCCTGTTTCTGCTGTCACTAAAAACCGGGCAGGTGAATATTCACAATATTCCCATTTCCTGGCTGTGGTAAAGAAACCACCAGGATCGGCACCTGAAAATCCACAGCGAGCTCTCAATGGTGGCTAAGGAGGTTGCACTGAGGTACTGAATGCAAAAGGTGTTGTCTCAACTGCAGTGGCGGAACTAGACTTTTATACAAAATGGAAAATAGCAATCTAAATTTTGGGGTGGCCAGTCAGATGCGTCACCCTGGACACTGCTCAACTGTCTGCACTTAGGGCATCAAACCCAGAGATGCAACTGGTCAGTACCCTGGATATTAAGGCTGAAAGGGACTTTGGGAATGCTGATGTGCCCATGGAAGAAGATGAAGAGGAGTGTAACGACGCTGGCTGTAAGCTGAGAAGGGAAATTAAAGCTCCAGTTTTGTGATACTGTGCAGCTGGGAACGTCCTGCTCACCAGGTCAATAACATGATCGTATGCAGTAAATAAAAGTTCATATGCTTGGTATAAGAATACATGCATATTAAATTTAATTATAGGAAGATAATACTCTAATTATTATTTAAATCTCTTTATAATGGAAAGATGTCTTGTATTTTATCTCAAAATAAATGTAATTTTTTTTCCACATGGAAGTGAGCCGAAATAAGTTAAAGTTAATACAGCCTCTTATTTACATGAGGTAAACATAATGCTGCTTGGTTATTTTAACATAGGCAATTGCTGCCTGCTGTAATAACGGCCCATTTCAAATGTTTACGTGCTTTTCTTCATGTTTATTTTTTAAACTGTGATAAAATATATTGCTCCTGTATATACTTGCCATGCATTTCAATAATAAAAGTTTAGATCTTCAAAATCAATCCAAATTACAGCGAAGCACGACCTCTGCAGTGGTCAAAAAGGATTAAACAAAGAATTGAAGTGATATATTCTTGAAAAACTCAGAGATGTGGATTATTGAAGGGAATTAAATTACCACACGACCTTGGTGTTTGTCAAAAAGAAGCTAGAATGTTTTGTTTTTTTATTTAAAGAAGAGGTTCACCTCTTTCTTTTGTTATATTGCATGCTCAGATATTCATAAAACAAAGGGTTCTAAGGGCTATTACATTTTGGTGAGAAAAGGTCAAAACCCTGGCAGTGGCTAAAAACCTTTTTTATTTCTTTTTAAACGCTGGCGAGGAAAGAGTTAACTGTTCACTCTTTCCAACATACACAATTTGTTAAATCCTCAAACATTAATAAGGTGTATTTACTGCTGCTGTTGACTCAAAATGCATATTCTCATTCAACTTAGCTTATGCTTAAATTTTTACTCTATCTATCATCACAAATGATCAAACATAATTTTAAACCATGCGTATGTCTGTTTGTTTCATTGATCAACCCAACCCATGCAACATTACTAAAGGGCTAGCTTACAGCAAACACTGAACCAGACTATTTAAATGTTGAGCAAGCGACCTCATTGGATGCAGGTCCAGCTGTGGCCAATCAGCTTGTGCCATGTGTTAATGATGTGATAGCTTGCAGATTGCATGTGACTGACAAAAATCAGCCTGCGCCCTCTAGAGTTTCATGACTGAACTAGAGCTTAATGTTACATCTGGAAAAATAATGATTAAAAACTGATTATACAGTAAATGACTAGGAGTCCACTTTTATATGCACTATAAAAAGTGTTGTTTTGAAATGTATTTTGCAGATTTTTAATAGGCAACAGGCATGATAGATATGATAACAAATACAATACCCAGCTAAACACACGGCGTCGGTTACGCCATTTATTGGTACTTTTGGTCATTTCACGACTTACTAACTGACAGCGTAATTTCAACGTTGCATGCTTGTAATTTCATCACCATCAAATTCAAAACTCACAACATCATCAGTACGATATCCTAAGGTTATAATATAACCGAAAACATTCCAATTACATATTACAGTCGTAATATTTTGGTAATTTCATGACTTATTGGAAACATAACAGTAATGTGCCCTTAATTTCATTACCATTATTCACCTTTTTCCTGATGAGCCTTATGCGTTTTGAATTATGGATGTCAGGTTTGGGGAGCTGCCAAAAAAGACTGAAAGAAATGACTTAAACTGATAAACTTTCCGTACGTAACGACTGGTGATCAAACACAAACTGATAAAACCCTTGAACCAGGCTGACTCTGTGATGTCTGGTTGCCCGCTGTGAACGTCACCCTTTCGCTCCACTCATTCCCTTCAAAGACACTTGGGAGAGGGATTGTTCTCAATCAGAGAACAGTATTGGCTACAACAAACACTAGCAGGCCCATAGAAATGGATTTCTCTTCACTAATTCATTGACAATCTGTCTAATCAATGAACACACATTTCCCCAGAACATTTGTGTGTATCATTAGTGTGTGTATATTGTCTGTTTTATATTGTACAGTGTTGTGCATACCTGAAGATAGAATTACTAGTTAATGAAGCCCCATCTAGGTGATGTCTCCTATCAAAATACTCCTCATTTAATGACTCACACGTTGATGGAAAGCACTCTTTCATAGATTGCAGTGTGTTGAGATGCGCGGTTGGCGAATGTGGTACGTGACAAACTCAAAATATATCGATATATAATACGTATATCTCTGAAAAGTCTTTAGTTTTATCATATTTATAAAAGAAAGATATACTGTACCGATTCTTTCAGAATAAAACCGAGCGGCTGGAGGCATATTCTGTGGGCGGAGCTAAAGAGACACGAGCGCGCTCAGATATTGTGTTGAGAGCATCTGAAAGCTGTGACATCCTTAAACGTGGAAAAGAAAACGTTACCCTAAATAAACCATGGCTATCAATCAGATTCAACCATGCATATATGATCCAGAATCTGATCCGGAGGCTGAACTTGAACAGGAGCAGCGACAGCAGGACGTCTCTATGTGGGACTGGAACTGTATTTGCTTAGCGGCTTGTCATGTGCCAGTTTTACAACATTTGTGTGTGTTTACTCATGGTTTAAGAGGACATGATTTGGTTTATGGACTATTGTATGCGACTAAACGTAAGCAGTAGCAAGCGGAATGGTTTTTCAAGTCAGACTAGTGTTTACATAGAAAAACAATGGAATAGTAGCGCATTTAAATGAAGAAGCGCGCTTTGTGTGAACGGCGCCTAGGTTTAATATAAAAATTATTAATTTCATTCAACAACTTTAGTGGTCAGCTAAACAAATGTAGCATATTTAAACACACACCATACATCGCATGCTCCATTGATAAATTAACTATACACGATCATGTTGTTTACGGATGTGTACGCGATGATAGCCAACAACACACAGCAGTTTTACTCACCGCCTGCTTCCAGTGCATGGGAATCCAAGTAGTGTAAAAAACTCAGTTTGCATGAAACAGCATATATGCGTAGACTAATAAAACAAATAAAAAGCACTTAAAAACACAAACATACACACACACAAAAGCACACGCACACGTAGCCCAGGCAGTCGCCTACACGGGCAGCGCCTGGAAGTCCAAACCATTAAGCCGTTATTGTTGACTGCATTGGGAAGAGAGCACGTCTTTTTTAGGCAGACAGTGCAATTAATTTTATACCAGCAGGCCTAACAATCATACAAGACACAAACTATGGAGCTGCGATATTAAAGAAATGCTATTAATTCAGTGAAATTCGCTGAAAGTCCACTGCAGAACAGTACAATGTGCATGTTCACATTTTTCATTGTCCATATCAACCCCGAAACTTGCCTGCTTGCCTTCCACATCTAATTAATGGGCAAAGTTTTCTGACTATTTTTCTTGTCTTCTTTTTTGTGGATGTTATTGAGCTTGTAGATGTTTAGCTCTTGCTTTCTTCTGAACATCTCACGCTGCCATTGCCCGATGTCATTTCTGATATCACTCCATAATCTGTCTCTCATTTAAATGCCTATTCCACGAGTGGTAGGCTACAATGACTGACTGTTTTAAAATATAACTAGTATCAAGAAAAAAACAAAACACAAAAAAACCCCAGGCATTCTCATCTATGAGACGTTTAGGCCTCCATACTGACAGCTGGGTTCATAGCGTGCAGGATGACTTAAGCCCCGGGTATACTTCGGCCGTCCGCATGACGTAATTTTCACCCCGTAAAATTAATAAACACGTAATTCATAAACAGTCCGCGTGCAACAGCGCATGCATCAGCGCATGCGCCAGCAGTACAGAAGCATCCACTAGGTGGCAATACGCACAGTATTGAGCACAGTCTTCAGCCATTGAAGAAGAGTAGTGGTGGAAATTTTGATTCTTTCAAAAGATTCGTTCATTTTCAGTTTGTTCATCAAAATGATTCGTTCAGATTCGTTCACTGATTCGTTCATTGGCCATTTTTTTTAAATATTACGTAAATATTCCAGCAGGTGGCAAAAAGCGTGTCTAGAAATAAAGCGTTATTTCTTAAGTCAACGAACGTATTACTTACAAAAAAAGTCTAAATAAGTGGTTCAGATTACCAAAGCACAAGGTTTTCTTGCATTATTAACATTTAATTGTTTGGTCAGACATTTACACGTTCATATATCTGGGATTATGGTAAACGAACGTGGAGTTATAAACAAGCGTAGCCTAAAACTGCGCTTTGCATCCGCTCTCTGCTCATTGATGAACGAGAGCATGCTAAATCACCGACCAACTGGTTACACTGTCTGTCATCCATTTCCACCAACAACACGTACCACCAGTTCATTCACGAACGAGATGTGGCAGTTCGTTCAATTCATTCACGAACGAGATGTGGCAGTTCGTTCAATTCATTCACGAACGAGATGTGGCAGTTTGTTCAATTCGTTCACGAACGAGATGTGGCAGTTCGTTCAATTCGTTCACGAACGAGATGTGGCAGTTCGTTCAATTCGTTCACGAACGAGATGTGGCAGTTCATTCAATTTGTTCACGAACGAGATGTGGCAGTTCATTCAATTCGTTCACGAACGAGATGTGGCAGTTTGTTCAATTCGTTCACGAACGAGATTTCTCTCGTTTAGACTCAAAAAAGCAACTCGGTCAGTAATGGACCACCAAAAATATCACATTTTTTATTTGTTTCACAGTTTCTGGAGAATTGCATGACATGACTCAAATGTAATGAAGTAATTTTTATTAATTTTATAAAACAACAACAATGAAAATAAATAATACAAACGCAATGCATCAGTCCTTAAGTAATCATTTAACCATCAGCCAGCGTTATTACTGCGTTTTCATTAAAATGGTAATGTGTAAATGTCTTTCTTTGCTGTATATATAACAAGTTGTAGCCTATATAAAACTTCACAAGCCGAGCTCTACATGTTCACTAACAGTATCGTTCAATAAATGGTTCATTTCGTTCACGAATGAGATCAGTCTTTAGTTCAGAGTCAGAGTCAGACAAAAGCATCTCGGTCAGTAAAAGGCATATTCACTGAATTCAACAAATCACATGCTCCGTCACATCTTATACTCGAACGCTATTGGCTCGAAGTTGTCATTGACAGGATGAAACAGTCCAGAGCTGTGCATGCGCTTGCTCCTCGCTGCTAATAGCGCAATACTGCGGTGGAGGGAAGAATTTCAGTGAACGAGAAATATGAGTCTGTGGACTACTTGAACGAGAACGATTCTTTCACCTAAAAGATTCGTTCAAAAAGAACGATTCGTTCACAAACGTAACATCGCTAAAGAAGAGTGAGAAAAGAACGGTTTAAAAACAATGCCCAGCGAATGTCCCGTTGATGACAGGACTCAGTGCTGCCCTCCGTTGTCTGGTAGAGCATAGCATTTTTTTTTACTGCGCATGTTTCGAACGTGATCATCCGCACGCATCTGTGGTGTAGTATACTTTGAAAGACACGCATGACGTATACCTGGGGCAATGAATCATCGGTGTTGATCAGTGAAACATCGGAAAACACTAATTCAGTGACACAGATGAACCTTTATTAATATCTCTATCAGACAATGCCCATTTTATTTGCCAAAAGACACAACAGGCAAATTATTAAAATAGATAAATACATATCCTAACATAGTAAGCACAGGTCTATAGCCGCCTATGTTTTGGCAAAAAACGAAACAAAATAAAACCGGCATAGCCGGTACATGTGTATCGTAAGCCTTAGGCTATCAATCACCCCCAGAAACTTAAATTAGACGATGAAATATTCCATCCCACTCTTTGAACAAATATAAACTCTGACCAGGCTAAATTACATGTGATTACATGTAGCCTTTCAAACATCACTTGGACTTAATTATTTGGCCACACACACTAAAGGTAACAAAAAGTTTAAAAGCTTAAGACACAATGTGGCTAGAATAGAATAGACTAAACCAATATGAACATCAAAATTATTCAGCTGACCGAACTCAAAAGCGGTTAGACATGGGCTTCTTTGGTGTAGCCTAGGTAATGTAGGCTAACTGGTTTAATATGCCTGACCTTAGGTCTAGTTAGAATTTTTCTAACTTTTTTAAAAGTTAGAATCTTAGCACTATGCAGGAATAAAATAGCATCTACAGTGTCAGGATTCAGGCGAGAGCTCCTGGCCTCTATAACGTGCCCTGCTGCACTGAAGGAGCGCCGCAGCACCTGGAATTCTCTTGGCAAGGTGGGAATGACTGGCCTTGTTTCTCCCAAAAGTAAAGTAGATTTTCCTCTACTGATCCGTCTATATTAATCAACAATGTCTTTACATTACTTCTGTCAATTTTGTTTCTGCTTTCAATAATATACACTTTTCTGGTTCTTATCTCTCAAATTTTTCTATACTGGATTCGGCTTCCCTTTGCATGCAAAATTGAAAGCTACCACCTCTGTATTGGATCCCATATGGAATAAATTGTTTAAATCATGCTTTGTCTTTTTATGTCCAGTGTCGTACCTGCAGCACTAAAAATTGCTGCCGTAACACCAATATAAAAAAAGACCAATGTTGCTTGGGACGATCTTAATAATTTTCGCCCCATTTCAAATTCCCCCTTTTCGGCTAAATTGCTTGAGCGTACTGTGGCTTCTCAATTACACACCCATGTCACTATCAATAATCTGTTTGAAACTCTCCAATCGGGCTTTCATAAACAACGTAGCACGGAAACAAACGATTTATCGCTGCTGACTCTGGTTCTTTTTCAATTTTGATTCTTTTAGATCTCAGTGCGGCTTTTGATACAGTGGATCATTTACTTTTACTCAGGTGCTTGGAATCTGTGTTTGGCATCACTGACACTGTTTTAAATTGGTTTAAGTCGTTCCTTTCAGATCGAAGGCAGTTTGTGTCCCTGGGTGGATGTAGATCTAAAGTGGGCGCAGTGACATTTGGAGTCCCCCAGGGATCTGTGTTGAGTCCATTACTTTTTAGTATGTACGTTTTTCCCCTGGGAAAACTTCTTAGATCTTTGGGTCTTAAATATCACCCAATGACACCCAAATCTACATTCATTCTAAACCAGGTGATAATACAGCTGTGGCATTCCTTGAACATTGTATCTCAGAGATAAAAATCTGGATGTCTCAAAATTGTATCTGCCTAAATAGCAATAAGACTGAGATAATGCTTAGAGGCTCAGCCCAAAAAATTGGCAAAGTTAACACAGAAACATTCATGGTTTGAGGTTACCGCCTTGGAGTTTTAGACAAAATTAAAACATTTGGGGGTGATAATTGATGCAAATGTAACTTTCAATCCCCATGTCCAGAATATGGTCAAAATTAAATTTTTTCATATGATAAATATTGCACGACTGCGCCCCATGCTACCATTTTCAGTAGCTGAAAAACTGACCAATTCGTTTGTTTTCTCTCACATTGATTATTGTAATGCGCTACTTGCGGGAGTGTTGATATCTACATTAATCAAACTACAGTACGTACAAAACTCAGCAGCCCGCATCCTGACAAGGTCCAGGACAAGTGAGCACATCACTCCTATCTTGGAGTTCGTGTACTGGCTCCCTGTCAGTTTTCATATATCGATTTTAAAATTCTCATGCTCTCCTATAAGGCTTTGCACGGTCTGGCGCCACAATATCTGTCCGACCTTGTAACTACATACACCCCGGGACGTTGTCTTCGTTCCTCTGATTCTGTTTTTTTAGGTGTGCCTCATACACGTTTACGTTCTATGGGTGACCGGGCCTTCTCTTCCCATGCTCCAAAACTATGGAATGCTCTTCCTAATGAGATTAGACAGGATAACTCTTTTTGTGATTTTAAATCTCTTCTTAAAACCCACTTTTTTAGGCTAGCATATAAGTGACTCAACTTGTTTAAATGTATGTTTTTAATGTTTATTTTTAATGTATTTTATATTGTTTCATTGTATTCTATACTGTCCATAATGTTTATGTGAAGCGCTTTGAGATGTAACTTTAAAGGCACTATAGAAAATAAAGTTATTATTATTTTTATTATTATATGGAAGTTTGTAGAGAGTTACTCCAGTGCTTCATCCATAATTATTGTATCCTCCTCCTCCTCCTCCCATTCCGTGAAGTCAATCCTTGGCTTTTTCGTAAGTGCTCCATTAGCGATGATCCATGTCGGTACATAGTCTAATATTTTACGCTTACAATGAAACATAGCCTACACAATCAAGTAATTTTCTGTAATATTTCTGTTAGCTATTATGAATATTTAAAATGTTTATGTTAATTTATACTATTTTATTATTTATTGTATTATTATTTATTCATGCTTGCTCTGTTGCTGGCATGGGCTCTGTGAAAGGGTTGCTTCCTTCTCCATCATGACTCCATCTTCTCCTCTGGTTGAAGTTCGCTCACTTGCTCACTTCTCGTCTGTTCTCTTCTACCAGCATGTTCAGGAGTGGAGAAAAGTGGTGATTTTATGAGTAGCAACAGGGCACATCTCATCATGAAGGGCAGAAGCACGAGTGCGGAGACTTTTCTTGTTAGGCGGGTCTCCAAACTTGGGCTCACTGTGTTTTTTAAGCTTGAAAATCCAGAGCAACACATGTGAATGGTTGGGTTATGTTGCCCTTCAAGCTCACTGATTGCTGACTTTAAAAGGGTGAGACAGTTGATCGAGTGTGCGAGTTGATCCTGGTGGATGCCACTAAGGCGATGTTCTTGGTCTCTGTTCTCTAGCGGCTCTCTTATGTCTTGGTATTGTTTCTGTATTGATTCCAACATAGTGACTTTACTGTTCCATCACACATCACATTCTGGATTCACTGTGTGCTTTAGGCTGGCGATCACACCGTTCTCTTCAGGTACGCAGTGAGTTCTTTGCAGTAATCGATCCTGTCCACTACATCTTCAATGCCATCGGACTCAGTCACCCTTTGTACTGAACGTATGTCTCAGGTCCGTGTTAAGGATGTGTGTGGAGCACGGAATCCAGTGGTAAGACCGTAGTGCGGCCTTTATGTTCGAGCCCAGGTCACTGACAAACACTATTGTGTGTCTGTATTCTGTAGGATGTTAACACACTGGTTATCTGCTCATGAAGGTTTTCAGTTTTTTTCTCAGGGTAGGGTCAAATTCCACTGTTGCCAAAATACGATTTTCCCGCTTCCACTGACTAATGTAGTGACACGTAAGGACTGTATATGCCCTCTTTTTAAATTAATCTGTCCACATATCTGTGGTTACGGAAATACCACCGTTCCTGCTTAGAGCTTTTTCTGGATGGCCTCTAAAAGTATCATCTTATCAATGGAAGCCTGCTTCTTTGCCCGATCGCACACAGTTTGCCGATGGGGTAAGATAGCACATACGGCACCGAACTTAGCTCCTCTGTCAATCAACGTCTGGGACACTTGGTGGAATCCTTTACCAGAAACCATATCGAACGTGTGCATGTCAAGAGAGCACAGGTCCACACATGCATCCGGCAGCTTTGATTTGATATCCTACAGTACTTTTATTGGGATCTCGATGGACAAAACTTGTTAAGGTGTTCGTGGAGGTTTGGGGTTTAGCACACTTGTGATGCACCATGTTAGACGTACTCGTCTTTTGACTGTCATGAACATTAACAGCTTCGCAGGTTTAGCACTTCATAAAACTGATTCCAGGCAGCACTTTTCTGACCGTCTTTTTCCTTGGTTTTTAATTCTCCCTTTTTGAGTTTGTCAGGTACCACATTCGCCAACCGCACATCTCAACACACTGCAATCTATGAAAGAGTGCTTTCCATCAACGTGTGAGTCATTAAATGAGGAGTATTTTGATAGGAGACATCACCTAGATGGGGCTTCATTAACTAGTAATTCTATCATCAGGTATGCACAACACTGTACAATATAAAACAGACAATATACACACACTAATGATACACACAAATGTACTGGGAAATGTGTGTTCATTGATTAGACAGATTGTCAATGAATTAGTGAAGAGAATTCCATTTCTATGGGCCTGCAAGTGTTTGTTGTAGCCAATACTGTTCTCTCATTGAGAACAATCCCTCTCCCAAGTGTCTTTGAAGGGAATGAGTGGAGCGAAAGGGTGACCGTTCACAGCGGGGCACCCAGACATCACAGAGTCAGCCTGGGTCAAGGGTTTTATCAGTTTGTGTTTGATCACCAGTCGTTACGAACGGAAAGTTTATCAGTTTAAGTCATTTCTTTCAGTCTTTTTGAATGGCAGCTCCCCAAACCTGACATCCATAATTCAAAACGCATAAGGCTCATCAGGAAAAAGGTGAATAATGGTAATGAAATTAAGGGCACATTACTGTTATGTTTCCAATAAGTCATGAAATTACCAAAATATTATGACTGTAATATGTAATTGGAATGTTTTGGTTATATTATAACCTTAGGATATCGTACTGATGATGTTGTGAGTTGGTAATTTGATAGTGATGAAATTACAAGCATGCAACGTTGAAATTACGCTGTCAGTTAGTAAGTCGAAATGACCAAAAGTACCAATAAATGACGAACCGACACGTCCGTGTTTAGCTGGGTAGTGTATTTGTTATCATATCTATCATGCCTGTTGCCCTATTAAAAATATGCAAAATACATTTCAAAACAACACTTTTTATAGTGCATATAAAAGTAGACTCCTAGTCATTTACTGTATAATCACAGTTTTTTAAATCATTATTTTTCCAGATGTAACATTAAGTTCAGTCATGAAACTCTAGAGGGCGCAGGCTGATTTTTGTCAGTCACATGCAATCTGCAAGCTATCACATCATTAACACATGGCACAAGCTGATTGGCCACAGCTGGACCTGCATCCAATGAGGTCGCTTGCTCAACATTTAAATAGTCTGGTTCAGTGTTTGCTGTAAGCTAGCCCTTTAGTAATGTTGCATGGGTTGGGTTGATCAATGAAACAAACACACGGTCAAAATGATGTTTTATAAGATGTGTCAATAGAAAGAGTGAACAATTATGTATAAGCAAAGCTAGTATGAGAATATGTATTTTGAGTCAACAATGACAACAGCAGGAAGACAACCTTCCTGTGATGTTACAGGCAAGCATAGCTTGCAAGAGAACACATTTTAAGTGAAATTAGGGTTTTTTTTCATGAAGAATTAATTGCATGCAGCTTGTGTGTGCTTGCTCAGATGGGGTTATTTCCATCTGTATTATTTTCCATCTACATCATTTGTTAAAATGACATGCACATTATAAGATACATTTAAATCATATTGGTTCAGGCACATAACAGGTTTAAGTCAAAAGGGTTTCACCCTGGTTCACAATGCTAGGCACAAGTTTAATAACTAGTTAAAGCCCAGACACGCATAACTCAAGACACTAGATGTTAAGCGACGTAGCATGTAGTTGTGTGGCTATAAAGGCCAACTGGAGCCTGACCGTCAGGACGGCAGTGTTTCCAGAGGAACTTCTGATCCGTTGGCCTTTGCTTGGCCTGTGTAATCTTGCACTCGTTCAGGAGCACCACATTACACTGCTCCTTCTCTAGCTCTACATCCATATTTGTCATGTGTGGTGCTTTACTTTAGCCTGACATGAACACATTTATCTTCTCATCCATTTAAATGAACGTAATGTTTTGGGTGTTACCCATACAAAGACATATCTTGCTGCTTAGCCACAGTAATATATGATGCATTGTTGTAGAAAACTAGCCTGCCACGATCCTGAAACTGTAATGACATGATCACACTTCTGTCGTTGAAACATGTTGGTTCAACAATATCGAACTGAACTCAACATTATATGTAATTTACACAAACAACAGAAAGCCATCCTTTTTTTAAATCATGTTAACATGCATTATGTAATTGGCGTACTCTTGACGTGTGTGTGTGTGTGTGTGTGTATACTATTCAGTCAGGAGCTTTCTCTATATCGTCATTTCTCGGATAGCTGGTGCTGTGCTGATTATATGAGCACAAGTGAACCGAGGACTTGTGTACGTTAATGTTAATGTAAATTAGGGCTGAAATGATTCCTCGAGTTACTCGAATTGAAAAATGAGGCAAAATCATCTGCCTCGACGCTTCGTTTAGTTCATTTATCTACACGGATGTTGCAGAAATAAATGTTTTTTTTTGTGTAAGGACTCGGAGTATGCGCAGATTGCGGTTAAATCTGTGGTTCAGGTGGGTAAACATCCCAAAAATTGCGGGTGGATGAGAGAAATCAATAATGTGTTGATTTTAATTAAGACGCGGAACTCATTTCACGGTAAAACTCAATGAATGTGTCGCTCTTTAACTTTAGTTTTCAGCGCATGTCGAGATCAAAGACCGCAATGCGAGAGAGATTGGCATCAGCACTGCTAATATCATTTAGTCTCGCTATTTTTAAATGAAGACAACTGTGTGTTGAGCTTCAGGATACGACACTGAACATTTAGGTTTCCTGTGCGGCAGCTGAGGAGATACGAGCAACGCAAACACATGAACGCGATGGATCACCGTCACTGTGATGTGTCTGAAATCTTTAATGAGAATTTATATTTACTTGATAATATCTTAAAAATACACCATTAAAATGTTCGCAACGCTTGGCACTCAAACATCAGAACAAGCTGTGTGTGTGTGTGTGTGTGTGTGTGTGTGTGTGTGTGTGTGTGTGTTTGTGATGAGCAGCGCTGTGCTTTCATTGATTTGTGTAATTTAAATCTCACACTTTAATCATATTTATAACTTAATAAAACCAGCTGTGTTACAGTGATGAATATGATTAGCTCAAAATGTAGATCTGTATGTGCGATGGAGGCTACTTTATCTGAATTAAACACAAACTCATCTCTCGCGTGTCCTCGTGTTCCAGCAGTTACTCCTCCGTGTGATGTAGAGGTTGTCCACCCGTTTAGGTTATTTAAAACATGTAATTTCACCAAAGATTATTTGTTTTAAAGCAACCTACTTCAGTGTAGCTAATACAGTATTGTTCAAAATAATAGCAGTACAATGTGACTAACCAGAATAAGAAGAGACCAGGCTAAGATTCTCCCCAGGTGATGCCGTTTACCCTGGTCTCACACAAGTTTATTGTAAAGTGGTTCAGTACAGATACAGTTTCAATACAGGTTTAAAACAACTTGAGGGCGAGTAAAGGATGACAGAATTTTCATTTTTTGGTGAACTATCCCTTTAAAGTTACTTAGGTACATTTGGGAAAATTCTGTTAGGTCTAACAAACAAAGCTAAGGCAGTATTACACCCAAGCCCCCACAGGTGAGAATGGCCTATCGAGCTATGTGACAAGCTAAAAAACTCGGTAACGCTTTAGATTACGACCCGGAAAGTAATGCATAATTAAAGCGAATTTACAGCATAACTTTCTGTAATTATAGTGTAACTATAAAGTAAGTACTTGTAGGTAAATGGGAACGACATGTAATATTTGACAAATAAAGGGGTAACTATCAGGAAAATTGACATTATTTATACTGTAAGTATTTTTATTTAAGGTGTAATTATCCGTGTGGTTTCATGTAGTATTGTATTTTTCCTCTTGTTTCATGTAGTTACAGGGTAAGTACAATAAAAACACAAATACAAGCTGATATAACTGATATAAATATTTATTTGTAAAGCAACTTAATTCAGAACAGATGTGACACTTCTTATTCATTTTTTAAATAAACTTTTCATTTCAATGATAATATCCTGACAGAAGAGGCACGTTTTGTCCCTTTCTTTCTTCTTCTTTTTGTTATTTCAATTGATGGATCTTAAGAGGAATCCTGTGTCTTTGGAAATGTTGTAATTTTAGTTATTAAAAGAAAAAGTAGTACACCAAGAAATGCTGTCATAATTCAGTAATCTTTTCGTATCCGATCAGCTGTTACCAGCGCATGCATGAGACGCCTCAAGCTTTCATGACCTCATGCGCGTTTCATCTGAAACACACGAGAACTGGCGTCGCCCGTCTCTGTCTTGTCTTCTACTCATGTTTGTTTCTAATTGCTATTATCATATATTATGTTATTGTTTGTATTTTTTGTGAGCATTAAAACAAATAAAAACCAACAGGATCCGACATCCGCATGAGTTTTTCGGTGCGCGCACGTCATGCTTAAATCAAGTTATGTCAAGTGTGAACTCAACCCTGGCATGCACACGCAGAGGACTGCTGGTTGGAAGCGATATATTCTACAGTTTAATTTTTTTTAAATATTTTTATTTTTCTTACAAACACTTATCGATTCACTTCAGAAGACATTGATTCATTCATTGGGATTGTATGGATTACTGTAGTTATTGCTGTATGTGCTTTTTGATGCCTTCATTCTTAGGAACCCAAATGTTTTCATTAGCAGAGATGATTTATTTATTTATGTATATGACTTTATTCTTTATTTAGAATAAAGTCGGTAAACAACGAGTAAACAGTGAGGACACTTCTGCGCACACTGTATTTTCAGTGTAACAATTAGCCTACATAATACAGAATACTAGAGACATGTGGGATTCCTTAAGATTCATCTGTGGCAAGGACGAAAAAGAAGAGGAACAAGAGGAAGATGAAGCCAAGCAAGAGAAATGAATGTGTTGTAAATCTGTTTAAAAAAAACTTTTTTTAATTTTTTAAATAAAGGTTTCCGAGTGATATCAGATTGTGTATGTGTTTTTATTGTACTTACCCTGTAACTACATGAATCAAGAGGGGAACAAGAGCCACTTTAATTTACAGCCCAGCAAATTCACACTTACCCTGTAACTACATGAAACAAAAGGGATACAAGAGCCACTTTAATTTACAGCCCAGCAAATTCACACTTACCCTGTAACTACATGAAAAAAGAGGGGAACAAGAGCCACTTTAATTTGCAGCCCGCAGATTCACACTTACCCTGTAACTACATGAAACGAGGGGAACAAGAACAGACTTTAATTTGCAGCCCGCAGATTCATACTCACCCTGTAACTACATGAAACGAGGGGAACAAGAACAGACTTTAATTTGCAGCCCGCAGATTCACACTTACCCTGTAACTACATGAAACAAGAGGGGAACAAGAGCCACTTTAATTTACAGCCCAGCATATTCACACTTACCCTGTAACTACATGAAGGAAGAGGGGAACAAGAGCCACTTTAATTTACAGCCCGCAGATTCACACTTACCCTGTAACTACATGAAACGAGGGGAACAAGAACAGACTTTAATTTGCAGCCCGCAGATTCATACTTACCCTGTAACTACATGAAACAAGAGGGGAACAAGAGCCACTTTAATTTACAGCCCAGCATATTCACACTTACCCTGTAACTACATGAAGCAAGAGGGGAACAAGAGCCACTTTAATTTACAGCCCGCAGATTCATACTTACCCTGTAACTACATGAAACAAGAGGGGAACAAGAGCCACTTTAATTTACAGCCCAGCATATTCACACTTACCCTGTAACTACATGAAACAAGAGGGGAACAAGAGCCACTTTAATTTACAGCCCGCAGATTCACACTTACCCTGTAACTACATGAAACAAGAGGGGAACAAGAGCCACTTTAATTTACAGCCCAGCATATTCACACTTACCCTGTAACTACATGAAGCAAGAGGGGAACAAGAACCACTTTAATTTGCAGCCCGCAGATTCATACTTACCCTGTAACTACATGAAACAAGAGGGGAACAAGAGCCACTTTAATTTGCAGCCCGCAGATTCATACTTACCCTGTAACTACATGAAACAAGAGGGAACAAGAGCCACTTTAATTTACAGCCCGCAGATTCACACTTACCCTGTAACTACATGAAACAAGAGGGGAACAAGAGCCACTTTAATATACAGCCTGCAGATTCGTACTTACCCTGTTACTACACAGATAATTACCCCTTAATTAAAAAAATATTTACAGTATGAATAATTTGTTAATTTTCCTAAATGTTACCACTTTATTCCCCCAATATTACATATTGTTCCCATATACCTACACCGACTTACTTTAGAGTTACACTATAATTACAAAAATTATGCTGTAAATTCACTTTAATTATGCAGTACTTTCCGGGCCGTAATCTAAAGCGTTACCAAAAACTCTCGCAGAAAGAGATGTTTTTACAAGTTTCAAATTAGTTAAAAATAAGTTACAAATAAGTAAATGTGATAAAATAGTTGTAATCTGAACATAATGAGCTTCATTTTGATGCACATGAACAATGTAAAATAAAGGAAAGAAAAAGGAAGGGAAAATACTGTTATGTATTGCTCTAATTGTTAGAAGGCTCTCTTGAGAGTGCATGCACTCTTTTTTTCCTTTTGAAATCTCAAGCTTATTTCATGTTTTAATTTATTTATTTATAAAATCTCCTCAGAAGACTGAATTGTGTTTGTGTGTGTGCGTGTGTGAGATGGGAAACAGCATGACCAGCGACAGTGGGATAAACACGTTGAGTTTGGTAAGTAGAAATATTGATAGAAAATGCCTTTTCATTTGGCCAAATCTTAATCTTAATCAAAGGCATCCACTGTGATTTTAAGCCGAACTGTGAGTACACTTGTCATTAAACAGTGCATCTCTTTTACACAGAGATTACCGTATGATGGACCAATGTTGTATTGTTGCATGTGTTATTTTGCAGGACAGTGAACATACATCCTCCTCTGAGGAAATCATAGGAGGAGGTAATATTCCCTCCCCTCTTCCTCCTCCTCTTACTCCACCCAAAAGCCCCAATCTCCTCTTCCTCCTCCTCTTACTCCACCTCCACCCAACAGCACCAATCTCCAAGAAACCCCCTGGACCAATTCTGCTCAACTACAAGCACAATTCCTGCTTTACACTCACTTTGCAGTTCTAAAACACACTTCTTTCAGCTTATTCTGTTGTTTTGTGTATAGCTCACTGTATTTGTGCAACTTTGTGTTGGTTGGGATGTAAAGTGAGTAACTAGGTAAAAGGACAGATATATAAAATAAAATCGTGAAAATAGATTTAATTAGAGAGTTACATGACGTTTTTGTGTAATTAGGTCCCTCTCTCATGCACGCACGCATGCACACACACCTGATGGCGCGCTGTGGTGCACGCTGATGAAACAACACAGATTCTAAACTAAAAACTGGTGATAAAAAGATTTTAAAAGTCAAACAAAGTCATTTTTACTGCTGACCAGATACAGAAATTCACTGTTGCTGTTTATATTGTTCTCCTCCTGATCTTATCATTACGCTGCTGTTGGCCGACAAATATATATCAGCGGCGACAAAACAAGCAAGCTGTTACTACTTTTGATTCATGCAGCCAGCTCGCTTCTTTCTCTGTGATATTAAATGCTGTTTTACTAAACGAGGTTCAGGAGGAACATGTCAGATAATTGACACAGGTGGAGAGTACTCAGCCAATCAACAAAAGAGGTATAAATACGAAGCCGTCTTACCTCCATTTTGTTGACAGTTTTTCCAGCCTCCACCACCCCTTCTCCACATCCTCCACCACCCCTTCTCCACATCCTCCACCACCCCTTCTCCACATTTTGCTCTTTTTTCCTTTTAAGTTCTAAACCACTTACATACGGGGGTACTCTGGGTTCGGGCCGAAGTCTGAGCTCAAAGCCCTCCCCCCGGACAGCACGCCACATTCGCAATTAAATTTACTCTATAAATTATATGTAAGTGTGAACTAGTGAAATGACGGGAAAGCGGCTTTACCAACTAAGCAACTGCGATCAATTGACAGAAGAAAGCCATCTCAATTCTTCCAGAGAACAATTAGCTATTATTAGCCGTCACTCTTTTGTTGGTGAACAATATCCATCAAAACTCTGGACCTAATTTTAACCGTGATGAACTACATCCCGTTGGAGTTTGCAGACGACAAGGTACTTCCAAACTGTGTGCTCATAACGAGATCAAAGAGCGCAATTTCCATCCGTTCAAAACAACATATCATGCGAAATCTATGGGATCCGTGCTCCAAGCCTAAAGGATTACTACGTTGCTTCAAAAACTGAACAATTGGAACAATTACTTAAAAACTCGAATTTGGATTTGCTCTGTTTTTCTGAAACGTGGTTGACAGAATCATCGCCAAATAACGCATACCTGGTCCCGGGATATAAAGTCTTCAGAAAGGATTTGGAAAAGGTGGACTGTTAATGTATGTGAAGGACTGCATAAAATGTAAGGAAATTGAACGTAATACTTTAGTATATAGAATGCATTGCTTGAACAATTGTTTTATTCCCATGCATGGCATTGACTGTCGTTGGTGTATATAGGCCTCCATCATCAAGTGGTGTATTTTATGATCATTTAAAAACGTTTTAAAAGGGTTTGATAGAAATAAGGAGTTAATTCTGGTTGGGAACTTTAATGTAAATTGGATTGAGAAATCAAATAGAAAAGAGCTTCAGGAAATAGTAACTCAGTTAAACCTCTCACAGTTAATTCAGGGACCCACCAGAGTTACATTATCATCTAAAACTCAAATTGATTTAATATTTAGTAACAAAACAGAAAGAATAACAAAGTCAATGAATTTATTAACAGGATTATCTGATCATAATCTTATATTAGTAGTAAGAAAACTAAAAACGTAGGTTAGATATCAACAAGAGAAAGGAAATTTACAAAATATTATACCAAAAAGATTGCTAAACGAATTTGAAGATAAATTTTAAAAAATAAACTGGAATGAGATTCTGTCTACAGATAATGTAGATGATGCTTCCGATTGTTTAATGACCAAAATTAATTAGGTAAAAGTTATTTCAGTAAGAACGTTACATTCTCTAGAAAGAAACAGAATTTACCCTGGTTAAATGAACAGTTATGGAAGTTAATGAAACAGAGGGATCATGCCTTAAAAATAGCGCTCAAATCTGGCTTAATGCATGACAGAAGAACGTTTCAGTGTTTACGTAATAAAGTTGTAAAGGAATTGAGAAAAGCAAAAGCAAAATTCTTCAAAGTACAAAAGAAAAATTGTAACAGAGGAGATAAATATATTGAATTGCAAGTTCAGGGAAATTTAATTCAAGATAAGCATACTAATGTAACCAATTATAGGCCTATTAGTATTCTTCCAGTTATTTCCAAAGTAATTGAAAAGGTCATTTGTAGTCAGTATTTAAATCTTGGTTATTTTCCACTACATCCAATGCAGTTTGGATTTAGGGCACACCATTCTACAGAGACTGCAAACTGTTACTTTGTTGAACAAATTAAATCCAGTCTTGACAGAGGTGGTGTTATTGCTGCTGTCTTCCTTGATTTTAAAAGGCTTTTGATACTGTTAATCATAATGTACTTTTATCTAAATTGTCAAAGTTTTTCTTTTAATGCAATAACATGGATGGAATCATATCTAAATCTAAGGAAACAATGTACAATAATTAATGGTATATGCTCATCCTTTCTTGACTGCACTATTGAGTCCCACAGGATCTATTTTTGGGCCAATTTTATTTAGTTTATACATAAATGATTTACCCATGGTGTTTTTCAGAGGTCCAGTTCCAGATATATGCATATGATACAGTTATTTATACATATTCCAAAACAAAAGAGCAAGCTGCTATTAAACTGACTGCTACACTGAACATAATCATAGATTAGTTAAATCACTGCTGTCTTACTCTTAATGTGAGTAAAACTGTGGGAATGTATTTCTCTATCAAAAGAAGTGATGAGTATCAACCAGATATTTTAATTAAAGGTGAAGCAATAAATATTGTTACTCATTTTAAATAGCTGGGTATGATTATAGATTCAAACTTAAATTTTAAGAAACATATAAAAAAGTTTCTAGATGTGTTAGAGCAAGCTTAATGATTTTTAGGAATATTAGGCACCAGTTGCCTTTGTGAATGCTGCTAAACTCTTTATGCACACAATGATTTTTCCGCATTTATCTTATTGTGCTACAAGCTGGTCTCAAGCAAGTGTAACAACATTGAAGCCATTATATACTCTCTATAAACAAGCTGTGAAAGTTTTAGATAAAAAACAAGAGGTTATCATGGCAGTATCATTAGAAATTATAAACTATTGACGTTTGACAGTTTTTTACTCTTTGCAGATATGTGTTTGATGTATAAGTTACTTCATGATCTTGCGCCACCACCTCTTAAACAATGTGTGATTTTCTGTAAAGATAATTCGAGGGAAACTAGGCATCCACCAGAGGCGATTGTTCAGTTAAATTTAAGAAAACTGCCTTTGGACGATCAGCTTTTTCATATAGAGCAGCAGAAAGATGGAATTCAGTGACCCTTTATATTAGAGAGTCTACATCATGTAGTATTTTTAAAGCTGAACTTAAATATGGTTAAAGAAAAACCAGTCATGTGATCATAAATTTTATTCTATTATTATTAATATCTACTACTTTTTTTAATTTTTATTTTTATCTGTGATAGTGATACTACTATTATTTTCCTCTTTCTGGACTGTAATTAAATGCTGTAATTATGTAACATCATCCTGCCCAGGGACCACAGATGCAAATTAGGTATTTAGCTCACTCTGGCACAACATTTGTGTTGTGTATGGTCCCTGTTAAATAAATTAAATAAACTAAACTAAACTTTCCTCATGAACTTGGTCGAGCAAGAGGGACAAACAATGAAATAACATAGCTCAATTCTTGTTACAATAGTCAAAGAGTAACATGTAGCCAGGTGGGACTTCACAAACATTGGATGAAATTCACAAATCTTTAGAGGAATTCACCCGCTAGAAATGATACAAATTATGCATAATTAATGGCTGTAATGTACAGTGTGTTGTGTTCTGTCCCCTGTGTTGTACAGTAGGTTTTGGCTCCTAAGACCACTGTAATTATGAAATATGACCCGTAGAAAGGTGAGTATGTATAAAATATAATTTTATTTAAAAACAAAACAAATCAGTCGTCAGTCAGCAAGACAAGAAGGATAAGAGTAGGGCACCCATTTCTGCCAAGTTAGTGGCATGCTGACGGTCTCCAAAGACTCTTGGTTTCTTCATCTTCGCTGCCTAAATAACCCAAACAATAATGTCTCAGAAATCAGACGTCCAGCCACTCCAGCTCCACTTCCTTCCCACAAAATGACCTCTTCTTGACGCCATGGTCGAAGCGGATCTTATCATCTTTTGCAATGTCCTTGGTGGCCTGAAAGAGCAGGATGTGCCTGTCTCCTCCCTGAAGCTTCAGTATGCAGTGGAGTGGCTGCACGTTGTAGTTCTTCTTCGAGTGCGTAATCCATCTCCTGGGGTTTCAGAGACGGGTGGCACTCACAGGGAAGGTCTCCGCATCGATGCAGACTTCCTCACTGCCATGTTTGAAAAAAACAGGCTGCCCAGCTCGTCCCTGCGTTTCTGCCATCTCCTGCCCTCAGCACCTGTGATCACCTTTCCGTGGAAATCACACAGGATGGAGCCCTTCCGAAGGCCTTGGTTGCAACAACTCCTGTGGTCAAAAAGAAGACTCATTAATGTGCTGTCCATGATGTTATTATACAATTTTTTTTTTTTAATGGATTTTACTGTGCTCATAAGACATTTGTACATACCTTTCTGCTCCCAAAGTCCTTCACAGCCAGACCCGACCATTTCTGCTTGGTCACCGCCCTGATGATGGTCGGGTCACTCTGCGCCTGTGCTCTGCTGAGCGGCCTCCACATTGCGATGATGTCCTCTGGGCGGGGATGATTGGCCGTCCACCCCTCTGCCTCTATGACTTTAGCCACCTTCACTGCAGTTGGGGAAAGTCTTGAGCATTTTGCTGTCAAAGAGAGAACATTTAAATTAAAATTCAGGTTCACACACAAGCTCTAAATGTTTCTGTTGGAGCAAATCTAATCATTGGCTAAGAAAGTATCTGCACTTACACAAAAGATGTTGCTCCCTCTTGCTGTACTGCAGAGCTCTCCACTTGTCATAAAACACTCGGTCAGCAGGAACCCAGCGTTTGCTCTCTGGGTTTTGTTGGGTGGCTGGCCAGTGATTCCTACAGGGAAGGCCTGTAGGAAAGCGTTAAAGTCCGGTGTTGGGCTGCCAACCTCTTCTTTCACTCGCCTTCTTTTCTCTGCCCGGTGGCCTTCTTCAACAGAAGAGGAGCTAAAACATTAAAAAGGTTTCGAGGTAACACACTGACAAACTGATGGATGAGCATTGAGAGACATTATAATTATAACTGATATTACATACCATGTCAGCGAGCTGAGCAGGTTTGAAGTGGCCACAACAGTGTCCAGGGTCTTCATCTGATAGTGCTGGTTGAGCACTGCCTCCAATGGGCCATGTAGTGAGCCACAGACGCCTTCTGCTCCTCTGTGAAGTTGGCAGCCACATCTTTCTCCACAGTCCTGCGTATCTGCTGGCTCTTGATGCTGCCTTCGAGCTGCTATCCTCCACCACCGAGATGCCACCGCCGCTCCAGAAGGTTCACTGGCTGTGGGAACGGCAGCTGTGCTGGTGGACGTTTCTTCATACTCCATGTCTGCCTGGTTAGGAGCATTAGTCACAAAAAAGTTCCTTTGGTGCAGCTCTTCCAAAAGAGCCAGCCTGGATGGTCTGTGGGGGTAACGTTTGACCATTTCCTTATAGTCCCAGTTCCTGGCTTGCCGTGTCCACACCTTGGCAGACTCCTTGGCCCTCTTCACCTCCTTCAGCCGTTCTTGGGTGTACTGTTTTTCATACACACTCTGCTCAGATGCGTCGTCAGCATCTCCTGTGGTTTTTCACACAGCAAGCAGTGAACAATGCGGCGGTCGGATTTCTGGCTATGAGAAAGCAGAGACACCAGTGATTAGAAATGTGAAAATGAATGAAGACAAAGCATTCTTAAAACAGAGGCATAATGTGAAAAATCACCAGCAAAACTTATCATAGAAAGCTTTTGTAATGCTACCAGAACCAGTTTTTCAGCCTCCTTAAGAAAGGGGCCTGGTGTGTGCTAAAGTGACTGACCAATTCACACCTGGCCCTTGACCTATTTTTGGTTTTGGGATGAGAAACTTAAAGTCTTACTTTAAAGAGATACTATCCTTTAGTTTTTCACAATTTGCTCAACATTAGTTTTATCATGTTTTTATCCATACTTTGTCAAGTGGCATATAACAATAACAACCAATAACCAGCAAATAATCAATAGGCAAATAACAGCATATAACAACAACATGGCAATAACATGGAAAAAATATTTGATCAGACACAACACAAATAGGAAAAATCAACTAGAGAAAAGAAATGTGAACTTACTTGTCAGATTCAGATGCCATTCTCCAAAGAAGTTCAGATGTCCTTGCAGAGGTCAAAAGGTAGTCTCTGTAGTCAGATTTGAAAACAAAGTGAATGTGTGCTTCATCCAGCTGCAGTATTTATACCGCACCAATGGGTGATGTCATCGCCAGCAGACCAATCAGGTGGATTGCTATTGTTTACCTGGTGGGAGGAGCCAGCACCTGGAAAAGTTTTACATTATTCCTTAATGAATGGTTCAAATAAAAGTGTATATTGTAGTACAGCAAAAAAAAAATGCTTTTCTTACTTAGTATTTCTGTCTTGTTTCCAGTCTAAATATCTAAAAATCCTTAATTAAAGATGGGATTACTAGGGGAGTAAAAAGGTATATACAACAGAAACAAGATTATTTTTTAATCTCTTTAATCTCTTTTATTCAACAGATAATTGGCAGATAATTTTGCTTGTTTTAAGGAAAAACTCTGTATGTATAAAAATGTATTTCTCCAGGAAACAAGACTTAATATCTTATTTCATTTAACTACTTTGGTAAATGCATCTTAAGAAATGTTTGATATTTGGACTGGAAACTAGAAATACTAAGTAAGAAAAGCATATTTTGCAGTGTTTTTTTTGGGGGTTAGGGTTAGGCAGATATGTGTAAATTTATTGTTGAGAAAGTGTTAATAGTTTGACTTCATACTATTTTATCAATTGCAGTATTAATCAAAGGTTACATTACAATTTAAATAATCTGAATACAATTCAAAATGTTATACTTCTATTGATCTTATGCTTCGTTTTATATGTTTGTGTAAATGCATAATTTTCCTCACATTATTTGGAGAAGTTATCTTATCAAAAATATCTTAAAAGGCAAGATTTGATAAGATATTTTATTGCCCTCTACAACCATTGATGGCCCAATAATCACAACCATGATTGCCCAATTTTGGTTTGGAAATGGCCCCTAATCCGTGTAGATGGCCCACTAAGTGTTTTAAAATTGGCCCATTTTCATCCTATAATTGAATGGTTTAAAATATTGTTTCACCTTCTGCAAAAAAAGGGATGGGACTTCAAGTGGTCAATAAAGTTTAGGATTAGAGGCACAAGCTTCTCACTTCTTCAAGAACAGGTGAAGACAACACTGAAGATTTCTCCTGCGCTTTCTGGTGAAGACAACACTGAAGATTCCTCCTGCGCTTTCTGGTGAAGACAACACTGAAGATTCCTCCTGCGCTTTCTGGTGAAGACAACACTGACGATTCCTCCTGTGCTTTCTGGTGAAGACAACACTGAAGATTCCTCCTGCACTTTCTGGTGAAGACAACACTGAAGATTCCTCCTGCACTTTCTGGTGAAGACAACACTGAAGATTCCTCCTGTGCTTTCTGGTGAAGACAACACTGAAGATTCCTCCTGCACTTTCTGCTTGTTGAAACCAGCTTTTCATCTGTGAAGAATGGCTCTCAAGTGGTAAGTTCAGATCATTTGATATACCTGACATAAACTGTAAACATTTGATTTTATTCTATGAATGTAATATGAATTTTGTTTGTATATATGACAAAACAGCATGTTGAAACTTTGCTTACACACTATGTACACATGTAGTTACTATGTAAGTTCACAGGTATTAGGGCCACTTAATATAAAGTGGGACCAAAGTCACCAAATATCAAGAATAGCTTTCACAAGCCAACTCTCTGGATTCTTTTTCTTTCTCTCACAGTGACAAGGATCGTCATCATTTCCTGTTTGCAGTGTTTCAAGCCACAGGAGATGCTGCCTAACCACCTGTTGAGGGTCTGCATGAAGAACCAGACTGATGAGGAGAGGAAAGCAGAGGTGGAGAGAGCAAAAGTCCATGAAGGCCTGGACCCTCCGAGGCAGAACCTGGGACTACAACACCATGTTCAAGTGGTACTCCGATGTGGCATCCAGACAGGCTCTTCTGGAAGACCTGCGTGAAAGACATTTTTTGATCCTGAATGACCCCAAGACTGCACCAGGCTCTGCAAAGTGAGTTGTTATTCACTAGTATTACTTTTCATTTATTGCAGAGGCATTCAATTTAATATTGGAACGATGCCTTATTTGTTTCATCTAATCATTCTAGGCCAGTTCAGCCAACTCTCCAAGACTGCCAGAGAGTCCTCTGAGTATCACAGGCGGACATCCTGGGCATCCACAGGAAGCTCCTGGACCAGCAGCATTTGGAAGAAGACCAAAGGACGCTGTTCCGGTACTCCTGCGAAGCCATCTTGGTCCTGAGATACTTCCAGCGACCAGAAGCAGTGATGGCATTTAAAGTAAGTACTTTTACTTTACAGTGTTTCCTCAGTGTGTTTAAAGTTAGTCACTCACTGTGTTCTTTGTTTTCCAGGCTTCAGACTGGATCAAAAGACAAATGTTGATTGACGAATTCACATGAAGGTGCAATCCACAAAGCAGAGTTCAACATTTTCCATCACAGAGGAGGACTCTGCTGTAAGTTCTCTAACAGGGATGCAGCACCTGGGGAGAATCTTATCAGGGTCAGAAGTCAGATCTTTCATTAATGCATTAACTTCATATCTGATCGCCACAGATGCTGGACACATACTTCCAGAAGATTCCAGGATGTCTGCAGGACAGTGTGGACGAACAGGGCAGATTTTACTGTCCAAACAAGGGCTGCCAGTTGGCAACATCACGAGTGACCTCTGGCATCTGCATGAACAGTACGCTTTGAGCAGAATCATGTATAATAGTGTATGCATTTATACGCACTGTACAGAGAAATATAAAGTGATTAAGCTGATAGTCTGGCTCATGTACTACATAAAGTTCAAATAATATTAATTTCTGTAATAAAAATACACTGAAAGAATTGAGGATTAATCTGAGATTTTTCTTCATTGCAGGTACGATTTGCCAAGCTTTTCGAGCCAGCAAGCCAGAAGAACCCAAAGTACTATGGCATGGTATGTGTCATCATCGAAAACACACAACATTCATATATTTTCTGTTTGCCAGCTACTTCCCAGGTCTGTCTAGATTTTTGGTCAGAGTTTGAACATGAAATCTTCTCAATTTTTCAGCTGTTCTTCTGATGAGCCGGCCGACGAGAGGAGAGGTCGGAAACCGAAGAGAGGCAGAGGGCAGCTGACCAGGATGACAGGGACTTTGGAGCGTTTCTCCTGCAGTTTCCAGCGGCGGTGAGCACCAGCCCGCCCACAAAAAAGAAGCGGACGGCTGCAGGGTTTCCTCCTGACAGAGTGTTCTATGACAGGTGGAGGGCTGTGCAGTTTGCCAAACGGGAGGAGCACCTCTTGTGTGAGTTGATGTGCTCTATTATTAAAAAAATTAAATACATATCTCTATAATCAAAGTAACATACATTTTTTTTATATTAAAAAGATTATAAATTTAACATTTGTCCATGGGTTGGACTGGCAACTGTCCTCGACCCCAGGACGTAGTGGCGTGGAGACCCATCACTAGGATGTAGATTGAGTCGGATCCAAGGATCATCACTATGGTCCAGAACCAAAAGTGGACAGGCCTGGCCCTCAAGGACTTAGGTACAAAAGGACAAGGTATGTAAACATAACGAAAAAAATACACACCTTTTTTTTCTTGTGAGCAGATATTTGTAATCCTGGAGTAAATACTAATTGCACCTTCTTTTGACCACAGGAGTTGTTGCCACCAAAGCCTTTGCCATGGGCTCCATCGTTTGTGATTTTCATGGCAAGGTAATCACAGGAGCAGAGGGCCGGAAGTTGGTCAAGTCCATCAAGGGTAACATGGGCTACCTTTTCTTTTTCCACTCTCTTTTCTCTTAGGACCTCTGTGTGGACGCTGAGACTTTCCCTTGCGAGTGTCACCCAACAGAAAACACCATGGGCCGGAAGATCAACCATTCCTCCAAGAGAGCAAACCTGATGCCGGTACACTGCATGATGAACTTCCTGAAGGACAGAGGGATGTCATCCTGTTTCAGGCAAAGAGACATTTGTTTGTGTGAGGAGCTGCTGTTTGACTGCAGCGTCAAGCGCAAGTCTTTTCAAGGAGAAGGACTGACTCTTGACTGACTGGATGAGTGAACACATCATGCCATTCATTCACCAGTAGATTCTTGTTTTATGTTACAAGACTACATCAATGTCCTGGAGCTGGAGTGGCTGGATGTTTTTTTTTGTAAATAAAAATAAACAGTTTATACATGCCTTTAATGTGCTCTTTGATTTTATTGCAAAACAAAACGCCAGTGAAGACCTGAATCTTGTCTATATGTTACCCTTAGTCTGCATCAAATCTGCCCTCTTTGTTGAGACCAGTGGTGGAAAGAGTACTGAAAAAGCATACTCAAGTAAAAATACAGTTACTTGTCAAACAATGCAGTGCTAATAGAGTAATAGTACCTGTCCTAAATACTACTCAAAGTAGGAGTAAAGTTTAAAAGTACCTTAAAGTACCTTTTTAAAGTACTCAGGAGTAGTGAGTATTATGCTTTGGATGTTATTCCACCTTATACCCTGCAAATTAAAGATGTAGCTTATACTCTTTTATGGACACACACACACCCATTACAATCTCCATTACACACACACACACACACACACACACACACACACACACACACACACACACACACACACACACTGTTCAAGCTACAACCACTAAACTTAGACTAAACCTTCACACTGTGCTGACTTGAGTCGTTTGCTCTTTTCAGACTGGTCAGACTAACAGTTTTCCTAAAATTGCTGATCAAAGCTAATTTATTGAGACTCATTTTTCTTTCTTTCTTTCTTTCTTTCTTTCTCTCTTTCATTCTAACTCTAAACTAAATTCAAATGTTGACAGGTTTAGAGGCTCATCAGACTTCATAACTGTCATTCAATGTCCTCGATCCATTGAGACTCATTTTCCATTTCTCATTTTCAGCACAATGATCCTATCTAAAATCAAATTGTAATGAGATGTTTTACAGTTTTAAAGTATAAAAATATTTCATCTTTCTTTTTAAGTTCATTTTGTGGGTTTATATGTGTTCAGGTCAGTATTTGTGTTTGGATAAACGACCAGAGCCTGCAAACATATACCTGTCCACCGGATGGCGATGTGGATCTTGAATCCTAAAAGACCATGGAAGGAGTGGGGTGAAGAGACCAGGCTAAGATTCTCCCCAGGTGATGCCGTTTACCCTGGTCTCACACAAGTTTATTGTAAAGTGGTTCAGTACAGATACAGTTTCAATACAGGTTTAAAACAACTTGAGGGCGAGTAAAGGATGACAGAATTTTCATTTTTGAACTATCCCTTTAAAGTTACTTAGGTACATTTGGGAAAATTCTGTTAGGTCTAACAAACAAAGCTAAGGCAGTATTACACCCAAGCCCCCACAGGTGAGAATGGCCTATCGAGCTATGGGACAAGCTAAAAAACTCGGTAACGCTTTAGATTACGACCCGGAAAGTAATGCATAATTAAAGCGAATTTACAGCATAACTTTCTGTAATTATAGTGTAACTATAAAGTAAGTACTTGTAGGTAAATGGGAACGACATGTAATATTTGACAAATAAAGGGGTAACTATCAGGAAAATTGACATTATTTATACTGTAAATATTTTTATTTAAGGTGTAATTATCCGTCTTGTTTCATGTAGTATTGTATTTTTCCCCTCTTGTTTCATGTAGTTACAGGGTAAGTACAATAAAAACACAAATACAAATACAAGCTGAAATAACTCAGAAATATTTATTTGTAAAGCAACTTAATTCAGAACAGATGTGACACTTCTTATTCATTTTTTTAAATAAACTTTTCATTTCAATGATAATATCCTGACAGAAGAGGCACGTTTTGTCCCTTTCTTTTCTTCTTCTTTTTTGTTATTTCAATTGATGGATCTTAAGAGGAATCCCGTGTCTTTGGAAATGTTGTATTATTAGTTATTAAAAGAAAAAGTAGTACACCAAGAAATGCTGTCATAATTCAGTAATCTTTTCGTATCCGATCAGCTGTTACCAGCGCGTGCATGAGACGCCTCAAGCTTTCATGACCTCATGCGCGTTTCATCTGAAACACACGAGAACTGGCGTCGCCCGTCTCTGTCTTGTCTTCTACTCATGTTTGTTTCTAATTGCTATTATCATATATTATGTTATTGTTTGTATTTTTTTGTGAGCATTAAAACAAATAAAAACCAACAGGATCCGACATCCGCATGAGTTTTTCGGTGCGCGCACGTCATGCTTAAATCAAGTTATGTCAAGCGTGAACTCAACCCTGGCATGCACACGCAGAGGACTGCTGGTTGGAAGCGATATATTCTACAGTTTAATTTTTTTTAAATATTTTTATTTTTCTTACAAACACTTATCGATTCACTTCAGAAGACATTGATTCATTCATTGGGATTGTATGGATTACTGTAGTTATTGCTGTATGTGCTGTTTGATGCCTTCATTCTTAGGAACCCAAATGTTTTCATTAGCAGAGATGATTTATTTATTTATGTATATGACTTTATTCTTTATTTAGAATAAAGTCGGTAAACGACGAGTAAACAGTGAGGACACTTCTGTGCACACTGTATTTTCAGTGTAACAATTAGCCTACATAATACAGAATACTAGAGACATGTGGGATTCCTTAAGATTCATCTGTGGCAAGGACGAAAAAGAAGAGGAACAAGAGGAAGATGAAGCCAAGCAAGAGAAATGAATGTGTTGTAAATCTGTTTAAAAAAACCTTTTTTTAATTTTTAAATAAAGGTTTCCGAGTGATATCAGATTGTGTATGTGTTTTATTGTACTTACCCTGTAACTACATGAATCAAGAGGAACAAGAGCCACTTTAATTTACAGCCTGCAGATTCACACTTACCCTGTAACTACATGAAACAAAAGGGGAACAAGCACCACTTTAATTTACAGCCTGCAGATTCACACTTACCCTGTAACTACATGAAACAAGAGGAACAAGCACCACTTTAATTTACAGCCCGCAGATTCACACTTACCCTGTAACTACATAAAACAAGGGAACAAGAACAGACTTTAATTTGCAGCCCGCAGATTCACACTTACCCTGTAACTACATGAAACGAGGGGAACAAGAACAGACTTTAATTTGCAGCCCGCAGATTCACACTTACCCTGTAACTACATGAAACAAGAGGGGAACAAGAGCCACTTTAATTTACAGCCCAGCATATTCACACTTACCATGTAACTACATGAAACAAGAGGGGAACAAGCACCACTTTAATTTACAGCCCAGCAAATTCACACTTACCCTGTAACTACATGAATCAAGAGGGGAACAAGCACCACTTTAATTTACAGCCCAGCAAATTCACACTTACCCTGTAACTACACAAGAGGGAAACAAGCACCACTTTAATTTGCAGCCCGCAGATTCACACTTACCCTGTAACTACATAAAACGAGGGGAACAAGAACAGACTTTAATTTGCAGCCCGCAGATTCACACTTACCCTGTAACTACATGAAACGAGGGGAACAAGAACAGACTTTAATTTGCAGCCCGCAGATTCACACTTACCCTGTAACTACATGAAACAAGAGGGGAACAAGAGCCACTTTAATTTACAGCCCAGCATATTCACACTTACCATGTAACTACATGAAACAAGAGGGGAACAAGAGCCACTTTAATTTACAGCCCAGCATATTCACACTTACCCTGTAACTACATGAAACAAGAGGGGAACAAGAGCCACTTTAATTTACAGCCCAGCATATTCACACTTACCATGTAACTACATGACACAAGAGGGGAACAAGAGCCACTTTAATTTACAGCCCGCAGATTCACACTTACCCTGTAACTACATGAAACAAGAGGGGAACAAGAGCCACTTTAGTTTACAGCTCTGCAGATTCATACTTACCCTGTAACTAGATGAAACAAGAGGAACAAGAGCCACTTTAATATACAGCCTGCAGATTCGTACTTACCCTGTTACTACATAGATAATTACCCTTAATTGAAAAAATATTTACAGTATAAATAATTTGTTAATTTTCCTAAATGTTGCCACTTTAATCCCCCAATATTACATATTGTTCCCATATACCTACATCGACTTACTTTAGAGTTACACTATAATTATAGAAAATTATGCTGTAAATTCACTTTAATTATGCAGTACTTTCCGGGCCGTAATCTAAAGCGTTACCAAAAACTCTCTCAGAAAGAGATGTTTTTACAAGTTTCAAATTAGTTAAAAATAAGTAAATGTGATAAAATAGTTGTAATCTGAACATTATGAGCTTCATTTTGATGCACATGAAAAATGTAAAATAAAGGAAAGAAAAAGGAGGGGGAAATACTGTTATGTATTGCTCTAATTGTTAGAAGGCTCTCTTGAGAGTGCATGCACTCTTTTTTTCCTTTTGAAATCTCAAGCTTATTTCATGTTTTAATTTATTTATTTATAAAATCTCCTCAGAAGACTGAATTGTGTTTGTGTGTGTGCGTGTGTGAGATGGGAAACAGCATGACCAGCGACAGTGGGATAAACACTTGTTGAGTTTGGTAAGTAGAAATATTGATAGAAAATGCCTTTTAATTTGGCCAAATCTTAATCTTAATCAAAGGCATCCACTGTGATTTTAAGCCGAACTGTGAGTACACTTGCCATTAAACAGTGCATCTCTTTTACACAGAGATTACCGTATGATGGACCAATGTTGTCTTGTTGCATGTGTTATTTTGCAGGACAGTGAACATACATCCTCCTCTGAGGAAATCATAGGAGGAGGTAATATTCCTCCCCCTCTTCCTCCTCTTCCTCCACCTCCACCCAACAGCCCCAATCTCCTCTTCCTCCTCCTCTTACTCCACCTCCACCCAACAGCCCCAATCTCCTCTTCCTCCTCCTCTTACTCCACCTCCACCCAACAGCACCAATCTCCAAGAAACCCCCTGGACCAATTCTGCTCAACTACAAGCACAATTCCTGCTTTACACTCACTTTGCAGTTCTAAAACACACTTCTTTCAGCTTATTCTGTTGTTTTGTGTATAGCTCACTGTATTTGTGCAACTTTGTGTTGGTTGGGATGTAAAGTGAGTAACTAGGTAAAAGGACAGATATATAAAATAAAATCGTGAAAATAGATTTGAGTTAACCCGCACCGGTTCGTGGGCGGGGGGGTTGACGTAAGTGGGCGTGTCTCTACTTTTATTCACTTTTGTTTTATACAAACTATTTAATCAACCATCACAAACTATGCATCATTTGAAAGCTAAAACACTCGAGATTCATGTTCTGAACTCGTTTTTGCAATAAATACACCAGAGAGGAAAAGGTTAAATGAAATGCTGTAGCAGTAGCTATTTAAACATTAGCATAATGAACGCAGTACTCATCTTTCATCTCCTATCGTGCAGATCAGATCGGACCAATCCAAAAAACAACCGCATACATGTCCTTGTAAGAGTCCACTCTTCCAAATGCATCCCACTTTTTAATCCAAAACAACGAAAAATAAGGAAAAAACTAAAAATACTCCTTTGTTTGCTTGGGCGTTTTGAGTTAGAGTAATCAATCGTGTCCATTTTCAATGAAATAGTGATTCGAATCCGTTTCTGACGATCTCCCTGTGCTGTGGACTCTTCCTGTCACGTCAAACCCTCCCAGGTCTCTCTGCTTCAATCACAGGCTCTCTGAGGAGTCATTACACAGAGTTGGCGGATTACTCGCTCCGCCAGCTGTCAATCAAAGCGCATGGTTTTCGTTGGATGAAGGCAATCAATGCCTAGCCAATACCTTGCCAGCAAAGGTTTGATTGACGGACGAAAAGCCCTTTTGGAAAGGACGCCTAGTCTTTTCTTGATATAAAAGCTTACAGAAGCTACATTTTTGACAGAATCATCCTCAAATTTGAATCAAAACATGATCAGACATTCAGTTTTATATTATGCTTATTTTCAGGACCTTAACATTAAAATCTCATAATTTTTCCCTAAGTGAATAATAAAAATAAAAAACGTGAGTCACTTACATGTATATTTACATGTATATTACTCTGTTCATATACAACTTTGAGCTATTATGACTCTTGGGTAACACTATTTGAAGTGTCTAGTTTAAAATAAGACCAGATTTATGAATATAGACCATAGGGTTTAAGAGCTGCAGACATTTTCATTTGGGAATGTCGTTTTCAGAAAAATTTCAAAAATTGGGGCGCTGGTTAACAGATTAATTAGAGAGTTACATGACGTTTTTGTGTAATTAGGTCCCTCTCTCATGCACGCACGCATGCACACACACCTGATGGCGGTATGCGTGGTGCACGCTGATGGCAGGGCAGGAGCTGTAAGTGCAAGTGCAAACGACACAGATTCTAAACTAAAAACTGGTGAAAAAGATTTTAAAAGTAATTTTTACTGCTGACCGGATACAGAAATTCACTGTTGCTGTTTATATTGTTCTCTCCTGATCTTATCATTACGCTGCTGTTGGCGACAAATATATATCAGCGACAAAACAAGCAAGCTGTTACTACTTTTGATTCATGCAGCCAGCTCGCTTCTTTCTCTGTGATATTAAATGATGGGAAAGCGGCTTTACCAACTAAGCAACTGCGATCAATTGACAGAAGAAAGCCATCTCAATTCTTCCGAGAACAATTAGCTATTATTAGCCGTCACTCTTTTGTTGAACAATATCCATCAAAACTCTGGACCTAATTTTAACCGTGATGAACTACATCCCGCTGGAGTTAGCAGGCGAAGGTACTTCCAAACTGTGTGCTCATAACGAGATCAAAGAGCGCAATTTCCATCTGTTCAAAACAACATATCATGAAATCTATGGGATCCGTGCTCCAAGCCTAAAGGATTACTACGTTGCTTCAAAAACTGAACAATTGGAACAATTACTTAAAAACTCGAATTTGGATTTGCTCTGTTTTTCTGAAACGTGGTTGACAGAATCATCGCCAAATAACGCATACCTGGTCCCGGATATAAAGTCTTCAGAAAGGATTAGGAAAAGGCGGACTGTTAATGTATGTGAAGGACTGCATAAAATGTAAGGAAATTAAACGTAATACTTTAGTAGATATAGAATGCATTGCTTGAACAATTGTTTTATCCCCATGCATGGCATTTACTGTCGTTGGTGTATATAGGCCTCCATCATCAAGTGGTGTATTTTATGATCATTTAAAAAAACGTTTTAAAAGGGTTTGGTAGAAATAAGGAGTTATTTCTGGTTGGGGACTTTAATGTAAATTGGATTGAGAAATCAAATAGAAAAGAGCTTCAGGAAATAGTAACTCAGTTAAACCTCTCACAGTTAATTCAGGGACCCACCAGAGTTACATTATCATTTAAAACTCAAATTGATTTAATATTTAGTAACAAAACAGAAAGAATAACAAAGTCAATGAATTTATTAACAGGATTATCTGATCATAATCTTATATTAGTAGTAAGAAAACTAAAAAAACCTAGGTTAGATATCAACAAGAGAAAGGAAATTTACAAAATATTATACCAAAAAGATTGCTAAACGAATTTGAAGATACATTTAAAAATATAAACTGGAATGAGATTCTGTCTACAGATAATGTAGATGATGCTTCCGATTGTTTAATGACCACAATTAATAAGGTAAAAAGTTAATTCAGTAAGAACGTTACATTCTCTAGAAAGAAACAGAATTTACCCTGGTTAAATGAACAGTTATGGAAGTTAATGAAACAGAGGATCATGCCTTAAAAACAGCGCTCAAATCTGGCTTAATGCATGACAGAACAACGTTTCAGTGTTTACGGAATAAAGTTGTAAAGGAATTGAGAAAAGCAAAGCAAAATTCTTCAAAGTACAAAAGAAAAATTGTAACAGAGGAGATAAATATATTGAATTGCAAGTTCAGGGAAATTTAATTCAAGATAAGCATACTAATGTAACCAATTATAGGCCTATTAGTATTCTTCCAGTTATTTCCAAAGTAATTGAAAAGGTCATTTGAAGTCAGTATTTAAATCTTTGTTATTTTCCACTACATCCAATGCAGTTTGGATTTAGGGCACACCATTCTACAGAGACTGCAAACTGTTACTTTGTTGAACTATTTAAATCCAGTCTTGACAGAGGTGGTGTTATTGCTGCTGTCTTCCTTGATTTTAAAAGGCTTTTGATACTGTTAATCATAATGTACTTTTATCTAAATTGTCAAAGTTAAATTTTTCTTTTAATGCAATAAAATGGATGGAATCATATCTAAATCTAAGGAAACAATGTACAATAATTAATGGTATATGCTCATCCTTTCTTGACTGCACTATTGGAGTCCCACAGGGATCTATTTTTGGGCCAATTTTATTTAGTTTATACATAAATGTTTTACCCATGGTGTTTTTCAGAGGTCCAGTTCCAGATATATGCATATGATAGTTATTTATACATATGCCAAAACAAAAGAGCAAGCTGCTATTAAACTGACTGCTACACTGAACATAATCATAGATTAGTTAAATCACTGCTGTCTTACTCTAAATGTGAGTAAAACTGTGGGAATGTATTTCTCTATCAAAAGAAGTGATGAGTATCAACCAGATATTATAATTAAAGGTGAAGCAATAAATATTGTTACTCATTTTAAATAGCTGGGTATGATTATAGAACTTAAATTTTAAGAAACATAAAAAAGTTTCTAGATGTGTTAGAGCAAGCAATGATTTTTAGGAATATTAGGCACCAGTTGCCTTTGACTGCTGCTAAACTCTTTATGCACACAATGATTTTTCCGCATTTATCTTATTGTGCTACAAGCTGGTCTCAAGCAAGTGTAACAACATTGAAGCCATTATATACTCAATAAAAAGCTGTGAAAGTTTTAGATAAAAACAAGAAGTTATCATTGCATTATTATTAGAAATTATAAACTATTGACGTTTGACAGTTTTTTACTCTTTGCAGATCAGTTAAATTTAAGAAAACTGCCTTTGGACAATCAGCTTTTTCATATAGTGCAGCAGAAAGATGGAATTCAGTGACCCTTTATATTAGAGAGTCAACATCATTTAGTAAAGCTGAACTTAAATTATGGTTAAAGAAAAATCAATCATGTGATCATAAATTTTATTCTATTATTATTAATATCTACTACTTTTTTTTAAAAAATTTTTTTATCTGTGATAGTGATACTACTATTATTTTCCTTTTTCTGGACTGTAATTAAATGCTGTAATTATGTAACATCATCCTGCCCAGGGACCACAGATGCAAATTAGGTATTTAGCTCACTCTGGCACAACATTTGTGTTGTGTATGGTCCCTGTTAAATAAATTAAATAAACTAAACTAAGCTTTCCTCATGAACTTGGTCGAGCAAGAGGGGACAAACAATGAAATAACATAGCTCAATTCTTGTTACAATAGTCAAAGAGTAACATGTAGCCAGGTGGGACTTCACAAACATTGGATGAAATTCACAAATCTTTAGAGAATATCAGCCGCTAGAAATGATACAAATTATGCATAATTAATGGCTGTAATGTACAGTGTATTGTGTTCTGTCCCCTGTGTTGTACAGTAGGTTTTGGCTCCTAAGACCACTGTAATTATGAAATATGACCCGTAGAAAGGTGAGTATGTATAAAATATATTTTTTTATTTAAAAAACAAAACAAATCAGTCGTCAGTCAGCAAGACAAGAAGGATAAGAGTAGGGCACCCATTTCTGCCAAGTTGGTGGCAAACATGCTGACGGTCTCCAAAGACTCTTGGTTTCTTCATCTTCGCTGCCTAAATAACCCAAATAATAATGTCTCAGAAATCAGACATCCAGCCCCTCCAGCTCCACTTCCTTCCCACAAAATGACCTCTTCTTGACGCCATGGTGAAGCAGATCTTATCATCTTTTGCAATGTCCTTGGTGGCCTGAAAGAGCAGGATGTGCCTGTCTCCTCCTGAAGCTTCACAATGCAGTGGAGTGGCTGCACGTTGTTGTTCTTCTTCGAGTGCATAATCCATCTCCCTGGGGTTTCCAGAGACGGGTGGCACTCACAGGGGAAGGTCTCCGCATCGATGCAGACTTCCTCACTGCCATGTTTGAAAAAAAACAGGCTGCCCAGCTCGTCCTGCGTTTCTGCCATCTCCTGCCCTCAGCACCTGTGATCACCTTTCCGTGGAAATCACACAGGATGGAGCCCTTCCGAAGGCCTTGGTTGCAACAACTCCTGTGGTCAAAAAGAAGACTCATTAATGTGCTGTCCATGGTGTTATTATAAAAATTTTTAAAAATGGATTTTATTGTGCTCATAAGACATTTGTACATACCTTTCTGCTCCCAAAGTCCTTCACAGACAGATTTCTGCTTGGTCACCGCCCTGATGATGGTCGGGTCACTCTGCGCCTGTGCTCTGCTGGCGGCCTCCACATTGCGATGATGTCCTCTGGGCGGGGATGATTGGCCGTCCACCCCTCTGCCTCTATGACTTTAGCCACCTTCACTGCAGTTGGGGCAAGTCTTGAGCATTTTGCTGTCAAAGAGAGAACATTTAAATTAAAATTCAGGTTCACACACAAGCTCTAAATGTTTCTGTTGGAGCAAATCTAATCATTGGCTAAGAAAGTATCTGCATTTACACAAAAGATGTTGCTCCGCTTGCTGTACTGCAGAGCTCTCCACTTGTCATAAAACACTGGTCGGCAGGGAACCCAGCGTTTGCTCTCTGGGTTTTGTTGGGTGGCTGGCCAGTGATTCCTACAGGAAGGCCTGTAGGAAAGCGTTAAAGTCAGTGAAAGACCTGAATCTTGTCTATATGTTACTCTTAGTCTGCATCAAATCTGCCCTCTTTGTTGAGACCAGTGGTGGAAAGAGTACTGAAAGCATACTCAAGTAAAAATACAGTTACTTGTCAAACAATGCAGTGCTAATAGAGTAATAGTACCTGTCCTAAATACTACTCAAAGTAGGAGTAAAAAGTTGCCCTTTTAAAAGTACTCAGGAGAAGGTGAGTAGTGAGTATTATGCTTTGGATGTTATTCCACCTTATACCCTGCAAATTAAAGATGTAGCTTATACTCTTTTATAGACACACACACACACTTACATTCTCCATCACAATCATATATTTATACACACACACACACGTTTGTTTTTGTGAAATGTGGGGACATTCCATAGGCGTAATGCATTTTATACTGTACAAACCGTATTTTCTATCCCTCTACACTGCCCCTGCCCCTAAACCTACCCATCACAGGAGACTGCGCAGTTTACTTTCTGTGAAAAAAACCTCACCCTGTGTGATTTATAAGCATTTTGAAAAGTGAGGACATGGGGAACGCCCTCATATTTCACCCTCTTTATTAATAACTATGTCATACCCATGTCATTATACACATTTGTGTCCTGATATTTCAGAAAAACATGCCCACACACACACACACACACACACACACACACACACTGTTCAAGCTACAACCACTAAACTTAGACTAAACCTTCAAACTGTGCTGACTCGAGTCATTAGACCAGGCTAAGATTCTCCCCAGGTGATGCCGTTTACCCTGGTCTCACACAAGTTTATTGTAAAGTGGTTCAGTACAGATACAGTTTCAATACAGATGAGAGGCAGAGGCGCAGCTGACCAGGATGACAGGGACTTTGGAGCGTTTCTCCTGCAGTTTCCAGCGGGCGGTGAGCACCAGCCCGCCCACGAGAAAGAAGCAGACGGCTGCAGGGTTTCCTCCTGACAGAGTGTTCTATGACAGGTGGAGGGCTGTGCAGTTTGTCAAACGGGAGGAGCACCTCTTGTGTGAGTTGATGTGCTCTATTATTAAACAAAATGAATACATATCTCTATGATCAAAGTAACATACATTTTTTTATATTAAACAGGAAATTTAACATTTGTCTTTGACAGCCCAGTGTTCAAGGCTCCCCCCGACTGTCAGCAAGGTGTCACTGCTGATCCGAAAACGGGGTTGGACTGGCAACTGTCCTCGACCCCAGGACGTAGTGGCTAAGTGGAGACCCGTCACTAGGATGCAGATTGAGTCGGATCATCACTATGGTCACTGACCAGAGGAAGATTGTGGAGAAGGACTGATTCCAGACCTTGGGGGACCTGCGGAAGCAGTGGACTGAGTCTGGAGTAGAAACACCCAGAGCCACCGTGCACAGGTGTGTGCAGGAAATGGGCTACAGGTGCCGCATTCCCAGGTCAAGCCACTTTTGAACCAGAAACAGGGCTACAGAGAAGCAGCACTGGACTGTCGCTCAAATGTTGCATGTCATTCGGAAATCAAGGTGCCAGAGTCTGGGAAGATGCCAAAATGCCTGAAGTCCAGTGTCAAGTACCCACAGTCAGTGATGGTCTGGGGTGCCATGTCAGCTGCTGGTGTTGGTCCACTGTGTTTTATCAAGGGCAGGGTCAATACACCTAGCTATCAGGAGATTTTGGAGCACTTCATGCTTCCATCTGCTGAAAAGCTTTATGGAGATGAAGATTTCGTTTTCAGCAAGACCTGGCACCTGTTCACAGTGCCAAAACCACAGGTAAATGCTTTACTGACCATGGTATTACTGTGCTCAATTGGCCTTCCAACTCTCCTGACCTGAAGCCCATAGAATCTGTGGGATATTGTGAAGAGAAAGTTGAGAGACGCAAGACCCAACACTCTGGATGAGCTTAAGGCCGCTATCGGAGCATCCTGGGCCTCCATAACACCTCAGCAGTGCCACAGGCTGATTGCCTCCATGCCACGCGCATTGAAGCAGTCATTTCTGCAAAAAGATTCCCGACCAAGTATTGAGTGCATAACTGAACATAATTATTTGAAGGTTGACTTTTTTGTATTAAAAACACTTTTCTTTTATTGGTCGGATGAAATATGCTAATTTTTTTAGATAAGAATTTTGGGTTTTCATGAGCTGTATGCCAAAATCATCAGTATTAAAACAATAAAAGACCTGAAATATTTCAGTTGGTGTGCAATGAATCTAAAATATATGAAAGTTTAATTTTATCATTACGTTATGGAAAATAATGAACTTTTATCACAATATGCTAATTTTTTGAGAAGGACCTGTATATATATATATATATATACATAAACAGTATTGTTCAAAATAATAGCAGTACAATGTGACTAACCAGAATAATCAAGGTTTTTAGTATATTTTTATTGCTACGTGGCAAACAAGTTACCAGTAGGTTCAGTAGATTCTCAGAAAACAAATGAGACCCAGCATTCATGATATGCACGCTCTTAAGGCTGTGCAATTGGGCAATTAGTTGAATTAGTTGAAAGGGGTGTGTTCAAAAAAATAGCAGTGTGGCATTCAATCACTGAGGTCATCAATTTTGTGAAGAAACAGGTGTGAATCAGGTGGCCCCTATTTAATGATGAAGCCAACACTTGTTGAACATGCATTTGAAAGCTGAGGAAAATGGGTCGTTCAAGACATGGTTCAGAAGAACAGCGACGTTGATTAAAAAGTTGATTGGAGAGGAAAACCTATAAAGAGGTGCAAAAATGATAGGCTGTTCAGCTAAAATGATCTCCAATGCCTTAAAATGGAGAGCAAAACCAGAGAGACGTGGAAGAAAACGGAAGACAACCATCAAAATGGATAGAAGAATAACCAGAATGGCAAAGGCTCAGCCAATGATCACCTCCAGGATGATCAAAGACTGGAGTTACCTGTAAGTACTGTGACAGTTAGAAGACGTCTGTGTGAAGCTAATCTATTTTCAAGAATCCCGCAAAGTCCCTCTGTTAAAAAAGGCATGTGCAGAAGCGTTACAATTTACAAGAACACATCAACTGGCCTAAAGAGAAATGAAGGAACATTTTGTGGACTGATGAGAGTAAAATTGTTCTTTTTGGGTCCAAGGGCCACAGGCAGTTTGTGAGACGACCCCAAACTCTGAATTCAAGCCACAGTACACAGTGAAGACAGTGAAGCATGGAGGTGCAAGCATCATGATATGGGCATGTTTCTGCTACTATGGTGTTGGGCCTATTTATCGCATACCAGGGATCATGGATCACTTTGCATATGTTAAAATACTTGAAGAGGTCATGTTGCCCTATGCTGAAGAGGACATGCCCTTGAAATGGTTGTTTCAACAAGACAATGACCCAAAACACACTAGTAAACGGGCAAAGTCTTAGTTCCAAACCAACAAGATTAATGTTATGGAGTGGCCAGCCCAATCTCCAGACCTTAATCCAATTGAGAACTTGTGGGGTGATATCAAAAATGCTGTTTCTGAAGCAAAACCAAGAAATGTGAATGAATTGTGGAATGTTGTTAAAGAATCATGGAGTGGAATAACAGCTGAGAGGTGCCACAAGTTGGTTGACTCCATGCCACACAGATGTCAAGCAGTTTTAAAAACTGTGGTCATACAACTAAATGTTAGTTTAGTGATTTACAGGATTGCTAAATCCCAGAAAAAAAAAAAATTTTGTACAAAATAGTTTTGAGTTTGTACAGTCAAAGGTAGACACTGCTATTTTTTTGAACACACCCCTTTCAACTAATACCCCAATTGCACAGCCTTAAGAGCGTGCATATCATTAATGCTGGGTCTTGTTTGTTTTCTGAGAATCTACTGAACCTACTAACTTGTTTGCCACGTAGCAATAAAAATATACTAAAAACCTTGATTATTCTGGTTAGTCACATTGTACTGCTATTATTTTGAACAATACTGTATATATATATATATTTTTTTTCTGGGCGCAAAAGTCAGCTTTTTATCCATTTCTACAGGACCTCTTGTTGGTGAAATACACATAAGTCTACCGACAGTCAGAATGCCTTCTTGTTTTATACACCACATTCTAACCCTTTTATTTCAACAACACTTTTCTGCAGGTGGGTTTTGTGGAGGGGGGGGGCATGAACCAGCTACACCCCTTTCGCTTCCTGAGCACATTAACACAAACAGTCCGGTAACAGAAAGTCAAAAAAGGTGACAGTAATAAAGCAATAAATCACGTGTCATAAATCACGTATCCTAAACCCATGGGCGAGGACCCATTGGAGGGCAAGTCTGGTGCCAGCAGCCGCGGTAATTCCAGCTCCAATAGCGTATACTAAAATTGTTGCGGTTAAAAAGCTCGTAGTTGGATCTCGGGAGTGGGCTGGCGGTCCGCCGCGAGGCGAGCCACCGCCTGTCCCGACCCTGCCTCCCGCGACCTCGCGCAAGACGGACGAAAGCGAAAGCATTTGCCAAAGGTGTTTTCATCAATCAAGAACGAAAGTTAGAGGTTCGAAGGCGATTAGATACCGTCGTAGTTCCGACCGTAAACGATGCCGACCCACGATCCGCGGCGTTATTCCCATGACCCTGGCAGCGTGCGCCGGATTAAGGGAATTGCAAGCAGAACATCCAGGATGAGACGGAATTACACGACAGTCACCACTCAACCAAATGGCCTCGCCGCATGAAACAACTTGGAGCTCTGACTGTGCCGCTAGAGGTGAAACTCGTTGAGACGCAAGACTCGCAAGATGGCCTATGATGGAGGTATTTGCTAGAATGCTTTCACGAATATCAATGCATGGGGTATTGGGGTACCCTGCCTAAGAAATTTTAACAGTGGCCAGAGGCAGGCATTCAGCCGGCGACACAAGTCGCCATTATGGCTGGATAGTGCTCCTTATCAGCACGTCCGGGATCCCAGACGGTGTGGTTGCAAACGAAAGAAGGGTGATAGAAGGCTTATGAATGTGAGAGAAGGAAAGGGCGTGGGTAACGAGGGCGTTTGGAGCTGTCACCGACTGGGCGATTGGATTCAATGGTTATCACTTGCGATCGCTTTGTGATCATGGCTTGATAACGACGGCTTTGGTGACTGATTTCTGCCTCGAAGTGGCGAATACTTCAAAATCCAACATAAGAAATCAATCGGAAATTCTTACTGGCGATCACGTCCCCCAGGATAACAAGGTGATCCAGCGGAGCTTGGAGGACAGGCTCTGTTTGGTGCTCCCCGATGTCCTCCCTGCCGATCCTCTGACAACGTCTGGCAACGGACTCGGATTACGGATTTCGACTACGAGATTGCTCGGTGGTGTTGACGCGTCTGAGGGAGAGGGCCACAGACGAGGTTGAGTTCCCGAGCAGCGCCCCCGGGCCCTTCGGCGCAAGAGGCTCTGCCAGCGAAACCCCGAGATCGGGTCAACCCGACGCTTCCTCAGGGGGCGACACCACCGTTGTCGCCCCTGCTCCAATCGACGCACAAGGAGGACCCAAGTGGTAGTGCCATTGCCGCAAGGGGACTATGAGTGTGTCATCTGCGCGCGGTCGGCAGGCTCATTTTACGCAGGTTGCAACCACTTCGCAACCCGCCATGGCAAGAGGCCTGTTAGATACAGCTGTCGCACCTGTGGAAAAAGCTTGACCAGTTGGCGCCCATAGTCTGTCACGTCCCCGTTGTAATCGCACTTGCAGACCCCTGAAGCGGGCTGGGGGTGGTCTGTGGGGAGTGTGGCGCTGGGTTCGTCTCTAATAGAGCCTTGAGTACACATGAGCGACACGTCCATCCAGAGGTTCGGAACGCAAAGAGGGTGTGACTGACCACCGCATCCTCTCGAGGAGTCCTCACGCAGGCGGAGGTGAAGGTAGAAGTCTCGCGGGCCTTAGGGAGGGTCCAGGTCTCGACCTGGGCCCCAGACCCATTGAGGAAATGAATAACCCGGCGTTACGCGTAACAAATCCCTTAGTTCCTCGGGATACGCTTATCTTGCCAGATGGCAGCCTCGGCAGAGCCTTACGCGAGGCGGCCAGACAAATGGTAAGTGGGGCAGAGGATAAGAAGGAGGATTATATCAGAGTACTCACCGCTTGGTTGGAAGGCGATGACCAAGTCCCTGCCTTGGTTGAGAGCCTATCAGAATCGATCCTCCTCTGGCTGGGTGGTAACACCACGCCAAGGACTATTAACCCCGTCCCAGCCACCCTCCGGGAGTGGCAGGGACAGGCAGGCAGGCCTCTGGGAAAGCAAGGCGGCTTGCCTACCATACATGTCAGCGACTGTTCAGAAGGGATCAAGTGAGTCTTGCCGCCAAGCTCCTCGATGGCACGCGGCGCTGCCGACTGTCCTATTCCGCTCGACGTGATCACGCCGGGCGTTTAGAGATATTTGGGAGAGAGTCACGCCTTCGAGGCCTTGGCCCTTCGTGCCCTACGGTATTGCTAACAATGGGCACATGGCGGGTTAATAACAGCGGAGGAGGTAAAGACCTGTTTAAGCCAAGCTCAACGCATCCGCACCCGGCCCCGACAGGATTGAGAAGCAGATGATTCTCGATTGGGTGCGAGGAACTCGAACACTTGTTCAACGTGTGGTGGATCACTGAGTCATCCCCAAATGCTTTAAGCAATGCCGCACGGTGCTGCTTCCCAAGACATCGGACCAGGATGCGTTTAAGGAGATCGGTAGCTGGAGACCGATCACCATAGGATCGATGGTCTTGAGGCTCTTCTCTAGGATCGTTTCGAAGAGGGCGGCTCAGGCCTGCCCTCTTCACCCGAGACAAAGGGGTTTCGGACGCCCCGGATGCTCAGAGAACATCGAGGTATTGCGGGGCCTCATGGAGCACTCCAAAGAAGAGCGCAGCCAACTCGCAGTAGTGCTGGTGGACTTTGCGAAGGCATTTGACTCGGTCTCCCACGAACACTTCCTGACTGTTCTTAGGGAGATTAAGGTGGACCCCCACGTGGTAGAGCTCATCCGCAACTCTTACCAGAACTGTGTGACCCGCGTTGAAGTCAAGGGCATGTCAACCCCAGATATCAACATGCAGGTCGGTGTTAAGCAGGGAGACCCCATGTCTCCATTGCTTTTCAACCTGGCTATGGATCCCCTCATCCATGGCCTAGAAAGACTTGGAAAGGGCGTAAGCGTGTCTGGCGTCAAGGTTGCGACCTTGGCATTTGCCGACGATCTGGTGCTGGTAAGCGGCTCATGGCAAGGGATGGCTCATAACTTGGGCATCCTCGAGGCATTCTGTAGGAGGACGGGTCTGAGGGTTAACACGAGCAAGTGTGCGGGATTTCTACTCACCCCATCGAGAGATTCTTACGCGGTCAACAACTGTCCCCCATGGGTTCTGGGGGGCAGCTCTCTCAGGATGCTCGGTCCCGCAGAGACCGTGGGGTATCTGGGGGTGCAGATAAGCCCCTGGAAAGGAGTGGAAATACCTACCCTGTCTGAAGACCTTCTGCGGTACTGTAAGAACATCAGCAGGGCCTCGCTCAAACAGTCTCAGAAGGTGGTGATCTTGAACAAGTTCACCATTCCCAGACTCCTATACCGGGCCAATCACTGCTATGTGAATAGCGATGCGCTGGTGTCCCTAGATCGGACCATCAGGACGAAGGTGAAGGAATGGCTGCACCTTCCGCCTTCGACCTGTGACGGGATTTTGTACGCAAGGAACCGGGATGGTGGCCTGGGGATCTGCAAGCTCGCCTGTCTGGTCCCCTCGATCCAAGCAAGACGGATCCACCGTCTATCGAACTCCACCGACTCGGTCACCCGCGCGTTCGTCGCAGGAGAGTTGGTCGAAGATAAGTTCAGGGGGCTTTGGCTGAGAGCCGGTGGAACGGAAGGGAACCTGCCTCGGTTGGGTGACTCCATCCAGAGCGCAGAGAGGAGACACCGACTCGTTGGCGCCAGGATGTCGGTTCCGTGCGACTGGAGGCAGGCAGAATTTATGAGATGGGCAGGCCTTATTCCCCAGGGTGTTGGGATTCTGAGGTTCCGAGATTGTAAGGTCAGTATCTGTTGGTTGTCGAGGCCGAAAGGTTTTAGACAACGGCATTACATTGCGGCTTTGCAGTTGAGGGCCAACGTGTACCCGACACGGGAGGCGCGCCTCAGGGGCAGAAGCAAGGTGGGTGCTTCTTGCAAGCATTGCTCGCAGACTAGAAACCTGCTCACACATCCTCGGACAATGCCCGGCCACTCACCGGTCAAGGCTTGTCCGTCATAACAAACTCTGCAAACTCCTCGGTGCCGAGGCTGAGGGTCTTGGGTGGGAAGTATGCGCCGGGAATGGCCCTTCAGGACCCCCTCGGGGAAATGAGGCGCCTCGACCTGGTGCTCATCCGGGACTCATTGGTTTTGGTGATTGACATAACTGTCAGGTTTGAGTACGCCCGGACTCTTTGGCGAGCCGGCGGAAAAGACGAGTTACTACGGCCCCCATAAGAGTACGCTCGCCAACATCCTCCAAGCCCGGGAGGTCCGGATCTATGGGTTCCCTATGGGAGCTCGGGGTCTGTGGCACCCCGGCAACAACGGTGTGCTGTCCGCCATTGGGATCACGGGTAACCGGTTGACTAGTTTTGTGGAGCTGATGAGCAGGAGGGTTCTCTTGTACTCGTTGGATGTTCTGCGAGACTTCAGTCGGCCCCAGACCCCGAGACAGGCCAGGCACCGGTGACGATCAAGGTGGTCGCGAAGAAGGGAACGGTAGATGGATGGTATCAAGTGTAGAAGCACCCCGGTGGGCTATATTGATGGGTAATGAATCCCCTATTCAGGGCTGATGTCCCAATAATACATGCTTACCTCGCCTGGCGGCCAGTTAAGCTGGCGGTCTCGAAGGCAACGTCTCTGAAGTCGACACGTAGAGGGTAAGTGGGCTGCCGATCGGGAGTCGGCACGGGCGATAGGTTGTTCCCGAGGAAGATCCGTTGAAGCGTTGAAGATCCACCCGCAAGGCGGTAGCTCTGGACCGGTGCGGTGCAATGCGGAAGGCCCCCACATGACGAGGGTGGGGCGCTGCGGTGGCGCACTTCGGCAATAAGTTGTCAACCCGAAAGATGGGCTTCGGCCTAATCTTGCTAATCAGGGGCGCATGGCTCTCTGGGGCACTCGACCCCCACGTGGGTCTGCGTCCCCAGGTTGCGTACCCGAAAGATGGACAAGTTCTATCTCGTGTAATTAATAATGATGGCCAGCTGGGCGACCCATCATTGCGGTGAACCTCGGCGGCGAGATAACCCGTTGGGTACCTAAGGAAGCCCCTGCTAAGGGGCAGCCGTGGTTCAAAGACTACCTCCCTTAACGGGGAGGGCGCGCCCAACCGGGCCTCGTCGCGACTTCGGCGGGAGGGTGGGTATCTCCGGGGCCCGTCCCTCCCTCGCCGGTGGGTGTTGTGCAGAAGAGTTAACCCTAGGGCAAGGTTGGATGTGCGGGCTGGAACCGTTCGAGACTGGATCTGCATCCCTGGCGGTCGCGCAGGTCCGAACCTGAGGAGTGCGGCAGAGCTGGAAGGCGGTAGCGGTGACTCGATTCCACCACAGGCGGGTTCTGGTGATGATTACGACGGATCACTCTGAATGCCCTCTATCCGTAGCAACCTACGGCTCTGGAGGTACGATGCTCCCACTGGTCCACATGCGTCGTCCTATGCTGACAGGCTTCAACACTCACGGTTCCGGAGTGCATTATCCAAAACTCTTAGCTTCATAGTCAACATTTAGGGGGTTGACATGTCAATCTCCTATATGTGGTAGTGTGGCTGATGGGCAGCTTAAAACCCAGAAAGCATCACCCCCGTGCTCGTAGACATAGGTCGGGCACGGACAAGGTGATGCTGGTCGGTGTGAGTAATTATGACTCTCTTAAGGTGGGAGTAACTATGACTTGCTTAATGCTTTCAACTTTGCTTGGGTCCGTGGAAACACCCGTCTGATTAATCATATACCCAAGGACCTTCACTGATTTTCTCAAGAGACTGAGAACATTTTCATCCCGAATATGTTGGTCATCATATGCATGAAGCTGCCAGGACTGTTGCAGAGGCCTTGGGGTAAACGATTGTACTCGAAAAGGCTCATAGGCGTTGTAAAGGCAGTAAACTTGCGGTCCTCATGGAGCGGCAAATTGTAAAATTCGGATGTCAAATCCTTTTAGCTAAAGAGGCGCTACCGCCAAGTGCTGCCAAACAATCTGTCTGATGAGGAAGATGGTATGTGTCCTTCAGCGTTCTCCTGTTCAACCAGCAGAAGTCAGTACACACACAGGTCTCCATTCTTCTTCCAGACCAAAGACGAGAGGAGAAGCATACTGGCTTCTAGATTGCCAAATTATCTCCTTCTCCTCCATTTCAGTCAGCACCTATCTATATTGGAAAGAGGTAAGCTAAAAGGTATTTTTTAGCTAAAAGGTATGTATTCTCAGACTCACAATCATCATTGGCTTAGGAATTAAAATAAGGACCCGCACTGCCTCCCTCCGAATACTGGTCTGCTAGTTTCCCTCATGTTGTGTCTGGGCAGAGGAGTGTCTAGGACAGTCATTCTTTGTGTTTGCCCTGGGAAAAGCATGCAAAATACAGTTTGTTTGTCATGTAGTGTGTCACTGTTGTGTGTTTGCTGTCATTACAGACTCAACAGGCACTTCTGACAAAACTGCTTTGCTGTCTAGAGCCACGTCTTGGGTTGGAAACATCACAAAATTGCACCCTGCCCATGAGCTGCTCCATCATCTCCATCATACGAGTGAGCAACTGGTTCTTAGTTTTTTGTGTGTTTTGAGATATCACTGAGGCCGGAGTTGAGCAGGAGGAGGGCTGAAGCTGTCCCTGACTGGGTGCTGGTGTAGGCTCTGGGTGGCGATGTGCCTGACTATCAGGCAAAGCACAGAATTTAACAAACATCCGTGTCACCTCTTTTCCTATGTTATCAAAATGTTTGTCTTGTCTTGCAATCCTTCATCTGCCAGATTAGCCGCTTTGTTAATTTGAATCCAGTTGTCCACAGGATTCTCTTTGGCTCTGGGGAGAGTGGCATAAACATCTGCAAGTGGCAGGCAAGATGTTGCTTCACTGAAGTACTGCAGAAGAATGTAATACATTAACTCAGGGTCCTGTCTGATGTGAAGGCTGACGACAACATCCCTTGCCTTTCCAGCCAGTCTATTCAATATCTCTCCGGCTTGCTCTTGAACAGGGCACATTTGCTTTTTTAGGTAAGCTTTTGTCCTTTCCACCCACTTTTCAATGCCATACTTATCCGAGCCATCGCCCTAAATATGTCATGCTCAGACTTCATGTGCACTGTAAACTGTGGTGCCATCATTTGTGTATGTGTACACTGTTCTGTACGTGCTGGTGTCTGAGCGTAACTGAATGAATTGGCTTGGCAATCAGCATTTGCATTAACTAAGTCAGCAGACACTAGTTTTGCAACTGCTGACTCACCAATTTGCGAACCCAACTGGCCTACCATGTCTGTGAGGTGATCAAAAGCAACTCTAACTAGGGTGCACCAATGCAACTTTTTCAGTCCCGATACCGATACCGATGCCTGGGCTTTGTGTATCTGTCGATACCAATCTGATACTATTGTTTAATTAATTATAAACTGTATTCTTTCCACCTTATACCTTCCTTGAAGAGACTAAAGGCACCAGACTTTAATAACTAAACATAACTAAGACAAAATAACAGATGTATGTAAAGTGTTGAATTCTTATTTATTTAAAATATCGGTGGGGCGATATCGATTTCGATCTTGATTCAGAATGAATTCATATATATAGCCTACTGTACGTATACAGGTCTTTCTAAAAAATTAGCATACTGTGATAAAAGTTCATTATTTTCCATAATGTAATGATAAAATAAAAATTTCATATATTTTAGATTCATTGCACACCAACTGAAATATTTCAGGTCTTTAATTGTTTTAATACTGACGATTTTGGCATACAGCTCATGAAAAAAATCTAAAAAAAATAGCATATTTCATCCGACCAATAAAATAAGTTTTTAATACAAAAAAAGTCAACCTTCAAATAATTGTTCAGTTATGCACTCAATACTTGGTGGGGAATCCTTTTGCAGAAATGACTGCTTCAATGCGGCGTGGCATGGAGGCAATCAGCCTGTGGCACTGCTGAGGTGTTATGGAGGCCCAGGATGCTTCGATAGCGACCTTAAGCTCATCCAGATTGTTGGGTCTTGCGTCTCTCAACTTTCTCTTCACAATATCCCACAGATTCTCTATGGGGTTCAGGTCAGGAGAGTTGGCAGGCCAATTGAGCACAGTAATACCATGGTCAGTAAAGCATTTACCAGTGGTTTTGGCACTGTGAGCAGGTGCCAGGTCGTGCTGAAAAATGAAATCATCTCCATAAAGCTTTTCAGCAGATGGAAGCATGAAGTACTCCAAAATCTCCTGATAGCTAGCTGCATTGACCCTGCCCTTGATAAAACACAGTGGACCAACACCAGCAGCTGACATGGCACCCCAGACCATCACTGACTGTGGGTACTTGACACTGGACTTTTGCCATTTCCTTCTCCCCAGTCTTCCTCCAGACTCTGTTACCTTGATTTCTAAATGACATGCAAAATTTGAGCTAAAGTCCAGTACTGCTTCTTTGTAGCCCAGGTCAGGCGCTTCTGCCGCTGTTTCTGGTTCAAAAGTGGCATGACCTGGAGAATGCACCTGTCGCCCATTTTCTGCACACTCCTGTGCACGGTGGCTCTGGATGTTTCTACTCCAGACTCAGTCTTCTGCTTCCGCAGGTCCCCGAAGGTCTGGAATCGGTCCTTCTCCACAATCTTCCTCAGGGTCCGGTCACCTCTTCTCGTTGTGCACCATTTTTTGCCACACTTTTTCCTTCCAACAGACTTCCCACTGAGGTGCCTTGATACAGCACTCTGGGAACAGCCTATTCATTCAGAAATTTCGCTTGAGGGGTGTCAATGATGGCCTTCTGGACAGCAGTCAGGTCGGAAGTCTAACCCATGATTGCGGTTTTGAGTAATGAACCAGGCTGGGAGTTTTAAAAGCCTCAGGAATCTTTTGCAGGTATTTAGAGTTAATTAGTTGATTCAGATGATTAGGTAAATAGCTCGTTTAGAGAACCTTTTCATGATATGCTAATTCTTTGAGATAGGAATTTTGGGTTTTCATGAGCCGTATGCCAAAATCATCAGTATTAAAACAATAAAAGACCTGAAATATTTCAGTTGGTGTGCAATGAATCTAAAATATATGAAAGTTTAATTTGTATCATTACATTAAGAAAAAACTTTTATCACAATATGCTAATTTTTGAGAAGGACCTGTGTATATATATATATATTCATGTAATAAAATAAATATATTTCTTTCAATAATCTTTATTTTTTCTTCTTTATAGTAAAACTATGCAAAAACACTATGGACCTCGTAAGTTGATCTGTTCAGTGTTTGTAGATACTTTTGCCATATCAATGTGTTACAAATAATTTATTACACAGTATTAACACTGTGTTCTAACAGTTTTTCAAAATAATTTCTAATCATCTTTTCATACAGCTGTTAAGTGCCCTTGTTGCCAAGCATGGATCTCAGTCACCACCTGAGTGAGGTCCATGGTATGGGCAACTTCCAGCAGAGGACCCTGCTCATCAACTTTGTTCAACCTGGACTGCCCACTCTGCGGCGTGGAGAGGGGCCACAATGACCTGACCATAAGTCAGTCTTAAAACGGACAGGATTGACCAAATGAATGTATGAAACAGGTGTCTGGTTATGCAAATGCTGAAATGTTGTTTTAATAATGTTTAAGGAGATCTTTTCCTCGATCGAATTTCTCCCCCAGCCAGCTCAGCCAGCACTTAAGGGTGAGTCATGGAGTGAGAAACCAGGAGGAGAGGAAACTGCTCCTCTCCATTCCATCCGGGAGGGTAGATGTCTATAAAGGCACCTGCCCCGTGCTGAGGCTGCGGCAAGCCAACCTCCCGGATGGACCCGGCACCTCAAGGCCCACACGGAACTGACGGCCAGGGCCCACCTCCAGGACATGGACTCCTCAAGAGAGCCAAGGTCCTGCCAAACCTGGCCAAGCTCGAGCCAGCGACCCGGTGGTTTCCATGTCCTCTGTGTTGGACCTCCAGAAGGCCGGGGACGTCGGGGATGACCTCGTCTGCGTTCTGGGAGACGAGGAGGAGCAGGAGCAGCAGCAGCAGTGCCTGGCCAAGGTAAAGGATGCCATCCCTGAGATCCTGGGTAAGTTTTTGACTCCTCTCACCTCTCCAACCTCCAATACACACACACACAAATCTCCCTCTTTTCACACAGCCCGCCTCCGCCAGTCACCGGACAGGACCGACCAGTGGTCGTTGTACGGACACCTCACCGCGTACTTTGCCTGCCTTTACGGGCATCGCGGTGGGGTGTTCCAAAATGTGACGATCCGGGAGGTCGAGGCGTCCAGGGACAAATGCAGGGATGGCTGGTATGTCATAAACGTGAGTGGTTTTATCTCTATCTCGCTCTCTGCTATGCTATTCTCTCTCTCCCTCTCTCTCTTACACTTTGTCTCTGGTTTCGAGATCTCATCACATAAGACAAATCAGGCATTCGGGGCGTCGCAGCTGGCTTTGACAGAGGAGGAGTATAATTGGATGATGGGGTTCCTGGAGCTGAGGCCCTATATGGTGGGGGGGTCCGACCCAACCTTTTTTTTCTTTACGTCGAAGCCCAGCTCATGCAAAAATTTGAATCAGTACTTTCAGGAAGCATGCGCTGGGATGGGCCTCCCAGAAACCCCTGGATTTTACAGACATTCGAACATCTTTCGCCACCCACGTAAGCGCTCCTGCACTGCTTTTTTCTCCACGTGAGTTTCTGAGCTGCGGGTGTTTTTCCTAACTATGCTTTCCAATCTATCCGCACAGGTTAAGAACACGCATAACCCCGGGGATCCCAATTGGTGTCCCAATTCATGTGCCATAATACCTCCACGGCCGACTATTTCTACGCCCTGAACTTGGATGCCAAACAGGCGGGTGAGCACCGAGGCCTGTTTGAGACGGCCTTGGAGGAGAGGCCGTGTTCCCCGTGCTCCAAATAAAATGTTGAAAAGTTAATTAGTCATGTCTTTATTTGGCTGCAATACAAACGTCTCACACACATTTAATTTGAATAAAAGAATATTCAAAAATCTATTGTAAAAAAAAAAGAAAAATCAAAAAACTGAATTCATGGAAACTCTTGCATGGCTTTTAGGAAATATTTACAAATATGGCGAACCTAATTTCCCCATCCACTTGAAACCGCATTTCGTCCAATTTCTCATCATCTTGGAACCACGTTTCGTCCAGTTCCTCATCAACTTGGAACCACATTTTGTCCAGTTTCCACATCCATCTTCATCCGATGTGCCTCCCGTCTGCACCAGGAGGCCCCGAATGACTTTGCTCTAAGGGTCCTGTGTTCTGACCCACAGACACTGGCTGGCTCTATGGATCCTGTGTTCTGACCCACAGACACTGGGTGGCTCTAAGGGTCCTGTGTTCTGACCCACAGAAACTGGCTGGCTCTAGGGTCCTGTGTTCTGACCCACAGACACTGGCTGGCTCTAAGGCTCCTGTGTTCTGACCCACAGACACTGGCTGGCTCTAAGGGTCCTGTGTTCTGACCCACAGACACTGGCTGGCTCTAAGGGTCCGGTGTTCTGACCCACAGACACTGGCTGGCTCTAAGGGTCCTGTGTTCTGACACACAGACACTGGCTGGCTCTATGGATCCTGTGTTCTGACCCACAGACACTGGCTGGCTCTAAGGGTCCTGTGTTCTGACCCACAGACACTGGCTGTGTTCTGACCCACAGACACTGGCTGGCTCTAAGGGTCCGGTGTTCTGACCCACAGACACTGGCTGGCTCTAAGGGTCCTGTGTTCTGACACTCAGACACTGGCTGGCTCTAAGGGTCCGGTGTTCTGACCCACAGACACTGGCTGGCTCTAAGGGTCCTGTGTTCTGACACTCAGACACTGGCTGGCTCTAAGGGTCCTGTGTTCTGACCCACAGACACTGGCTGGCTCTAAGGGTCCTGTGTTCTGACCCACAGACACTGGCTGGCTCTATGGATCCTGTGTTCTGACCCACAGACACTGGCTGGCTCTAAGGGTCCTGTGTTCTGACCCACAGACACTGGCTGGCTCTAAGGGTCCTGTGTTCTGACCCACAGACACTGGCTGGCTCTATGGATCCTGTGTTCGACCCACAGACACTGGCTGGCTCTAAGGGTCCGGTGTTCTGACCCACAGACACTGGCTGGCTCTAGGGGTCCTCATTTGAATGTTAATTAAAACATTTTGAATTATATGTTGTATTTGATTTAGTTTAGAGTTACTTTCAAGTGTTAAGGGGGAAAAATTTGCTTAATTGACCAATCCCCATGATTCTGTTAATAGTCTGACTTTAGTTCTAGAATGTGTGGTTGTCAAGCTACCTGTCAGGATTCTAACTGTTACAACATGTGTTGTTATGGTAGTTTCAGAGTGGAAAAAGGAAGTGGTTCACTTTACCCCCTTGATTTCTCTGGTCTGTCTCAGTTTACCCCTAAGCTGGGGTAAAGTGAGACACAAGTGAGAACAATCATATTACACAGTATTCACTAACCTTCGTCCTGAATACATTCTGATAATGGGCTATATGAACAGCTTCACTACTTCCTGAACTTGAGCCAGCTCCTTGGTTTCCTGTCTGCTATTATTGGACAGACTGATTAATCCAGGTGTGCCTGACTTATGTAGACACAGAAACACTAATCCGACACACCTGAATTAATCAGTTTGTCCAATAATAGCAGACAGGAAACCAAGGAGCTGGCTCAAGTTCAGGAAGTAGTGAAGCTGTGCATGTAGCCCATTTCCATTGCTAGAAACATCCGGAATTAATGGGTAATGTGACAATTTTACTGATATATATAATTGTAGCTTGCGAAGAGGGGAGCAAATGTAAAAAAAAAGTCTCACTTTACCCCACTCTCCCAACTGTTAAATAAAATAAATGGACTCAACTGCTGAGAAGTTGTCATTTATATTTTAAAGGTTTTCCCAAATGTGAAATGGTCCACGGAAGTGTAGTTGAGATATTAATGTTGACATTAACTTGGCACATCAGGGCCTGTTTCAAAAACGAGGTTAAGTGGAAACTCAGAGTATGTTAACCCTGAAATAAGGCAAACTCTGGGTTTTGGTTTCAGAATGGGAGGTATGTTAAACCCAAGAAAGCAGGGTAAGTCAAGCCTGTTTCTGAAAGAGAGGTAACTTATACTCAGAGTCAGTTACCAGGGTAACTTACTCTGTGAACCTAACCTGGTCTAGAGCAGGTTTTTTTTTGGTAAACCCAGAGTTTATTTCGGTCTCCTTCTCCTTTTTAAAGTGCCAGCAGTGTTTAAATAATTCATTCATTCATTCATGCTGCACAACATTTTTCATACTGAGTATTTTTTCTTATCCTATTGGCATATAATTTTCAATATAAGAAAATGCACTTAAATTAGTTTTTTTCTTTTGTCCCCAGGAAAATGCTATTCTTATGTGGAAATCTTTTTGACTGGAAATTACAAGACAAAATAAAAGCATTTTTTGCAGTGCAGGTAGATTCATTTACGGTGAATATTTTTTAATCAAGAGGACACTGTCAAAATGACCAAACTAGCATCCTGTAGATGAGGAGGCTGTAATAATTTGTAGGAAGTTATATTCATGTCAGGAGGTTTGCTTACCGTATCCACATGCATATTTATTTGAGCAGTACCATGTTTTAATGATAGTTTTCAATATAATATCAGGGATGCAGAGCATATTAGTAAGGCAGCTGTATGCAGAGAGGTAAGGAAAGTTTGCCTCACTCTCACGTGAGCTTTCAGAATATGTTTGTGCACTGCAAAAAATTATCTTACTTTTTGTCTTGTTTCTAGTCTAAATATCTAAAGATTCTTAAATTAAGAAGCATTTACTAGATAAGTAAAATTACATAAGATATTTTTCTTGTTTGTTGAAAATCAAATCAAAATGAAGTTAGTTTTTGCTTAAAACAACCAAAATTCTCTGCCAGTGAGGTAATTATAAGATTATTTTTCTTACCGCATTGGCAGATAATTTTGCTTGATTTAAGTCACTCACTTCACTTTGACCATTTTATTTGCCAAATACAAAAGCAACAGTTTTTCCCCTGTTGGATTTTAATATTCTTCCTCCATCTCTTCTTCTGTCAGTGCTGGTAGTCCATCATTTTGTGAGCCTCTTCCTTCTTGCTGTTGGGTGAGTAGAAGTTAATGTTAATTTCATTATCCTAATTCACAAATGTAACAGGTTGGATTACATTATGAGAACATTATGTGAAAAGAGCATACTATTTTGTGCAAAACTGTACTAATACAACATAATGTTGCAGATAAATACAATTCAAGTACACTAGGTGCAGAGACTTAAGTTTAAACGATTAGTTCTCCCTAAAAATGAAAAAATAAAGCCATATAAAATAAAGCCATATTTTACTCATCCGGATGTTGTTCCAATGCCCTATGTCCTTCAAAATTTTTTGAACCTCAAAAGCAGAAATAAAAAAATAAAATGAAAACGTCCTGCACGTCCTTAGCGAGAAATAAACCTTACTATTTAGTCAAAATACTGAGCTTACTCTGCGCTTTCCTGTGATGAGTGCCAGCCGTCAGCAACGCAGGCGCTTGTGCTTATCCTGCCTTCACGTGCTGTTGGATCATTCGCAGATTTGATTATTCCGACTTCTGAAGTTGTTATTACGAGATCATTGCATTCAAGTTTAGTTTCAAAATGTGAGGGTGTTCGTGTGCCTTTTAATGCAATTCATGTGCAATTTTACCTAGGAAACTCGTATTTACGATAATTCTGAGAGCACATGAAGGCAGCTTTACTATAACTTGCACTGTTGTCATGGCACGGATAATCACACACCATTTTGAGAAATCAGGCTCAAAAGAAACAAACGCGACTCTCGTCCTTTCGACGTGTGTCGCATGCTAGAAACAACATGGAGCGAGCCAGAGAGTCGGCTGCAGGTTTGCCAACTCTCACGCATTTCTGTCTCATGCCCAACTTAATCTCACGCCAAATTGCCAAACCTGCTTTTGATATTAAACAAAGCTTAGCTTTTACAAACAATAAATAGCATTTTGGCGCTAATGTGGCATAATGTTAAAGGGAAAAACGGAGTTGCGACAAGCTCTCATCTCCCGGCAGCGCACGGTCAAGTGGTTCATGAAGCGCTCAATACTTCTAGCGCTGTGTCAATGCATTTGAACGGCTTAGGCGGATACACAACAGTTTCACTATACAGATGTTTGCAGCAAGTTATCGCCCATGAATAGCTGAGACCTTTGTCTACAAATTATCAGTTTATAATGATATATTAAATAATATAAACTGAGTTCCCTTATCTCAAGAATCAGTGATGAAATCTGAGCCGCTGATTCTTTATTAACAAGAGAAGCCAAAGCTCAGCAACACTGACACACAATCTCATGAGTTGAGCAGCGGACAGGAGGAGAGAGAATGAGAGAAAGGGAAGGAGAACAACACACAGTGCTCAAACACAAGCACTCAAAGCGGAACTCATGCAGATCATCCTCAGGGATGGGCCATAAACACGAGCCACGCATCTCCGGTCCATCTCTCTGTGTGTGGTATAATGTTCTCTCTCTCTCACACACAAACACACACGCACTTTTTCTGTCATTTCTTTTTAATAAAAAAATAGTTTTGTTTGAAGTCACTATGATTAGTGTTTGCTTTAGTTGGGCTCTTAAACCTTTTCTTTTTAGCCTTAATTGTGTGTTTATAAAGCACATTTATCATGCCAAGAAATGCCAAGTGAAAATGTGATCAGGTGATGTTGGTAGTTTATTGCTGATGCTATAATTGTCATGTAGAGACTGAATCACTGATCTCTTCCAGAATCTAATGCAAGATTTAAAAAAAAAAAAGTAAAAAAGGTTTTAATCTACAGCTTACTTTTATTCTTATTCTTAACCAAATGCAGCCTATATGAGATAAATCAACTATAGATGTGCCTGCACAAAATAAACACAATATTACAACTTACATTTGCACAAAACAAAAGGCTGAGAATGCACACGCAAACTTGCAGTCATGATGAAGGTGTAACTCCAGCTGTAAAATGGTCCCAAACAGAACTCCGGCGCGCTCGCTTTATTTATTTTTTCTCCTGTGTTTCATGTTGACCCTACTTAATCGATGATCGATAAGTCTTATTTGATTAAAATCTCTTATCGACAATTATTCGATCATCAATTAATCGTTGACATCCCTTATATTAACATTAGTTAAAGAATAGAACATGATCAATATCATCTTTTTACAGTATATTTAAAGAGTGTAATTGCACTATGTAGGCTACAATGTCTATTTGTTTATTGTGAAATAAGTCAAACATGTGGTTTTTCTGATGAGCATTGTTCTGGGCTTTTTGTAAAACTCTTTTTTTTTTTTTTTTTATTTGAGTATCGATACGTTTTGATGCTCATGCTCATGTTTTCCCTGCCTCCGGAGACCCGTCAGACAGATTACTGTAAAAACAGGATGGAAATGAAAAGGAGAGTCTGCTCTTTTCACAGCTCCTCTGTTAAAGCTGCAGTCCGTAGTTTTTCCTCTCAATGAATGCACAGTGTATTTGATGCACAGTAAACACTAGTGTGAGGCGCGACAAAGAGCGCTGTGCTCTCACACACTCAAAGAGATCGCGAGAGTCTTACACCAAATTAGCATGAGTGAACGCAGACAACATGATTAATATTACTATTCATGAACCCAGCAGCTCATCTTGCGGTTTATTTATTAGTAGTAGAATTCATAGTATTATCTTATCAGTATTATGTTTCTCTTTTTTACAGAAACACTGAACCATGTCTTAAGCTCCACCACCAGTCCTAAATTCAATTAAAATGACAAATAAGCATTCATACGTTTTCATTCACACATGATTAACCAGTTTTAGTTCAAATTAATTTAGTTCTATCATTAAATCATTATTGGCAACTTTTTGTAATCTGAAGACATGGTTGGAATTATTACTTACTTAATATTGTTTGCTCCATGAGAATATGAATAAAAACAGTACACCTTATGTTTGCATTTCAAACTAGTCACTGATTTGAATTATTATTGTTTGTATTGTGTGATATTTGTTCAACACAGTTGCACTATTTAAACTTTACATGCACTTTTACAGAAGAAAAAGTATATCTGCTAAACTTTCCATTTCTGAAAAGGTGTGGATTTATATATATAAAAATTTTTATATAAATATATATAAAATCTTTAATGAATTATACGAGCCTATTTGATGTGAATATTTTACTTAAGATCATTGTTTGTTTTTCGGATGCATGCAGCTTGCACTTGTAGCTAAAAACATGGGGAATGGGCAAACAACATTTATTGTCATATTTATCGTTATTGCAATAAATACCAGAAATACCGTGATACATTTTTAAGTCCATATTGCCCATCCCTAGTGCACAATCGAATTTCAAGTCAATCACATTTAAAGCTTTGCTTCACGTTTCTGTTCTCACTTTCGTGTCACTTATCAAAATACATTTATTTTTACCATTTTTCTTGTCTCATGTCTTCAATTTATCTTTCATAAAAATTTATCTCACTATAAAATATATATATATATAGTATAAAAGTGTATATTTTAAACCACTTTCTTCTTAAAGATACTGTACAGCACAATTTACTATTTCTTTCCTCCCATGGGAGAGTATTTACAATGGAAGAACACAGACTGAGGGACTTTCCACTCTTCCCTCCACCAAGAGACGCTTAACGTTACATTTTAACACATTAACTCAAACAATCTAACATTTTACAACCCAAAAATGATTAATGAATCTCTGTAGATAGAGATAATGATCACTGGAGCATATTTAGATAATCTTGCTCAAGTTAAAGAGAGAACATACATTACAAAAACAAAACGCCATCAGCAGAATCACATTCAACACTTTCCATTCCTCATACCTCGACATAGTGCAATCACTGTTATATATTTAACGCTTTCTCTCATAATGTCCGTGTTTTAAACAGGATGGAAATTAAAAGGACGAGAGAGTCGCGTCTGCTCTTCTCAGCTCCTCTGTTAATGTGAGGGAGCATGCGCAGTTCATCAGTTCGCGACTCCTGGGCCAGAATGTCAAAATAAGAGTTCCTTTTTTCTGTTCATATAAATCATATACATTCAGTTAATTTGCGCACTGCACGGCTAAAATAAAGTAATTATTAAATATACAACAATATACAGAGTTAAGAGAAAATAAAAAATACACAATTGTATACATACTTACTAATAAACAAAAATTCTTGTCAAAAAAAATAATAAAAAGATACACAGTAATTGTGAGTTTACTGGCCACCCCTAGCTCCGCCACTGCATACTCTGTGTGTATCACACTCACATCAGTATCAATATATTAATACTTCATATTCGATACACCCATCCCTAGATTAAACATTTACTAATACAACCTTATTGTAAAGTGTTACCAAAATTATATATTGTGATTTCTGGATTTTTTTTTTAGATTATGTCTCTCACAGTGGACATGCACCTACGATGCCAATTTCAGACCCTCCATGATTTCTAAGTGGGAGAACTTGAAAAATAGCAGGGTGTTCAAATACTTATTTTCCTCACTGTATATATATATATATATATATATATATATATATATATATATATATATATATATATATATATATATATATATATATATATATATATATATATATATATATACAGGAGTGCAGAATTATTAGGCAAATGAGTATTTTGACCACATCATCCTCGTTATGCATGTTGTCTTACTCCAAGCTGTATAGGCTGGAAAGCCTACTACCAATTAAGCATATTAGGTGATGTGCATCTCTGTAATGAGAAGGGGTGTGGTCTAATGACTTCAATGAGATTAGGCCACCTCCTAATGAGACTTGAAGCTGGCTTCTGCTGACGAAACTGCAAACTATTCTTCAGTACATGTTTTCTTTAATTTATTGCACTCCTGGTTTTCATTCTTCTCGGCTGATCTTGAGTCTGAACCTGTTGTCCCTAACAGTTTGATATCCATGAAGAAAGACTTTTGGACTAATAGTATTTCTCCTGTAAATACTATTTATTGTTAGGCATATTAAAATGTTTACACTGTAAACATTTTAATATTTAATATTAGTCTCCAACAAACCATTGTGGTAAGTTGGATTCATCAACAAACACGGTAAGCTGTCATCTTCTCCTGTCATTGTCACTTGCACTGCTTGCTGCATGTTTAGTATAGGCTTCTCCGTTGGCAAACAGGGCTTTACATGTGATAAATGTAAAGAGATAATTAGGCTGACGGAGAAGATTTCAGAATTAGAGACACGCATCCAGACTTTATCTGAGAGTAGTGAGGATGTAACAGCTTTAGACACTGATTTGGATGTGAGTAGCTTAGTGAACTCTGTACATTCTCCGGTTCCGCTGCAGGGCCCCCGCAGCAGGGAAACTGGGTAACGCTGTGGCGGCATAGTCGCGGATCAAAAAAACACTCTTCCGTTCCGATTAGAATATCAAACAGGTTCTCCCACTCAGTGACGCACCCACTGAGGATCCTGTTGAAAGTCCCCTAGTTATTGGCGATTCTATTACACGGAACGTGAAAATAGAGACACCAGCCACCATAGTCACATGTTTACCGGGAGCCAGAGCGCCTGACATCAAAGCTAATTTAAAAGTGCTGGCTAAAGCTAATCGTAAATTCTCTAAGATTATTATTCACGTCGGCACTAATGATGTTTGACTTCGCCTGTCGGAGATGTCACGATACAAGGGACAAACAGGTGCGAGGACTCAAGTGCAGTGATAAGGGGAATTTATTAACAAAACAAAACATAAACTCAAAACAAAACCCACGAGGGGAAAAATACATAATCAAAAACACAAAATACTCAAACACATACCGACATCGGGAAACGGGAGACGAGACAAGACAACGATCCGACAAGGACTGCAAACACACAGGAACTTATAAAGGGGAGAAATCAAGCAGGAATGAGGCAAACACAGGTGGGGCAAATTAAACCAATAACGAGATAACAAGGGGTGGATCTGACAATGACAGAGGCACATGGCCACACTAACAAAACCCACATGTGCACACAAGACAGGACAGGCATGTGACATTACCCCTCCTTAAGGAGCGGCTACTAGACGCTCCACTAGGACGGGAGGGACAGACCAGGGCGGCACGGGAGGGACAGACCAGGGCGGCACGGGAGGGACAGACCAGGGCGGCACGGGAGGGACAGACCAGGGCGGCACGGGAGGGACAGACCAGGGCGGCACGGGAGGGACAGACCAGGGCGGCACGGGAGGGACAGACCAGGGCGGGACGGGAGGGACAGACCAGGGCGGGACGGGAGGGACAGACCAGGGCGGGACGGGAGGGACAGACCAGGGCGGGACGGGAGGGACAGACCAGGGCGGGACGGGAGGGACAGACCAGGGCGGACGGGAGGGACCGACCAGGGTGGGACGGGAGGGACACCAGGGCGGGACGGAAGGGACAGACCTGGGAGAAACAGGTAAGGAAGGGGAAAACAAGGGAGGGACAGGGAACACAAAGAGTTTAGGCGGCCGGGGGCCGGAGTGGCCAGCAGAGTTCAGGCGGCCGGAGGGGCCGGAGTGGCCAGCAAAGTTCAGGCGGCCAGCAAAGTTCAGGCGGCCAGGGGCCGGAGTGGCCAGCAGAGTTCAGGCGGCCGGGGGCCGGAGTGGCCAGAAGAGTTCAGGCGGCCGGAGGGGCCGGAGTGGCCAGCAAAGTTCAGGCGGCCGGGGGGGCCGGAGTGGCCAGCAGAGTTCAGGCAGCCAGGGGCTGGAGTGGCCAGCAGGGTTCAGGCGGCCGGGGAGCCGGAGTGGCCAGCAGAGTTCAGGCGGCCGGGGGAGCCGGAGTGGCCAGCAGAGTTCAGGCGGCCGGGATGGCCAGCAGAGTTCAGGCGGCCGGGATGGCCAGCAGAGTTCAGGCGGCCGGATCGGCCAACAGGGTTCGGCAGCCGGGCGCCAACAGGGTTCGGGCAGCCGGGCGGCCAACAGGGTTCGGGCGGCCGGGCGGCACATCCAGCACAGTGTCCGCCGGAAACGGGACTGCCGGCTCAGGGTCCGCTGGAAACGGGAACACCGCTCAGGGTCCGCCGGAAACGGGACCGCCGCTCAGGGTCCGCTGAAACGGGACCGCCGGAACGGGACCGCCGGCTCAGGGTCCGCCGGAAACGGGACCGGCTCAGGGTCCGCCGGAAACGGGACCGCCGGAAACGGGACCGCCGGCTCAGGGTCCGCCGGAAACGGGACCGCCGGCTCAGGGTCCGCCGGAAACGGGACCGCCGGCTCAGGGTCCGCCGGAAACGGGACCGCTGGCTCAGGGTCCGCCGGCTCAGGGTCCGCTGCTCAGGGTCCGCGGCTCAGGGTCCGCCGGCTCAGGGTCCGCCGGCTCAGGGTCCGTCGGCTCAGGGTCCGCGGCTCAGGGTCCGCCGGCTCAGGGTCCGCCGGCTCAGGGTCCGCCGGCACAGGGTCCGCCGGCACAGGGTCCGCCGGCACAGGGTCCACCGGCACAGGGTCCACCGGCACAGGGTCCTCCGGAATAGGGATCACCGGGACTGGGACCACCGGGACTGGGACCACCGGGACTGGGACCACCGGGACTGCCTCTGGGGCTCGGAGAAAGTCCTGTGCTTCTCCCACGCCTCCAGAAGGCCACCATAAAGTATCCGGTCACAGCCCTCCAGGCCATGTCCGACTCGGGACCACCGGATCAGGACTCCCGAACACGATCCACCGGGACTGGGACCACCGAACACGATCAACCGCACTGGGACCACCGAACACGATCCACCGGCACAGGGACCACCGAACACGATCCACCGCACAGGGACCACCGGAACACGATCCACCGGCACAGGGACCACCGAACACGATCCACCGCACAGGGACCACCGAACACGACCCACCGGGACTGGGACCACCGGAACTGGGACCACCGCACACGATCCACCGAACTGGGACCACCGAACACGATCCACGGGCACAGGGACCACCGAACACGATCCACCGCACAGGGACCACCGAACACGATCCACCGCACAGGGACCACCGGAACACGATCCACCGCACAGGGACCACCGGAACACGATCCACCGCACAGGGACCACCGGAACACAATCCACCGCACAGGGACCACCGGAACACGATCCACCGGCACACGATCCACCGGGGCTGGGCCTCCCGGAACTGGGACCCCCAGGACTGGTGCAGAGGGATCCCTTCGCCTCCTCCTTCGTTTAGGCACAGGGACCACCGCACACGATCCACCGGAACTGGGACCACCGGAACCGGGACCACAGGAACTGGAACCATTCTCTTCTTGTGGTGGTAGAGATAATTCGCAAAGTTCCAAAAGTTCAAGTGACTCACCGTCTCCATCTCCCACTGTGGAAGAGGGTAATCCAGGCAGAGATTAAAAATGTCCTTGATGTTCCCATTATGGCAATTTAGCCGCTCTGCCCTCTCCCAGAACCTCTGGGTAAAGCCACGATGTCCCTTCCTCTTGGCGGAGTGCACTTAGCCCATGAGGATGGACTGGCCTTTACTCATCCTGCTGAGTCCTCTGAGGGTCGGATCGCTCTGTCACGTTATACAAGGGACAAACAGGTGCGAGGACTCAAGTGCAGTGATAAGGGGAATTTATTAACAAAACAAAACATAAACTCAAAACAAAACCCACGAGGGGGAAAAATACATAATCAAAAACACAAAATACTCAAACACATACCGACACGGGGAAACGGGAGACGTAGACAAGACAACGATCCGACAAGGACTGCAAACACACAGGAACTTATAAAGGGGAGAAATCAAGCAGGGAATGAGGCAAACACAGGTGGGGCAAATTAAACCAATAACGAGATAACAAGGGGGTGGGATCTGACAATGACAGAGGCACATGGCCACACTAACAAAACCCACATGTGCACACAAGACAGGACAGGCATGTGACAGGAGATCACCAAAATTAACATTAAAGAGGTGTGTGAACTCTCTAGTACGATGGCAGGTTCAGTTTTTGTTCTGGTCCGCTCCCGTTAAAAGGAGTGATGAGATAGTTAGCAGATTATCATCACTCAATGGCTGGTTGTCTAAGTGTTGTCCGCAAAATAACATAGGGTTCATAGACAATTGGAAAAGCTTTTGGGGCAGACCTGACCTGTTAAAACACGACGCAATTCATCCATCTTGGAGTGGTGCCGCTCTTCTCTCTAGTAATTTGGCATATAGTCTTAGAGCTAAACCTTGACTCACTAGGGCCCAGGTCAGGAAGCAGACGGACTGGCTTACCCGACCGCCTGCTAGCTGCCTCCCGTTACAGAAGTCAGGTAAATCCCAACACATAGACACACTTTTACCTAGATATTATCACATAGAGACTGTGTCTGTTCTGTACTAAAATTAGTAATTACAAAAAAACATCAAAACCATTCAATGGTAATAATTTAATTGATGTCCAACAAATAAACAATATATATATATATATATAATACGGATAATCAAATGATGAAGCTTGGGTTGCTGAATATTCAATCCTTTTCCCCAAAAGCGCTCATTGTTAATGATATCATTACAGATAATAATCTAGATGTGCTGTGTTTGACAGAAACCTGGCTAAAACCTGACGACTACATTACTTTAAATGAGTCCACTCCCCAAGATTATTGTTATAAACATGAGCGCGTCTGAAAGGTAAAGGAGGTGTTGCTGTAATTTATAATAATATCTTCAGTATTACTCAGAAGTCTAGTTTCAAATATAATTCCTTTGAAGTTATGGTGCTTTATGTAAAGATATGTAGTGCAAATGATAAATCCCGTGTAACATTTGTGTTAGCTACTGTATACAGGCCACCAGGGCACAATACAGACTTTATCAAAGAATTTGCTGGTTTTCTATCAGAGTTAGTACTGGCTGCAGATAAAGTACTAATTGTTGGTGATTTTAATATCCATGTAGACAACGAAAAAGACACATTGGGATTGGCATTTAAAGACATTATAAACTCTATTGGAGTTAGACAACACGTGTCAGGACCTACTCATCGCAATAATCATACTTTAGACCTAATATTGTCACATGGAATAAATGTTGATACCATTGAAATTCTGCAGCAGAGAGAATACATCTCAGATCATTATCTAGTATCATGTATACTTAATTTAGCTAAAGCTACAAAGTCGTCCACCCGTTTCAAAAATGGCAGGACTATCACCGCTGCGACTAAAGATTGCTTTTTAAATAATCTTCCTAATCAGTATCATCTCCTCAGCATTCCAGATAGCTTAGAGGAACTCGATGTTGCAACAGAAACTATTGACTCTCTCTTTTCCAGTACTTTAGACACAGTTGCTCCCCTGCGCTTAAAGAACATTAAAGAAAATAGTCCAATGCCGTGGTACAACGAGCACACCTGGGCCCTTAAAACAGCAGCCAGAAAAATGGAGCGCAGCTGGAAGAAAACAAAACTAGAGGTCTTTCGTAATTAGTGGAAACAACGTAAGATCGCATACAGAAAGGCCGTAAACTGCTAGATCGGCTTATTTCTCGACTCTCTTAGAAGAAAACAAACACAAACCTAGGTATTTATTCGATACAGTGGCTAAATTGACCAAGAATAAAGCTTCAACTTCTGAAGTTTGTAAACAGCACAACAGTAATGACTTTATGAACTTCTTTACGTGTAAGATTGACAATATTAGGAAGAAAATTATAACCATTCAGCTGTCTACTACAGTATCACATCAGACAGAGCATCGTAGTGTCACTGAGGAGAGGAAGAATTGGCTAAACTCTTTAATTCATCTAAATCAACAACATGTATGCTTGACCCTATACCGACTAGGCTATTAAAAGAGATGCTACCAGAGGTCATGGATCCTCTTCTTAATATCAGTAATTCATCTTTGTCATTAGGATATGTACGAAAACTTTTAAGTTGGCTATTATGAAACCACTTATTAAAAACGCAACTTGATCCTACAGAATTAGTCAATTACAGGCCAATCTCAAATCTAAGCTTTCTTTAAAAAATATTTGAAAAGGCCGTGTCTTTACAATTATGTTCCTTTTAGAAAGAAATGGTATCTGTGAGGATTTTCAGTCAGGATTTAGACCGTATCATAGTACTGAGACTGCTCTCATCAGAGTTACAAATGATTTACTCTTATCATCCGATCGTGGTTGTATCTCTTTGTTAGTGTTACTCGATCTTAGCGCTGCATTCGACACTATCGACCACAACATTCTTTTGAATAGACTCGAAAATGATGTAGGCATTAGTGGACCTGCATTGGCATGGTTTAAATCATACCTGTCTGACCGTTATCAGTTTGTAGCAGTAAATGAAGAGATGTCACACCGATCACAAATTCAGTATGGAGTACCGCAGGGCTCAGTGCTAGGGCCATTGCTCTTCACCCTGTACATGCTACCACTGGGAGATATCATTAGGAAGCATGGCGTTAGTTTTCATTGTTATGCTGATGATACTCAGCTCTATATTTCTTTACACCCTGAAGAAACTAACGAATTCACAAGATTAACGGAATGTATAGATGATATAAAAATTGAATGATCAGTAATTTCCTGCAACTTAATTCAGAGAAAATGAATTTTTAATCATTGGACAAAAAAGCTCCACAAGTAGTGCCCTAGAATACTGTCTAACCCTCGATGGCTGCTCTGTCAAGTCCTCGTCGTCAGTTAGGAACCTGGGTGTGCTCTTTGATACCAATCTTTCGTTTGAAAGCCATGTTTCTAGCATCTGTAAAACTGCATTCTACCATCTTAAAAATATATCTAAATTACGGCACATGCTCTCAATGCAAAATGCTGAACAGTTAATACATGCGTTCATGAGCTCAAGGCTAGATTATTGTAATGCTCTACTGGGTGGTTGCCCTGCTCGCTTAATAAACAAACTCCAGCTGGTCCAAAACGCAGCAGCTCGAGTTCTTACTAGAACCAGGAAGTATGAACACATTAGTCCGGTTCTGTCAACACTGCACTGGCTCCCTATTAAACATCGCATACATTTTAAAATCTTGCTTATTACTTACAAAGCACTAAATGGTTTAGCTCCCCAGTACTTGAGTGAGCTCTTAACACATTATACTCCATCACGTCTACTGCGGTCTCTAAACTCTGACCAGCTGATAATACCTAGAATATCAAAATCAACTGCAGGTGTTCGATCCTTTTCCTATTTAGCACCTAAACTCTGGAACAGTCTTCCTAGCATTGTTCGGGAAGCAGACACACTCTGTCAGTTTAAATCTAGACTAAAAACACATCTCTTTTCTATGGCATACACATAAAACACTTTTTCAATTAAATGATTATTAGGCTGCATTATCTAGGTCAGCCGGAACCGGGAACACTTCCCATAACACCTGATTTACTCGTTACATCATCAGAAGAATGGCATCTACGCTAATGTTAGTGTCTCTGTTTTATCCCGAGGTCTACTGCAGTCAGCCGGATCCAGGCTGTATCCAGATCAGACGGTGCACCCAGATGTGACCAACACATGACCCTGAAGTGTCTGCAGAGACCGTGTCATTTAGACTCCCCCTTAAGCTGCCTCATCAACACGGCATCCTCAATAAACCTGTCTCCGGCGTGATGACTCCGATTGTTTGAATAGTCCTAGTTAATAATTCTTTAAATCGATATGTCATCCTCAAAACAACCCGTCTCCAGCGTGTTGCCGCCGATCTTTCGAATATTACACTTTAGTAATTGTTTAATCGATACATCATCCTCAATAAACCCGTCTCCGGCGTGTTGCCTCAGATCTTCGAAGATTCAGATCGATTATGACCTCTGACCTTATAATAATTTAAAATAATAATTGTAATAATAATAATAATACGCTGTTTGTTAATTGGCCAGAGGAGAACTGGCACCCCGACTGAGCCTGGTTTCTCCCAAGGTTTATATTTCTCCATTAGGTATCCTGATGGGGTTTGGGTTTCCTTGCCACTGTCGCCTGTGGCTTGGCTTGCTCAGTTGGGGAAAAACTATTTTTCATTATTTCAAAATAAATCTAATTATTAAACTAAATTAACCATATAGACCAAATTACTGATCTAATTATTGATCTAAAGCCCGCATTGTTACTGTATGATAATCGAAATATATTCTGTTGCATTATTTTTCTGTTTAACACTGTGAAGCTGCTTTGAAACAATCTGCATTGTTAAAAGCGCTATATAAATAAAGTTGACTTGACACTGTAAAAAAAAACAAATCAAGTCTCCAATTGAACATTTTCTAGTGACTGGTCACATCTAATGTTTTTAGTTTGCCAAATTTAATTTCTGTGAATTAAATTATATCAATTCACAGAAATGTAATTTGGCCATCTAAAAAATTTAGATGTGACCAGTCACTAGAAAATGTTCAATTGGAGAGGCCTGAAATAATACCTGATCTGCTGTGTCCAGAGATGTTAGTTTTTTCCAGATCCACTATTGAGATTATAATAATAATAATAACTTTATTTTATACAGCACCTTTAAAGGCAACTTCTCAAAGCGCTGAAATAAGAACATAAAATCACAACAGAATATAACAATATGTATATATTTATATATACATATACATATATGCACACATACACATACATGTACATACACATACATACACAAACATACACACACATATATATATATATATATATATATATATATATATATATATATATATATATATATATATATATATATATTTATGAAAAATGAATAGTACAAAAAGAAAATATAATACAACTAAAAACAACTTAAAATAATATTACATAAGCGCTTCCCTAAACAATAATGTTTTTAAGCTGGATTTAAAAATGTGCAAGGAATTTGCATTTCGTAACTTACAGGCAAGGAATTCCAGAGTTTAGGCGCAAGATTCGAAAAAGCCCTATCTCCCATAGATTTTAGGCGAGTTAATGGGACCGATAAAAGACCTGCATTGACGGAAGATTTCGAGCTGGGGTGTATGGTGTCAAAAGGTCAGTCAAATATTGTGGTGCCAAATTATTTAGTGCTTTGTAGGTCAGAAGTAATACTTTAAAATCAATACGGAATTTAACTGGCAGCCAGTGCAGTAATTAAGAATAGGTGTAATATGCTCTCTTACACTAGCTCAAGTTAAGATGCGTGCAGCGGAATTTTGAACCAACTGTAATTTGTTGAGATTTGTTTTTGAAATTGCAGCCAGCAAGGAGTTACAAAAATCAATGCGTGAAAAGACAAATGTGTTAATTAGCTTTCCTGCTACAGTAAAAGTTAACATTGTGCGCAATCTGACGATATTTCTGAGGTGAAAGAAAGATACTTTAATAGTGTTTCTAACCTGAAAGTCGAACGTTAGGTTGGGATCAAGTATCACCCCCAGATTTTTATATTTGTCTTTAAACTGTACAATGGAGTCATCCACCTGTAAGGATGGCAGCTCCATTCTACATAACTGATGTGGTGAACCAATCAGCATGACTTCGGTCTTATCACTGTTTAGGCAAAGAAAGTTCTCAGACATCCACTTCTTTACCTCAGAGATACTTTGATGATTTTCTTGCTTAATATATTTTATATATTCAATGAATATATTTTATAGTGTGTTTTGTGATTTAGATAGAATTACTGTATTTTTACGGATGCACTGATATCAATAAACAGCCAACACCGATAAGCAGATGAACCCATAATGACCAATAAATTTGCAATGAATGCAATACTATTTTTTCCCCCAAATAAAAATAAATGATTAAAATTAGGCCAGAAGCAAATTCTTTGGTTTCATTCTTTTACTTATAGGTATTATAGCTTAACACACTTAAGTCAATGGAGATGATCGTGGACTTCAGGAGGAACCCCCCTGCTCTTCCCCCACTCACCATCACAGACAATACTGTAAAAACAGAAGACTAAACAGGGTAGTCAGGTCTGCTGAAAGAATCAGTGGTACTACCCTCCCCACTCTCCACGATCTGTACTTATCCAGAATACACAACAGGGCTGGCAAAATCACTCTGGGCCCCTATCATCCAGCACACTCCCTCTTCAAACTGTTGCTGTCTGGTCGACGCAACAGAGCCCTGAGCACCAGAACGACCAGACACAGGAACAGTTTCTTCCCTCAGGCAATCCATCTCATGAACACTTGACAATAAATGACATACACACACACACGCACGCACACACACACACACGTTTGTTTTTGTGAAATGTGGGGACATTCCATAGGTGTAATGCATTTTATACTGTACAAACCGTATTTTCTATCCCCCTAAACTGCCCCTGCCCATAAACCTACCCATCACACACACACACACACACACACACACACACACACACACACACACACACACACACACACACACACACACACACACACACACACACACACACACACACTGCCCCTGCCCCTAAACCTACCCATCACAGGAGACTGCACAGTTTACTTTCTGTGAAAAAAACCTCATCCTGTTTGATTTATAAGCATTTTGAAAAGTGAGGACATGGGAACGTCCTCATATTTCACCCTCTTTTGTAATACCTATGTCATACCCATGTCATTATACACATTTGTGTCCTGATATTTCACAAGAACATGCCCACACACACACACACACACACACACACACACACACACATATATATATATATATATATATATATATATATATAGAGAGAGAGAGAGAGAGAGAGAGAGAGAGAGAGAGAGAGAGAAAATTGTTTACCTAATTTATTTAATTTTTGCTATTTTGCACATTGTCTGCACAATTTGTATAATGTTATTTTTATTATCTGTGTCTTGTCACGGTCCTTCTGTTGCACTGTGGAGCTTCTGTCACTACAACAAATTCCTAGTATGTGTAAACATACCCAGCAATAAAGCTCATTCTGATTCTGATATAAGATCGTAATAACATAGTCAATAATAATATAATAATTATTATTATTATTTTCTATTTACTCTGCCAGTGAACGTTAGGGTTAGTGTAGGTTAGGTTAGGTGTGTACGTTTCAAAGATGCTCTCATCTTTTACAGATGAACAGAGAAAAGATGGTGAACCATTGAGTTTCCTCCTCCTCCACGTCTCTCCGTACTTTGTAGACGGTCCTACCTAGCCTAAACACCAGCGGGTCACTTCCGGAGCATTTCTGTATTGAAAACATTGAGGAGGTTTTCCAACAAATAAATGTTCAGCCATCTGTGTTCAGTTGTACGTCCTAATACCTTTCAGGTAAAATAAATCTTATAAATAACAGTCATCCAATAAGGTTCTATCGAAATTTTTAGCGGGTGAATATCTGTCTAACATCCAACGCCAAACGCCAAACCAACTTTATATCGGTTCCCATGAACACACAAACACACAACAGGGAATACAGAAAAGAAAACGGGGTTAACAGCACACTGGAAGGGGACACCACCACCACCTTCGTCTCTCTGCAGATGGAACGGGACACACAATTAACAGGGGTTCATGCAACAAAAAGTAAATCAATAAATGTTGTTTGGGATGAAAGAACAACCAGAAATTATTTTATTATTGTTGGACTCGCGTCAATTCCTCGAGTCTGCGTGTTCGTTGAATGAGGAGAGCAGGAACAAAATATAGTTTAACTGTTTTAATGATTAAGTAAGTCAGATGAAGAAGCATTCAGAGCTCTGGGTCACAACTGTCCCTGATTTACACAATCCTATGCAAGGCTTGTCCAGGCAGTCTGTGACAAACTTGCCTTTCCTGACCCAATATTTATACACAAAAAATACATAAGTTGTCTTTCTTTGGGAGTCAGATGATTTTCTGGTCAGCTGTGCTTCGTTCGCAACATCACCCCTCCAATTTCCTGGACAAAAGACTACTTCTTTGTTAATACATACAAAAGTACTCTAAGAGCACAGCAAAATGCATAGCAAAACAACTTCTCATATGGATCTGTTATAAATACCAACACCCTTTGGCTGTTGCACTCATGACTCATGCCCAACAGAAAGTACATATAGTCTTAAAGCAAAATCATTTCATAAGCTAATATTATCTTAAATTTACTATTGTTAATTATTAATTTCTACAAGCGTTGTTAGCAGTAATGCACAAACAAAAGATTTTATTCTCAACAATCCCCCTTTCGATCTCCTAAAACAGGAGATCGACCTCTTACAAAGTATCCTGTTCCTCATACTCTTAATTGCTTTCCATCAGCAGTGGCATCATATATTTTGGGGGAGCCTCCTTGCCCTCCACTGCTGTTACGATGAGCCTGTTACAGAGAGATCTAATACATGGTACACAACAACAACCACAGGCAACCAATATTCCTATGAAGGTTGCTGCGGAGACGAGCAAAGACATCATAATTGCTTTCCATTTTCCAAATATATTCGTCATCCATTCTTCCAGTGGATTGTCTATACCTGAATGCTCATGCATAGTCTTAGATAGGGCCCTCAATCCTTCTAGGGCTCTGGTGACGGACCCATCTGGAGCTGTGTTATTGGGAATGAACGTACAGCATGAATCTCCAAACATTGCACACACACCCCCTTTTTCAGCTAACAGCATATCTAAAGCCATCCTGTTTTGAACTGCCATCAGTGACGTTGGAGCTAACTGTCCCGCTAATCCTCTACAGCATCTCTGGTCAAATTAGATAACCTTAACATATTGTAATGCAAATAGTTTATTCTATCCACATTTTTATTAGGTGTCACTGGAAATAGAGCTGCAATGATTGGAATATTTTCAAATCCTGCTGCTATCTGATCTGCTAATTTATATTCATTTGGGACTCCTCGGTATTCCAACTGCATCTATGTAGGTGGTGCTGTCTTTAGTCAAGTCAAATGCTCCTAGGTCCCTCTTACTTAACACATGTCTCTGTCTGCGTCTGTTAAGCTCTACTATACTTGCCTTACCTTCCAGTCTCTTAGTCACTTCTCCAATCAGTACTAGTGGTGCTCCCAGCCTTACCATCGCACACATCCCTTTGGCCTTCTTTGGTATCCTTAAAAACAACCTTCTATCACCACAATAGTAATACAATCCTGCTCTAGCCCATGGTCCTATTACATTCCCTGGATCCTGAACCACAATTTTACACCAAGTGGGGTCTATTTTCCCTAAATTGATCATTACATTTCTCCTGGTGAAGTTAAAACATGTATAGTTCCCCGGTTGAGGTGTAAATGGACCTGTCCGTGTCTCATTATTTATCAATGGAAAGACTGATGCTAGAGTGGTACAGTTTGAAGGGGTTGCCTCATTGGTCAATTGTAACATGCATTGGTAACCCCATCCATCTTCAGGATATTGTGGAGCAGGTTCTATAAACAGAGTCGGTCTAGCCCAATTTATTTCCCCATATCCTGTTGCTTTTTCAATTATGTCTTCAGGCTTTAATTTAGTATAATCAACAGTAATTACAAAATGTTCTCCTGACTGTGTCACATTTGGAGGTATTGGTTGTGTTATTCTTGGACGATTTATAAAATTTATCTTAATCAATGCTCCGATATCCCTGTCTGACATGTCCACCCCTATAATGGAATATGCAACATCTTTTTTGAAAGATGATCTGTCTATTCTGTTCAGGGACAATGTCAGTGGGTTCTGTGATGCATGAAAATCTCTTTGGAATCCTATTTTTCCCCACCAGTCTCTATGTTCTCTATCAAGTGTCTCTGTATCCTCCCCCTTTTGGTCCTGCAGTTCCTGCAGGGCCACTCTTGTGTCCTCCAATGTCCTCGATGGTGGTTCCGCCGGTGCACAACACGTCCAATGGTACCACGTGTCCCCTTTGCCTTCTAACCTTACACTGTGTGATGTTCTCTCCGTTACCTTATGAGGACCAGTCCACCTTGGTTGATTCCGCTTCCTCTTGAAGACCTTCAGTAGGACCCACTCTGCGGCCTGACCAAGTCCAGCCTTAGGATCTGGTGCCTGTGATCTGTCAGCAATCTGTTTTGAGAAACTTGAGACAAGAGACGTTAGTTTGTCATAGTATGGTTTGTATTGTAGTGGTTCACAGTCTGTCAAATTCAACCCAGCTGTTGGACCTGGAAATTGTCTTCCAGTCAGCAGTTCAAATGGTGTAAAGCCAGTTACCCTGTTCAATGAAGATCTTACAGCCATCAAAGCAATTGGTAACGCGTTTAACCAGTTCAATTTAGTCTGTGCACAGATTTTGCCCAATTTTGTCTTTAGATTCAAATTCATCCGTTCGCATTTCCCTTGGGATTCTGGATGATAGACTGATCCAAAGCTATGTTTCAGGCCTAGTACCTTTTCCACAACTTGTAGATCTGCGTTCTTAAAGTGTTTACCATTGTCTGACCGAATTTTCCTAGGGAACCCATACCGAGGTATGTAATGATTGATCGAACATTTCACTACAGATTGACTGTCTTCAGATTTTGTGGGCCATGCCTCAGGCCACCCAGTTTAACTATCCACCATGACCAGCATATATCTTTTCCCTTGGACCCTTTCACCCATGTCTGTGAAGTCAATGACCACCTCTTCTCCTGGGCCATTCCTCAATGGAAACGCACCCATGTGAGGTTTGATGGTAGATTTTATATTGTGTTGAACACACGTTGAGCACTCCCTAATGAAGGCTTCTAAGGTTTCCTTCATATAAGGATGCCACCAGTGTGCAAGAGCTCTCAAAATCTGAGCCCTGCCAAAGTGAGCTAGGCCATGTGCCTCAGCTAGCAATGACTTCATCATGGCTGGTGGAATAACAGGTCGCCCATCTACAAACCTCCAGGCGTTGTTGCCTTTGATTGCCCTCTTCGAGCCACATGGATTTCTCTTGTGGGAGGCTGCCTCTTGAGCTGCAAAGATATGCTCCCATGTTAATGCTGGCAAGAGGTCAGTTACCTGTTGTTCAGAAGACAGAAGCTGGTGAGCTACATTATAATTAGCTGCTTGTTTTGCTGCCTCGTCTGCTGCCTGATTTCCCTTAGATGTAATTTTCATTTTTTTCATGTCCCTTGCACTTTATTACAGCTACCTGTTCTGGTAGTAAAATGGCTTCTGCTAACTGCTGCATCTCTACCTGATGCTTAATTGGCTGTTGTGCAGCTGTCATAAATCCTGCTCTTTTCCATTTAGTTAATTCAGTATGCACTGCCCCTACTCCATATGCTGAATCTGAATAAATGTTCACCTTTTTATCTTTCCCCAACTTCAACGCTTCAATTATAGCCATGACTTCTGCTCGTTGCGCTGACTGTTTTCCTATCAGCTTGTCTGCCACAACTGTCTCAAATCTGTCGCCCACTTTTCTGACCACTGCGTATCCTGCTTCTAATTCACCCTTATCATTTCTGTGACAGCATCCATCTGTAAACAGATCCTGGACCTCACCCTCCAACCTCGTAGCTTCTAAATCAGGCCTGATTTTACCTTCCATTTCTACAGTCAGTTCACACACATGGGACTGCCCTTCAGTAATATAATCTGCCATGTTGATGCCTTCATGAGTAAAGGTCAAGTTCGGCCATGATAGGACTTTCAGGATCCTATCCTGTCTCAATGATGACATTGTGAATGCTGTTGAAGTCACATAAGCCATCACTGTGTGAGATGTCAAAATGGTTAATGCATGCCCCATGACTACATGTGCTGTTTTCTGCACAATTTTTGCCAAGCCTGCTGCATATCTTGTGCATGGATGCTCCTTTGCTCTGTTTTATCTAGCAATATACTCACATACATCAGCTTTTTTTTGCTATCAGCTTTCTGAAACAGCACTCCATTGACAGTTTGTTTTCCTCTGATACATCTAAATAGAATGGTTTGTCATAGTCAGGGTGGCTAGGTCAGCTGCTAATGCTAAAGAGGACTTGAGGTCAATGAACAATTGTTCAGCCTCCGTTGTCAATCCAGTACAGCTTTTAGCTGTCTGGCTCCTTTATGCTGCACCAGCTGTCTCAGTGGCGCAGTTTTATCTGTATATGCAGGAATAAACTGCCTGCTGAATCCTGCCAACCCCAAAAATGACAACATATCTTTCACCGTGACAGATCTGCCATTTTACATCATCCAAAACCTATGCTGTGAAGAAATTCCTGCCCCTTCAGCTGACACTACTCTTCCGAGGAATGTGACCTGAGGTCTACACACCTGCAGTTTGGATTTACTAACCTTGAAACCTGACTGGTAAAGCTGTAGTAAAACTCTTCTTGTCGCCTCAACGCATGCCTCAGGTGTCTCTGCTGCGATTAGTAGATCGTCCACATACTGAATTAAAACTGTTCCCTCAGGCATGTCACACTCCTGCAACATCTCCCTCAATGTGTAGTTAAAAATCCCAGGGGATAAAATGAACCCCTGTGGAACTCTGCTATACCTGAACCTCTGTCCCCTGAATGTGAAAGAAAATAAATCTCGTAGGTGTTCTGCCAGTGGTAAACAATAAAAAGCATTCGCCAAATCTATACACGTAAACCACTTCTGTTCTGGTCTAATAGTAGTTAGTGCATTGTACCGGTTGGGCACAGGAAGAGTGGGTGTTTTTATAACTGCATTTATGTGCCTTAGATTATGTGCCATTCTATACTTTCCTGTATTTTGTTTTTCTACAGGTAGAATTGGCGTGTTCCATTCAGAGCTAGAAGCTTCCAGTACACCTGCCTGAATCAGGCCTTGATTGGTGTCTGCAATACCCTCTTCAGCCTCTGGTTTATGGGGATACTGGGACTGCCAAATTGGTACATCACATGTCAATTCAAAATTCACTGGTTTCATAGATCTACACCACCCCACATCCGTGGGTCCTGAAGACCATAGGTCCTGTGGCAGATCCTCAATCATGGTGTCAGCCAGGTCATGATCAGTTTTTTCTCTACCATGCCATCTTGTGACCCATTTGTGTTGCAGTGTTACTGCATTTTTAGTGATCTTATTAATTCTGTATCCCTTTTGTTTTGGAGAATACTGTACCCCAGGAATTTGAGTATTTGGCCAATCAGTCGCATCTAGCATGGGTTTTGTCATTGGGCCCAGATCTTTAGCCTGATGCTCTGGGTGAATGGCTAACGTGATGTGAGGCCAAGCCTCCTTATGCATCATGTACCATTCTTCCTGTTCAAGTGTCAATTGCACAATTCCTACTACACCTTCTGGGCCTACTAGTATCCCTGTACATTCAATTTCCCATTCTTTACCCTCTAAGTCTCTATTAAATTCTTCCTGATACCATTCATGTTGGTTTCTATTATAAAATAAAGTTACGTGTGGGGGGTCGTGTGGAGGCATGTATGGAGCAATGTTCAAAACCCACGGCTTCCAGAGCGAGTACAGCTCAAGCAGACCCTGCTCTTCCCTAGCCTCAGGATACAATTCACCCCAATAGATGTCTGCCCCCTCTGGATCTTTGGCATCTGACAGTAGCCATTGTCCACTTGTGTTTCCATGGGGAGTCAGTGAGCAGTTGACCATCTTTCCCTTTGAACTTGACTATCACTCCCTCAGAACTGCAAAGGATTGAAGCTCCTAGTTTGATCAATAAGTCTCTCCCCAGCAGATTGGTTGGTGCTGATTGAGATAACAGAAAACAGTGGTTAACAGTCTGTTGTTGCACTCGTACAGATAGAGGTTTAGAAAATGGCAGTCTTTCACAAGCCCCAGAGAAACCCATCACCCTCGTGGTTTTGTCAGAAATCAATGTGTGGTCCATGTGGATGTTTATGGTGGAAAATGTGGCTCCTGTGTCAACCACAAAGTTCAGACGGTCTTTGTTGACCTCCATACTGAGCAGGGTTCCCTCCTAGCCCTGCTCGGTCTCTCTGTGGGCTGTGTCAATAATAGTCCAGCTCAGCTTCCTCCGCCTCCCAAACTTGGTATTGGGTGCCTGTCTGGTCTGGAGCTAAAGCTGCATGCGGTGCTGTGTACTGAACTGTAGGTGGGGCATAGAAAGCCCTGCCTCTTGGTGCTCCTCTACCTCTTGCTGGGGTTCCCCTTCCTGTCTGGGCTGTCTGTGCCTGAGGACACTCTCTGGCAAAATGACCCATCTGGCCGCAGGAGAAACAGTGACCACTCTGCCTCCCACTCTGCCACCTCGGTTGCCCATGCTCATCATGCCCCTCACACTATAACCCACACTTGGCTGCTGCCAGATTTGACGAGCTCTAGGTTGAGCCATGACATGAGAATTAACCTCTGGCCATGCTGGTTGATCAATTATTGTGGTTGGATATTGAACCAACTGTTTTGGTTTCTCTTTTTTGTTTTCATTGATTTTTTGTCTGGCTTCACCTAACTGCAATTTAAAGAGCTGAGCTTTTAATTCTTCCAGCTCTGTTTGTTTAATCTTAGATTTTTCAAGAGCCCTGGTCATGTGATGTATCAAATGTCTCTCCCATATTTGTGTTTCACTTCCTGGTATGTCAGGATTGTCTTTTAAGGCTGCTTTCACACTCTCAGTGGTCCCATCCAGTACTGCTACTCTAAACATTTCCTCATGTACCTTATCTGAGTGTGGGTGCACACCTGTGGGCCTCCCATTCCTCCTTACACCTCATCAGAAAAGCTGCTGGGTTCTCTCCCACTTTAGGTGAAAATCGAACATTATGGAGAGCCCCAAGGGCTGCAGGAAACAACTTCCTTATTGCGTTTCCCCATTTAGTGGATACTGAACTATATCTCACATCAGATCTGGAATTTATGGTTTCTGCAGCTGTCTCAATTTCTATCAATTGTCCGGCCGTAATTACTTGTCCTAATAAGCTCTCATATCCCCAAGGGCCAGTTTGTGAGCATTTTATTCAACCATTTGCCACCTCCCTCAGTGATGTGTGGTAATTTGTTTAAAATAGCACCCATATCTGTGAAGGACCAAGCCTGATATTCCTCCTGACCATTTCTAACCACTAGAGGGAAGTTGGTTACTGGTCCCTCTCTGGACTCCTGCTGTTGTCTATTCTTGCTCCTTGTATAATATTCTGACCTAAGTGGTCCCTGTACTTGCATTTTTCCTTCTATTATTATCTCCAGTTCCTGTGTATCATGATTTCATTCTCTGTCCCTAACTGTTCTCTCCTCCTCTCTTTCCTGTATCATACTTTCCATATTCATTGGTTGTGGACGCTCCCTAGATACCCCCTGTCTCGGTCCCCAAGGTCTGAGCCTATCTTCCAATTTTTTCTTAGCTGACCACGTACATCTGTTCAATAACTCATCAGATTCCTCATGAATCCACTCTCTCCCCATATTATCTGCCTTACTTCCTTGTTTATTGGCTTTGTCACTTCCTCTCCTGATAACTGTGTTCTGACATCACACTATTTCCTCCATCTGCTCCATCTAGTACTTCCTCACCTGGTTCTGGAAAATCCCTCTCTGTCTCCCTTTTTCTGACTTTTAAGTGTCCTCCTTTCACCTGCCATTGTCTTGCTCCTCCACCCTTAGTAACATCCAGCATTCCTCCATCTACATCATATACTGGAACCTGACAGTGAACTCCTCCCTCCTGATAGAGTGGTGGCGCTGTAGGTAAAACTGTATATATTGACTTACACTCTGTCTGTTTTCTACTTTCCTGTGCAGATTTTTTGTTCTGCTTTTGCGCCGTCTTCCTCTTTTCTAAATTATCTAGAGCTGCAGCTGCTAAGGTCAAATTATGCCACTGCAAAAAATTGTTCTGCAGTGTCTCTTCCTCATTCTTCCACTTTCTTTTTGTTAACACTCCTATTTTCTCTTGCTGCCTGTGCGCATTCAATTTGCCATAACTGACTTTCTCTGTTTTTTTTAAAAGAACTGCCAAATCTATTTTACTACGATCCTCTAAATTATTTATCTTTTTGAACTCCTCATACAGAATGTTAATTTCATTTCTCTTTTTATCCCTCCTTTTTGATTCAATTCCACTTATCACTTGTGCTGAAATATCTTCCCACTGGGTTTTAATGGACCATATTTCACACTCTATATCAAATTCTCCATTCTGACTCCCTTGTATAGTATTCTGTTGATTTTATTTTTTTTATTTATTTTTATAGTTCCGTATGTGACTGATGTCGGTGTTTTCCTCTATGTGGGCTCTCACAAGTTTCCCTGATCGCCCCTAGAACACCTTCTTTTAGTGGGCACTTTCCTATGTGGGTTCTCACCTCGTCCCCCCAGCGGATATACCACCAAGGTTACTCGGATCACCCCTAATTTTGTGCCTTCCTTTAACCAGTCACACACAGCACCCTCCCTGTCATATAATATTTCTTCCTTTGTATATAACAATTTATCCTTTTATTTTTATTACTACTTTATTATTTTTATTATATCTATATATATATATCTATATCTATATATATATATATATATATATATATATATATATATATATATATATATATATATATATATATAATTAATTAATTAATTTAAATGTTTTATTTATTATATTATTTATTATATATCTATTATATTATTTATTTATCTCTTTTTTTTTTAAATCCTTCCTAACTTTTTTTCTTTCTAAACTTTCACCTTCCTCCTATAATCTTTTATTCGACTATACTCACGCACACACTTTTATCATATTTTATCTTTTCTCTTTTAGTTTGTACTACTGTACTTTTCTGAATGCGGTCTTCAGGGGTCGGACCGTGTGGTAGATTTCTCAACCCACTCCCCTGGGATCTTCCCCCAGTTTCCTTTATTCACTCGTCAGTGACATAGGCCCCCAGCCCTTGGGTCCTGGCCCAAATCTTTGTGTCCCAGACACGCGTCCCTGACGCAATTACTTTGTGTCCCAGACACTGCGTCCCTGACGCAAATTTTTATATTTTATACTTTCTTCATATGACCTATCCACACATAAAAAATGTTTCAATCACTTCACCACTCTTGACATCATAATTTAGAAAATAGCCAATTGCAGACTTTGATATAGAAAACAGGTGTCTGCTTACACTTGACTTCCTGCTTTGCTACTGTTCGGACGCTCTTGCTTACTGCTCCGCGCTTTGCTCTATCGCTTCTATATTTTATCTCGTAATTTCGTAATTTCAACTTCTGTAAATCAGCACAGTGCTCAAACAACAAAGCTTGACTTCAATGATAAAATTTGAAACTCTGGTGACTGGATTACTACAAAAAAGCGGAATATTTCATCCAACCAGCCTCCCACTGCCATCAGCTTACATTCCGGAGAAGGGAAAACACAGCTGCCTACATTCAAAAGGATAAGAAAATGCCTCCTCTAGAATCTACTTGCTGCACAAACTGCCACAGACTTTTACAGAGGATTGCAGTTCTTGAAACAAAGTTATTTGCGGAACCACCGAACCAGACGAATCACACAGAGCTTCAAAATGAACGCCCTCAGCACACTGCCGGTGAGTCCCATAAACATAGTGCTACCCAACAGGGGAAACAAATAACTGATCAACACACTAATCGAAGGCACAAACAGGAAGCAAGACCCAAAGGGACCCGAGACATCAGATTGTCACGGGCATCACATACTGCAACATTAGCATGCTCTACCCCAGACACAAGGATTGCAAACGCTGATTTCCTACCACCAACTATACAACTTGAAAACAGATTTGAAGTATTAATGAATGTGGGTGATGAATCCCCAAATGTGATGAATGTAAACGAACACAGATCGTATCAGCCCGCAGCTAACACTGATACCAACAGGCGCTCAAGGTCGAGCAGACAGCGGCACTCAGCTCAGAGCGCAGCCGAGCCCAGGACTCTGATAGTGGGGGACTCCACAGTCAGAAACATTAGCAGCAGGGATACAACTACATGCTGCCTTCCACAAGCTACAGTTTCTGACGTAAACAGGGAAATTCAGTACATTCTGATGAAACATAAGACTGCAAATCGACTTGTCATTCATGTGGGGAAAAACGATATTCAGAGAGAGCAGTCAGAACTCATTAAGAGGGATTTCAATGTACTTTTTGAAACACTTAGAAAACTAAAAGTTCAACCGTTCATCAGTGGACCACTTCCAGCAAGAGGAACAAATAGGTTCTCACGGTTACTTGGGCTTAATACATGGCTGCAAAAAACCTGCAACATAAAGGAGTGAACTTCATCAACAACTTTAATCTATTCTGGAGCCAGAGGCAATTGTTTACATCAAATGGCCTTCACCCAAACAAACTTGGTGCAAGAGTGCTAAAGGACAATATTCACTTTTCCCTACACCATCCCTCAGCTGTGTGTGCTAACCCACTGACCTGAATGGCACACACACACCTGAACAGACTATGGACGACTACAGGACTTCATTTCAGCATCTGAATGAACATGCAGCTGACACACTCCACAAGGACACTGATAACATCACGCAGCCACAACAGCCACTGCTCACTGACACACTCCCAGCTGAGTCCTGCCCACAGTGCTCACCACAGACAGACTGTGACATATTAGAACTAACACAGATTGAGGGACTGAACAGTAACATCTCAGCCCGGACTGTGGAGGTGCAGGAAAGGGTGGGCTCTAAGGGGGGTCAGACTAGTGAACTGTTACGCTTTATGACTAGTCTGAACAGGAAACTGCATGAAATGTCTAAGTCACTCCATGAAATGGATGATAACATAATTCAGCCTCCGATAACACCAGAACAACAGCCACCCTCACCAGACATGTTATTCCTCTCTCAAGCATCCCCGCTTCTGAGCTTCTCAGAGAGAATGGAGCAAATGGTCTATGCTGGAACCAGACTATCACACTCGATTTCTGCGAGCCCCCAGATATCAACCAAAGAGCGTCGAGCCCCACAACCATCAAAGCCTGTGGGCCCAGCTCGCTCTGAGCCTCCTCCTGTGAGATTTTTTTCGGTCACAACGCCAGGGCCAACACCCTCCTCCATCTGTTGTAGGTGAACCAAAAACAACTGATACCAGCTCTCAGTGATGTGTGTTGGGTCCCCGCTATGATAACAGTAACTTTATCAAATGTTTACAGAACGAGCGGGAACCCAGTGTGCCTGTCTCTTTCTCTATTTCTGTTCTGTTACGTGATAGAAAGTGTAAGACCTTCTCAGACCGTATAGCAAACCCATCTAATCTGCTGCCTATTACATGTCAAACTAAGATTACTGTGGGGGAAAAAATTAATACTGTTAAGTTAGCACTTTTAAATATCCGTTCACTTAAGAACAAATCATTTCTAGTCAATGACTTAATAACCACAAACAACCTAGATTTTTTGCTTCTAAATGAAACTTGGCTTGAAGAAAACTGCAGTGCAACAGTCCTCAATGAAACAGCCCCTCCTAACTTTACTTTTATGAGTATGTCCAGAGCGTTTAGAAGAGGTGGGGGTATTGCTGCTCTTTTTAAAGATGTCTATCAATGTAAGCAAGTGTCATTTGGTGACTATCTGTCTTTTGAATATCTGGGTATTGTGTTAAAAGGTGCTCCACGCATCCTGCTTATCATTGTTTACAGGCCTCCAAAATACTCTCCATCCTTTACTGAGGACTTTACAGAGCTGTTATCAATAATATCCCCAGAGTTTGATTGTTTTGCCATTGCTGGGGATTTTAACGTTCACATAGACAATGCTGAATCCAGTACAACAAAAGAGCTCATGACTGTTCTTAACACTTTTGATTTGACACAGCATGTACATGGTCCACACACAATCGTGGACACACTCTAGACTTACTTATCAGAAAGGGTCTAAACATTTCATCAATTGTTGTTAAAGATGTAGCATTGTCTGATCATTTCTGTATTTTCTTTGATATTTCAATCTCTCCTGCCATTGAAGCTAGATCTGTCGCTGTCAAAAAGAGAAGCTTAAATGAGAACACTAGTGAGCTATTTATGAAGGCTATATCTCTAACACCAAGCATATCTGCAGACTCTGTTGATTCTCTCCTTGACTCCTTTAACTCAAAAGTTAAGAGTGTAATTGATAATATTGCTCCTGAGAAAGTCAAGAAAAAGAGTGGAAGACTGAAAGCACCTTGGAGAAACTCAACGGCAGTGCAAATAATGAAAAGACAATGCAGGAAATCTGAACGCATGTGGCGGAAGACAAAACTTATAATCCATTATAACATCTATAAAGACAGCCTTCTAGGCAAGGCTAGACAGACCTTCTTCTCAAATATTATAAACAGAAACATAAACAACACGCGCACTCTTTTTGCTACTGTAGAGAGACTGACAACCCCCCCGAGTCACATTCCCAGTGAAATGCTCTCTGACAGCAAATGCAGTGAGTTTGCTTCCTTCTTCTCAGAGAAAATAAATAATATCAGGAAGGCGATCAGCACATCCGTGAGTTGCTTTGGGGTCAGTCAGATCAGACCACAACCTCGGAAAGTTACTATGTCTGACTTTGAAGCAATTGATTATAAAATTTTAGAAGAAACGGTGCAGCACCTTAAAACATCAACCTGCCTCCTTGACACACTCCCCACTTCTTTTTTCAAAAGTGTGTTTAACTGTTTTGAAGCAGATCTGCTAGAAGTGGTAAACTCATCACTTCTCTATGGGACTTTTCCAAACTCCCTTAAAACCGCAGTAGTTAAGCCTCTTCTGAAAAAGAGAAATCTGGATAACTCCATATTGAACAACTACCGACCAATCTCAAATCTCCCTTCATAGGCAAGATCATTGAAAAAGTTGTCTTCAGTCAGCTGAACAAATTCTTAAGCTCAAACGGATACTTTGACAATTTTCAAACTGGTTTCCGACCACATCACAGCACAGAAACAGCGCTCATAAAGATCATAAATGATATTCGCCTCAATACAGATACAGGCAAAACATCAATTCTGGTGCTACTCGACCTCAGTGCTGCATTCGACACTGTTGACCATAACATACTTCTTGACAGGCTGGAAAACTGGGTCGGACTTTCTGGGATGGTCCTTAAATGGTTCAGGTCGTACTTAGAAGGAAGAGGTTATTATGTGAGTATAGGTGACCATAAGTCTGACTGGACATCCATGACTTGCGAGTCCCACAAGGGTCAATTCTAGCACCACTCCTATTCAACCTGTACATGCTGCCACTGAGCCAAATAATGAGAGAACCAAATGGCTTACCACAGCTATGCTGGCCAGATCTACTTAGCACTATCACCTAATGACTATAGCCCCATTGACTCTCTGTGCAAATGCATTGATGAAGTTAACAGTTGGATGAGCCAAAACTATCTCCAGTTAAACAAAAACAAAACTGAAATCATTACATTTGGAAACAAAGATGAAATTCTCAAGGTGAGCATATCTTGAGACAAAGGTCTAATAACAAAAAATCAAGTCAGGAATCTTGGTGTGATTTTGGAGTCAGACCTGAGTTTCAATAGTCATGTCAAAGCAATAACTAAATCAGCTTACTATCATCTGAAAAATATTGCAAGAATTAGATGCTTTGTTTCCAGGCAAGACTTAGAGAAACTTCGTTCACGCTTTCATCACCAGCAGGGTGGACTATTGTAATGGTCTTCTAACCGGCCTTCCCAAAAGACCATTAGGCAGCTGCAGCTCATACAGAACGCTGCGGCCAGGATTCTGAGCAGAACAAGAAAATATGACCATATCACGCCAGTCCTCAGGTCTTTACACTGGCTTCCAGTTACATTTAGGATCAATTTTAAAGTATTATTACTTGTTTATAAATCACTCAATGACCTAGGACCTCAATACATTGCAGATATGCTGATTAAATACAAACCCAACAGATCACTCAGATCATCAGGATCAAGTCAGTTAGAAATACCAAGAGTTCACTCAAAGCAAGGAGAGTCTGCGTTCAGCTATTGTGCCAGCCGCAGCTGGACCAGCTTCCAGAAGAGATCAGATGTGCTCCAACAGTAGCCACATTCAAATCCAGACTCAAAACACATCTGTTCAGCTGTGCCTTTACTGAATGAGCACTGTGCCACTGTACTCCGACTGATTGCACCTATTCTAATCTATGCATCATCTTAATTTTTATTTTTATTTTATTTTTATTTTTATCTATATATACTGTAATAATTTTATTCTTTTTAAATATCTTTACAACTATATATTTCTATTGTCTTCTTATTTTAAAAAATCTCTTTACAACTGTTTTAATTATCCTGTTTTTATTTTAAGTCTTACATTGGTATTCTTAATTCTTATCACTATTTTAATTTCATTTTCCATGTAAAGCACTTTGAATTGCCATTGTGTATGAAATGTGCTATATAAATAAACTTGCCTTGCCTTGCCTTACCTTTCTTTTTGGTTCAGGCCGGCCTGATGTCAAGAGAAGATCAGAGATTGTCCACTCCTCCTCGGACTCCCCCTCACACGATCGGGGTCACCAATTGTTGGACTCGGCATCAATTCCTCGAGTCCGTGTTCGTTGAATGAGGAGAGCAGGAACAAAATATAGTTTAACTCTTTTAATGAATAAGTAAGTCAGATGAAGATAGCATACAGAGCTCTGGGTCACAACTGTCCCTGATTTACACAATCCTATGCAAGGCTTGTCCAGGCAGTCTGTGACAAACTTGCCTTTCCCTGACCCAATATTTATACACAAAAAATACATAAGTTGTCTTTCTTTGGGAGTCAGATGATTTTCTGGTCAGCTGTGCTTCGTTTGCAACATCACCCCTCCAATTTCCTGGACAAAAGACTGCTTCTTTGTTAACACATACACAAGCACTCTAAGAGCACAGCAAAATGCATAGCAAAACACTTTCTCATATGGATCTGTTATAAATACCAAAACCCTTTGGCTGTTGCACTTGTGACTCTTATGCCTAACAGAAAGTACATATAGTCTTAATGCAAAATCATTTTATAAGCTAATATTATCTTAAATTTACTATTGTTAATTATTAATTTCTACAAGCGTTGTTAGCAGTAATGCATAAACAAAAGATTTTATTCTCAACATTATATAAACTGCCAGAACCAGCAGTGGTTCCAGGAAGGCAGTACAAAACCAAACACTAGTAAAAAATCGCAAAATCTGCAGCCAGTGGGTGAACTCTACGCGGCTGAAGACGATCAACAGCTGAACCAGCCCGGTTCATGTTATCTATAAAGATTATAGTTAACCTCTAACAATAAAGAAAAAAAACCTACAACATTTCCCCTACATACAGATCAAGCAGCGTTTGTTTCAATCCGAAGGTGTCGGCTGAAAGCGTGCAAACCGCACAGGATCCGTAAGATCGTCTTTTGGAATGCGAGGAGGACCGGACCGCCAACCGGAGATCTATGAGCGTTCAACACATAATAACCATAACGGCAGCGAATAACAGTGTAATAAGTGCAGAAACAGCAAAGCCGCCCACTACCTTACCTGTAGCCCATGAGAGCAACGTAGAGTGAGCGACCCGGATGTAGAATGCACTTCCGGCAGCAACACAAGCAAGAGGTAATCAGCTAGATTGCAGCAGTGATTGGCCGAAAAGAAGTTACATTTATATTGCCACATTTAGTTCTATGTACATTTGCTCACCTATCTAATAAAGTACATGCAACACTCTGGTCTCTGTCAAGTCCAAGTTAGTTGTGGACGTGGAGCTGTCGGCATCTCGAAGGATGTTGATCCTCGTTTTAGTCCTTTTTTTGCCTAAAAGTCTGTTTGCCATGGTTTAAGAAAACAACAACAACAGCGTGAGCTAAACGCAATGCAGTTGTCCACGTCTGACTAATGCATATCTGTCAATATTGATCACTGAAAATAATGGAGATTTTCCAGAATGCACCCCCCTTGTTTTTTACATGAGTATACCCACAAACTTTAAAAATCAATAATCATAACAGAGTTTACTACACAATATATATCATAGAATGACAGACCAATGGATATGTTTAGTTATTTATGATCAAAGTAAACTTTTGTAATTTTGTAAACCATTCACATTTTAATCGGTATCGGTACCCAACGGTACCATTTTTTGGTATTTAAGAGATACATCAATAACTGTAAAGAAACTGTAAGTCATTTATATAAGTATTATTGACTTTATGCAACAGCTGCCTTGGTCTGCCATTGTCTGTGATGTTTGTTTACCAGTAAAGACTAGTTTATTTTGATGGGTTGCCGTGGATACGTTTGAGTTTGTGTGTGTTTATGATATGACAGTTTTTCTCAAATGAAACGGTAAAATGCTCATGAAGTGACTCTCAGAGGGGCTCTGGAGATGACAGACATGCGTTTATGTCCTCGTGTGAGATGGAAACACGTGATTTTCACGCAATTCTATATGTGTGTGTGTGTGTGTGTGTGTGTGTGGTACTGCGTGTCAGCGCCATTCATTCACATGCACACAGTCCACTTCACAGACACAGATGCGTGTTCTGAGTTAACATAATCACAGTGTAAAAATACGGGGTATTTCACGGGAAAATATTAAAACGGGAAGACAGCGGGAAAAGAGCTTAAATACGTAAGAAACCCAGAAAGCTTCGAAGCTTTTACAAGTCTTTTGTTCCGAATCAATGGTTCAGAGCGTGTATCAAACTGCCAGAGTAACCGAGCCTTCATTACGTCATAATTCAATTCAATTCAATTCAATTCAAATATATTTGTATAGCGCTTTTCACAATACACATTTTTTCAAAGCAGCTTTACAGAAAGTGCATTTCATAAATGAAATGCACTTTCATTTATGATAATTGTTTTATAATTGTTTTGAAACACTTCGAAAATCACGAGTCAGTCCCTGAGAACCGATGAACAAGTGTCTGTGGGTTTTGCCTGATATCTGATCCTTTTTTTTACATTTGTAAACGTTTTAATTACACATTAGTATAATTAAAATGAACAATGGTAGTTTTGTTATTGGCCTGTTTAGGTGAGCCATTCATAGAATAAATATAACCAACTCTGACAATTTATAAAATAATATATATATATATATACATTTGATAATGTTATTAGTTGATTAGATTATTCCAAATGAAAGATTTGAGTTTCAATAAAGAATTTCAATTGATTTGTAAAAGGTGTTTTTATGCATGTTTGGCCAGGGGTTTTGTTGCATTTACCTTGTTTTGACCAGTAGGGGTCACTGTTGAGACGGGTGTTGGATTGTTTGAAGCCTCGACACATTAACTGAATATTTGCTTCAACTGTTTCAGGAAACCCCGATCTGTGTGTAACTGCGACTATCCTTACTGGAAACACGATCGGTACTGCGCACGTGCAAGAATGCAAATTTAAAAGTAACATTGACATGTAAATTTGAACTGTAATGAAAAATGGTTTTAAATTTTGAGATTTATATTTATTTAGAAAATGTAGTTAAAAGTTCAAAGTTAAAATATTGTGTCTACACAACATGTTACTTTAGTTTAAAGAAAGTAGTGACATGGAAAATTGCTGTTGAACATTTTATTTTTGAACATTATAAACATTTGAACATTAAAGAACACTTGAATTATGACATGATAAATGTAAAAGTAAAGTGTTAAATAAAAAAAATCAAAGAGTAATAAATATGACATGTTAAATTAAAGTGTACAAATTAGTGAACAAAAAGTTTATATAAAACCAAAATCAAAGTAATATAAAAACAAATTAAAGAACACATGTAATTAGTTAGAATAACTGTAGCAGTATAAGGCAAAAACGTTTAACAATTCCTCAGTTGTATCTTGAACATTGCAATTATGAAGAAATCATCCTCGCGGTGAAATTCCCAGAGTAGCATAGTCAGCATTTTTGGGGTGGATTCTAACTAAACTCCCCCAGATTTGTCTGCTCTCGTATCGCTACTTAAACAATGTTATTTACTTCAACGTGCTGAAACGTTAGAATATGATCTTACTGCTAGTCTCATACAGCCAGTCTCAATTAGCCATACAGCAGTGGTGTAAAGAAAAAAGAAAACAAAAACAAACAAAATGTACTTTACAGGATGTAAAATAATATAAATTAAACTATTATAATTCCTCTTAAGAAAAGAAAAATCCACCATGTGTAAATGTATGTTTTTTTTTTCTACTCTCAATTTGCGTTTGTTTTGGCTTTAAGTGTTTTGGTTCTTTTACAGGTGAAGTGGGTCATTTTTCACCAGGGATTTTTTGTTCAGTGTCTTGAGCTAATAACTGCTTCTGTGATTTTGCAAAGTTCAGTGTCAGTTGTTTCGTTTGGGGTTAATTTTGTCATTTGTGTGACATTATTGTCATCTGTGTAAGTCACAGTGACAGGCCCACAGGTGAGAAGAAACTCCTATGTCTTGGGCATCAAGGACTGTCAAGTCTGTTTCATTTCTTAAGAATTTGGTCAATACAGAATTCGGAATTGCCAATGAAATTTCATCTGTGTCTTTGATCAAAATGAGAGATCCATTACACTTTGTTAGGTAGCTCTCTTGTTTTCTCAAAATTTTACAGGTTTGTGTGCTTTGACATTTGGGGCACAATTTCTTAATTGTTTGTGTAACAGTGTTTGTTGGTGTCGGGAAATCATCTGTGTTTGATGATGTGGTGGGTAATTGTAATGTTGTGCTTTATTGCTTTATTTTTGTGTTCCTTGTGGTGGTTGAATTAATTTGACCATTAAACATTCTCGTGGACAGATTAGTGAACTCGTATGTTCTATCTATTACCACCTGGTCTATTTGATTGTCCCATATGGACAGAGGAATGGTCCCCGTCATGTCTGCAATCCTGCAGGCCTTCACCTCGCTCTCTGAGTTATGGGCAGTTACCATGGAGCTTGTGCTGCTTATGCTGTTTGTGTAGTTATGTTTGAATGTTACAATTTTGAAGTATAAGGTGACAGGTACCTTATAGTTCTAAAATTGGGCACTCAAACACAACTACACAAACAGATTAGAAGTAAATTTTGAGGTAAATGCCATATGTCTGTGAAACTGGGTTTTAAAAGTTTTAGTTGATAAACATTACATAATCATTTTAATTATAAATCATTTATTGTATATACAGCAATATATGTATAATGTTTTTTCAAAGTGGGGATCTATGATGTCAAAGGGTATCAAACATCATCCCTGCAAAAGGAGGCTACCTCAACACTGACTGTTTAGCCCTGCACACTGATTCGCACATACATGGAATATGTTGATTTTGAAAGTAAGTGAGGCTCCGTGGAAGAACCCTAAAAGTGTCAATGGTGAGAGGCAACAAATATTTTGATCTCGTTTGAATTGTGCCTTGAGTTACACATATAATGTTTGTCAATTTAAAAGATACATTTTAATGTCAAGAAAGTCATAGTTTGATGTTAAACTGTTGAGATATAAGACTGAAAATATGTAATTATAAAGACAACATACCCAAAAGGCATTTGAATGTCAAAATTGTCTTTGTAGCCTGAAAAGTAATTAGATGTATTGTGTGAGTACATTTATATGGGAACAATAAGAAAATGGGTAGTTCATTCTGTATATTTATTCATTATTAAATAAGTAAAGTTTTGCATTAAAATATCTATTGTTTTTTTGGGATGTTTTTAAATCGAATGAAGGTAACCCGTTATTGGGGTGTCATCTGATTTGTCCATTTCTTTTTGGAATTGTTGTCTTGGCGAGCTGCTGTTTTGAGTAAATCTGAAGCTGTAATGCTGTAGCCTATTTGAAAAGTGCGGGTTTTATTAGTAGTATTTTTTAAATTGAGATGGGCATATTCAATTGCTGGTTTCTGATTCGCTGAAATGAAATGCAGTATTTGTTTTTAAACAACAGGTAACCTATCAAATTAACAGTGTTGGTTTGAATGTAGCAGGATATTGACGAATTAAAAAATGGATACAATTTTCACAGATTATTGAGCCCGATCTCACGAAAATGCGTATAAAATAATGCAGTGTGCAATCTCGTAGAATGTATACGCCAAAATGAGTTTTAGCGTGCATATGGTATCGTTTTTTGTGCATATGATACGCACTTTATGGCGTATTATATGTACGAACCCCCCACACCCCCACCCTCACCCTACCCAAAAGTGTGTCATATACACGCCATAAAGTGCGTATCATATGCACGCCAAAAACGGCTTACCATATGAACGCCAAAACTCATTTTGGCGTATACATTCTACAAGATTGCACACTCGTACTATTTATACGCATTGTCATGAGATCGTGTTGGATTATTAGTTCAACAATAATTGTAATTAAAGTTTTTTTCAAGGTGATTTTCAATGTAAGTTCAAAAAAGGTATAGGCTATATATGTTTGATTTAGGCTTTTTAATTAGCCATCAGATGGTTCTGTTTTTTTGTTTTTTAAAGAAGGTTTAGTATTGATGATGGTTGTAAGATAGAATTATAGGATAGGACACATATTTGTATTATAAAAAAATTGTGAATACAAATCAGTAACAGTATATCATTAAGTATTATTTTTTAAATCAGAAATATTTGACTGAGGTATTGTCTAGGAGTAGCACTAATTTTAAATCATTTATTTTTAAATAATTTGGGGTTTTCCACTACTACCCTAATTTCTACAAACTAATGTACATTTCCATGTTAACTCCATAATACTACACGCACAAAAACGTATACATAGTACACACAGAGATATGGTTTATATTATAAGGACATTCCATGTGTGTAATGTTTTCATGATAAGGTAATGACATTGTCCAGCCCATAACTCTTATACCAGAAAATCATTCTTCGTTTACAAAACAAAAAAATTGATGATGATAATCATAATAATAATGTAAAATGGCTTGGTAATAAGGTGTTAACGTTCTCATAATGTAGGTAAAACTAAAGTTGTTTTGATTTTTTTTTTCTTTTTTCCCTTAATGGCAGTGGGTGAAACCTGTACAGAATGACTGTAAAATGCAAAAAATGATTAAACTGAGATTTTGATTGGAAGTGTTTATGCATTTTTTCTGAGTTGATTCAAGTAATTAATTTATTAAACATTAAACATAGAAATGTTTTTTTGATCGAGTAAATCGTTTGTTTTGATTTAAGTTTAACTGTTTGCTTATGCACAACTTTAAATTATAGTTTTAAGCTAGTTTAAATGCGGCTGGTACTGCTTGTAGAAATTCGGTAGCTGTGTGTGCTGCTTTAATTTTGTGTTTCTGCAGAATCACTGGTATGCATTACTGATTCTTTTAATTGACTGCGTCCCAGCTAACAATTTTAGGTTATAAGAATGTTGCACTAGTGTTCCCATTAAGTTATAAAAACGTTTTCTGAATGTTCTAGGAACGTTTAAATGTCCAGTTTGTGAAACGTTGTATTAAAGTTCTCATTAGGTTATAAGAACGTTAAATAACGTTCTTATAAGGGTGTGGAGTTTGATCAAATAAAATATTCCTGTTTTCTCCTTTTATGTACTTGCTTTTGTTTATTGCCATCTTATTCTTTCTTAAAAAAAGGTAAAACCTCTTTTATAATTTACTTTTATATTCACATTACATGTATATTTAATACATAATTAGTTTACCAAATTTTTTTCTTCTGATTGTAAAACAATATATATTTGAACAAAAATAGCATTTAAGTCTCATTAAGTTGCCACTGGATATATAAATTATGTATCTGAAGTTTAAGAAAAAAGCTGTATAACTAATTTATAATGACTAAAACGTTTTTAATATAGTAACGTTTTTAAAACGTTCCACTAACAATGTAAAAATAACGTTTTTTAGCTAATGTTTTTAGAACGTTAATCAATAGCAAATAACGTTCTAATAACGTTACTGCAATAACATTTTTTTGATAACTTTGAGAGATCTTTCAGAGAACGTTAGTCAATGTTTTGAGAACATTCCCTGTTAGTTGGGTTGTTATTTGGTAATTCGGGCAGTTTGGGGTGCTTTTCAATGGTGATGTTAATGGACAGTGTCTTGTTTATTCAATGTAGTGTAGAGGAAAAAATGTATCATAGAAGAAGATTTATGTTTAAGGTTATACAGAAATCAACATCTGTCTCTGTTATTCAAAAACACCTCTTAGCATGGGGTCACGGGACACCAGTTTAGAGTCTCTCTCAGGCCTTAGGTGCCACTGATTAAATCACACACAGCCAGTGTCACATTGTTTAGATGTTCACACACACACAAGTCAAACCTACATCTACCTCATAAAATGTAAATGTAAACCCCCCCATCACCGCTTGAGGCCTTGACACAAACACTAATGGGGGAAGATAGGGGTGGGGGGAACCACTGTGTCCTTTGCTTTTCTTATTTGCTTTTGTTACAGAAGGGTGGGGAAGACATTTGTATCTCCTTTTCCTCTGCGGAAAAACACTGAGACACTGAGAGGTATAAAAGCTTGGGACTTCTATTGTTCCTCAGTTCACACTTGTGGTCACCATGAGAATGGTTGCTTCAACTGTGGATTCATTTCCTGCAGGAAAATTAAATGTTTAAAGACACAATTGGCTAAGGTTTGTCTCTTATTCAGAAATGCAACGGAGTTAACATATTTTTGCCGCAACAATTTGGTGTCAGGAAGTGGGATTCCTTGGATGTGCCTTCCGGAACCCTGGGAGCGGACGGTGACTGATCATCCTGGATGTTAGAGTCACAGCCTTACCCCGACTGATTAAGGGAGAAGGGCTGGCTGCTCTAGGGGTTCTAGAGGGTCCAACCACTGGAATAAGAGAAAACAAACCCGAGATGGCAACGGGACACTCTGGTAAGAGACAAATACAAAATTTTGGGAATTTTAATGTGAATTTGGTTAAATTAAGATTTGGGAAACTAAGGGTTAAACCATAGGGGGAGTCTGGTTCTGTGGTCAACACGATTAAGAAATTCTGGGAGAATTGAGATCATGGAATGTGATTAAGAAATTCTGGGAGTATTGAGATCGGCGAGAGTGATTAAAAATTCTTGGAGAATTGAGATTGTGGAACGCGATCAAGAAATTCTGCGAGAGTTGAAATCACATAGAGAGTGATTAAGAAATTCTGGGAGAATTGAGATTGTGGAATGCGATCAAGAAATTCTGGGAGAATTGAGATCACAGAGGGCGCTGGAAGCGTCCCGCCGTCTGTCCTGGGTGAAGGATCAGATCTGTACGGAGACGTCCGACAGATTAATAGCGTCAAAGACCACAGAAACAGACTGCCACTATGGAAAATCCCAAAGAAGCTAGCAGAATATGATACACGGTATTTTGTCAAATGAAAAAAGTATATGGCCAGATATGTATGGGGGATATAGAGAAATTAATTAAATATCATGATTTCCAAAAGAAAATAAACGCTGTGAGTCAACAGGATGAGGTAAGTTAATTTGTTGGAAACCCTAGAAGTTGATGCTTTGGTTTCGAAAGATAAGCTTGTGCTGAGCTGTAATAAATGCTGATTTGCTTATCTGAATCTGGCACCACCACGTCATTTCTGTTGCTGTGGCCTAGCTTGAGTAACACACACTCAATCTGAGGGTGATTTGAAAGTGTGATTTCAGTCTAAGGATAGAGTTTAAAAGGAAAATGTCTGAAGTTTATTTGAAAACAATATTAATTTCTAGCCAGATCTCACTAGCTTGTGTAGAGTGAAAAGTTGCAGTGCAGATGAAGATGCAGTGTGCCAGCCCTGAAGGCCTCAGAGTCTCTCTCTCTCATTCAAACCCAGCACAAAGCTGTTATCTGAGCATGTGTCATAAGTGATGAGATACTTATGGTTAAGCACAGGGCATCAGTTGAAAATCATAGAGACAATGATTTGATAAAAGGACATTTTGACTAATAGTTAAAGGATTGCCATGGAAGGGCAATGATAGATATTTTGATGAAACAAAATGAGATGTTTTTAAAATATAGAACTGAAAATGTTGTATCTGATCTAAGCCTTCACCATGTACAGGACCGATGGATCGAGACACAAAGGTAGCAGAACATTAACTGAAAGGACAGTTGTTCTGGCTAAATTCACCGAGTGGTGGATTTTAGTGATTTAGTTGTATCGTGATAATTAACCTGTCTCCATGTTCTACCTATAGTAAGCAGACCAGATGGCTCTGGTGACTCTTGAATGCACTCTATGCAAAGCTCCAGAAAACATCATCCTGTTGAGGGTCACAAAAAAAAAAATTAAAAAATTCAAGCGATGACCAATGTGCGTGAGATGATTCACCAAAGACGGGTAAGATCCTCTCTTGGCCAGCAGGGGGACAACCTAAGCCAGGGTTTCATCGACATTGGGGCACCTCCAAGAAGGGGGGTGTTTTTATGTGAGGTGTGTATGAGAGTTGAGCAGATGTCTGTGAGGCCAGCAGCATCATAAAGGGAGGAGTTGTGTTTTTGTAGGGGCCGAGAGTCCAGACAGATATACAGCAGTCCGACCCAGAGATGTTCCTCTATACCGCTCACCCAAGAACCGCTTATATTGTGTGTGAATTCCAGGGGAAGACCCTGAGGGAAAGTTATGATGGTAAGGGGCATTCAAGAGCCAGCTGAGACCATGCTGTGAATTGTCATAAATTTTATGGAGAACAGAACAAACTGTATTAATTGGTAGAAGTAAAACGGTGATATTGAACTAATATGTCTCTATCATAGTCTTAAATCCTTTAGGTCATTAGATATGGCATAATGGGATAATTCGGAAACATGGTGATGGCTTTAAGATGAGGACAGCTTTTGAAGTTCAAAAGAGAAGGTCTGGATAACAAAAGGTATTTAAACTAAAGATTATAGTTTGTTCTGAGTTAAAGTCTCAGAGCCTATTGAAAAGATAGTGTGAGAGTGAGAGTGAGAGTGAGAGAGAGAGAGAGAGAGAGAGAGGGAGAGAGAGAGAGAGAGAGAGAGAGAGAGAGAGAGAGAGAGAGAGAGAGAGAGAGAGAGAGAGAGAGAGAGAGAGAGAGAGAGAGAGAGAGAGAGAGAGAGAGAGAGAGGCTGCTTGTGGAGGCAGCAGGGATGGCACAGTGTCTGTAATCGGCCATGTTAAAGCTGAGACAAAACCAAAACAACTAGCTGGGACTTTTCTAAAGACAACTTAATAGTGAACAGACATGATTTGAAAATGGTTAATAAACCAAGTAGAAGCAAATTTTGAGACTGAGCAGTTCATATTTATGCCCTGATTGAGTGTAGTGTTTTATCACTAAAGATGGGTTAAGCCAAACGACAGACTTTAAAAGAAGCGTATTATTCTGAGTGATTCTGATAAAAGATGATCCAGAACATGGACGAGCTTTAGTGGATTGATATCCAGCTTGGTCTGTTACTGGTAATGATGATGACTACTTTATCATTTATGATGAGGATTTGAATTACTCTCTGGATTAGTTAAAATAGTAAGCGTAAAAATTATAGACTTGAGGACAGAGACAAAATGGCTTAAGTCATTATCCAGAGAATCCATGAAAGGCCAGAGGGCGAACGAAGGAATATAAATGTCACAGGTCGGAGCGGACCACGTGAGTGATGTTCACAGCATGAATTTATGGGCTCGTTCGCCAGCTTCTGGGATCCTATTTGGCCTGGAAAGTGGTCTTTGTGACACACACACACACACACAGCACACAGATTCCAAGTGTACACTCTCACAGTCAAGACACTGACTCACCCACAGCAGTTTTCCCACGTAGTTATCTCGGGGGCTGAAAATCGCTGTTATAGCGAAGGACCAGCCTGTGAGAGCGTTGCTGCTCACCCGGCGTCTTTCACTGTTTACTGTCTCTGGCTCTCTCCACGGGAAATCGCTGACTTCAACAAAGCTCACAGATGTTATAGTTTCTCAAGGTACTCACATTGATCAACCCAGTTCTCGTCCTGTTCTCGCCCCTGCTGCTGCTCTCTCTCTCTCTCTCTCTCTCTCTCTCTCTCTCTCTCTCTCTCTCTCTCTCTCTCTCTCTCTCTCTCTCTCTCTCTCCCAAAGGGACTCGTGTCTCCTGGCTCTCCACTCACTCAGCGCTCTCTCCGTCAGATCCACTCAATCCAAAAGCTCACAGCTGATGACACTACGCTGCTACTGCATAAGTTTCTCAAGGTACTCACATTGATCCAAGTCTGCTCTCCTGCTCTTCCAGCTGTGTTGGCCACCGCTGTGTTCTCTTCTCACTCAAAGGGACTCTATCAAAGCTGCATTTCCAGTGCATGTAACTTCTCAAATGAATACACACTTTTCTACTCAGCCCAGAACACACACTTTTTGTTCTCAGCCCTCTTTGTTCTTTTTCTCTTCTCCTGGATCTTTGTTTGCAGTTCTCACAATATTCATCTCAACGCTGGCTTTCATGTTGCCCAGATGCCAGATCACTTCATGCCCGGGCAGGAAGCGGTTACCACCACGCTTGGCTTGAGCCCGGTCCGGAACCAACAGCTGTGTATGATCGCCCTCCAAATGACTCCCTCTGAATTCTGTGTGACCCTCCTCTGCTTCCTCCTCATGCGACTGCTCACCCAGATCTCCCTCTGCTTCCTCCTGGAGCCACCTCCAGGTGGTGCATGATCAAGAGGCTGTGAGGCTTTCTGTGTGACTAGGATTGAGATGGAGGACAGTAATATTTTGGATTTCTGCAGAGCAGTGGACAGTGGAAAGGTGTGCCGTAGGTGAGACAGAGGACTTCACGGTGAAGGTGAGACTGCATCAAGGATCGGCTCTGAGCCCCTTCTTGTTTGCAGTGGTGATGGACAGACTGACAGAGGAGGTCAGACAGGAATCTACATGGACTATGATGTTTGAGGATAACATTGTGATCTGTAGTGAGAGCAGGTGGACGAAAGTCTAGAGAGGTGAAGGTTTGCTCAGGAGAGAAGAGGAATGAAGGTTAGTCGCAGGAAGACAGAATACATGTGTGAGAATGAGAGGGAACCAAGTGGAACAGTGAGGTTCCAGGGAAAAGAGGTGAAGAAGTGTGTGTGTGTGTGTGCAGGCAGGTTGGAATGAGTGGAGAAAAGTGTCAGGTCTGTTGTGTGAGGGTTACAGTAAGAATGAAAGGGAAGGTGTGCAGAACAGTAGTGAGAACAGTGATGATGTGCGGTTTGGAGACAGTCACACTGAGGAAAAGACAGGAGGTTTAAGGAAGACCAAAGAGGAGGTTTATGGATGTAGTGAAGGAGGAACATGAATCTTCTTTTCCTTCTTTCCCTACCTTCAAGACATTGAAAGGAAAATGTACTTTAAAATCCTAATTAATTGGAAAGATTTTGATAAAGAATTGGGTATTGAATATGATTAAGCATAATGTCACAAGAAATAGATGAGTGAACAAACTGATTGAATGTAATAAGAATAGATAATTATTTTGTTTTGATGAAAAGTTTTCAACATTAACAAATTTAGGTTTATGTTATAAATGGTTAGATATGATGAGTGAAATTGCAGTTGATGGAAACAGTAATTTTTAACAAAAACAGGGTGGTTTGTAAAGAATTGTGTTGAAACAACAGACTGGAGGAAGTTTGACAAGAATATGTTGTTCAGTGAGAAACTGGGAGCATTTAGATCTGAATATAAACATGAAGTTGAGTTAGAGAGGATAATGACAACCATGACAGATGCACAAAAGAGAATCAGTGCATGTCAAACATACGGCCTGCACGGGCAGAGGAGTCATCTGAACTGTGGCCAAAGCACAAACTGAAGGGTGTTTATATGGAGATTTAAAGCGTTTAGATGGATTTTCTATCTTACTTATTTTTTTTTGTCGTTTAGTTCGAGTTGGACAACATTGGGGTCTGTGATGATTTGGATTTATCAAGAGAATCAATGATTGTTTTTCTTCCTTTACACTAATCATGTATTTGGTCTCTGAGGAGTGACTGAGGGTCTGGCCTAGGGATGTGTGATGTGTCGTTAAAACACTTGAAAGCAACAAGGTGTCGTGTGTTTGGATTTTGAAGGTATCACACACCCCTAAATTGACAGGAGTGCAGTAACAGAGCTTACTCATTTAGCTTCCAGATTTGAAATACAGATTTTATATTAACTCTCACTGAAACACGAAGGAATCAGGATAAAGATTGCCTGGTTAAGACTGGAGCTCGTAGCCCTGACTGAAACCTGCAAGCTGATGAAAGGTAAAAGTGTAACAATTTGAACAGATTTGCATTTTGAGTTCGGAGTTGGGCATAATTTTGGGGCATTGTGGAAACACAGGAAAATTGTAATATCGGATGGGCGCCCAATTCTGAATGGTTCAACTGTGTCTGCTCCTCAAGACACAATTTTCTTGACTGGCCAGGTTGATATCTGTGAATGCGCAGCGCACATTAATAACAAAGATTTTATTTAAACAGGCAGATGAGATTGCGAAGGCCGAGGCAGAAGCAGTCAAAGGAACCATAATGTCTTTTGATATTTGAAATAAACACAAACGCTTTCACTTCTTTACTGAGTACGGAGACCTGAGCGGAGAAACAGCTGTGGAAACGATATGGCTGCACTTTTCAAAATGGTGTGGTGATGGCAAGCCTTGTTTACCCCAAACATTCTTTGACCATTATGTTTAGATGGCTGCATGGATGATCAGGCAGCCAAAGGGGGAATTAGTTAAATGAAAACTGATGAAAACTGTCTGGGGTACAGTATTTTTATGAAACATTTTGTAGAAGAAAAGGCACAGAGCAAATCTGAGTCTGTTCGAGACTGTTTAATGGAAGGGGTAAACAATAGCTTACATCGATATAATTTGCGAGAGAGACTCTAAACTGGTGTCCCGTGACCCCATGCTAAGAGGTGTTTTGAATAACAGAGACAGATGTTTTTTTCTGTATAACCTTAAACATAAATCTTCTTCTATGATACAATTTTTCCTCTACAACTCCCCTTTTTATCATTCTTTGATAATTCACAAGAAAAATGTTAAATGTACAGTATATATGAATGTTCTCAAGTCGCACAGTCCAAGCATCGAAAAGGGCACCACGGCTTTGCTTTGCTCCAGTCTTTCAGTTGGCAAGATGAATTGCACAGCTGTACGCCCAGAAAGAGTTATGAAGATTAGTCTTTCTGCTCTGTTAATGAAAGGACGCCACCTCTCTGTAGATTGTAACTCTGATTCTGTGGGCTTGCAACAGGTTCTAAACTTGTTGTCTCAGCTCCATGTTGTGCCAGTGTCTCTGCTCCTGAGGTGATAGCAGCAAGTGATGTTTGTGTGACCTCCGTCCGCACAGACGTGTGCCTCCAGCTCCTCTCAGTTCCTTCTCTCCGACCACTGGTGGGATCTTTCTCAGCTACCTTGATGGCAGTGTTTGTCATCAGAAGCACGACAAAAGGCCCTAGTCACCTTTTCACTCTCCATCTGTTCCTTCTGTAGTCCCGTATCACGACATCAAACATCTGGTCTGATGTTCTATAATGGAGTCCCTTAACCTGCACACAGATCTTAGACACAGAGAGAACATTTCTTTTCCAATAATTCACAAATTATATCGATGTAAGCTATTGTTTACCCCTTCCATTAAACAGTCTCGAACAGACTCAGATTTGCTCTAGGCCTTTCCTTCTACAAAATGTTTCATAAAAATACTGTACCCCAGACAGTTTTCATCAGTTTTCATTTAACTAATTCCCCCTTTGGCTGCCTGATCATCCATGCAGCCATATAAACATAATGGTCAAAGAATATTTTGGGGTAAACAAGGCTTGCCATCACCACACCATTTTGAAAAGTGCAGCCACAGTTTCCACAGCTGTTTCTCTGCTGTTGCGGCGAAGGTCTCTGTACTCTGTAAAGAAGTGAAAACGTTTGTGTTTATTTCAAATATCAAAAGACATTATGGTTCCTTTGACTGCTTATCTGCCCCGGCCTTCGCAATCTCATCTGCCTGTTTAAATAAAATCTTTGTTATTAATGTGCGCTGCGCATTCACAGATATCAACCTGGCCAGTCAAGAAAATTGTGTCTTGAGGAGCAGACACAGTTGAACCATTCAGAATTGGGCGCCCATCCGATATTACAATTTTCCTGTGTTTCCACAATGCCCCAAAATTATGCCCAACTCTGAACTCAAAATGCAAATCTGTTCAAATTGTTACACTTTTACCTTTCATCAGCTTGCATGTTTCAGTCAGGGCTACGAGCTCCAGTCTTAACCAGGCAATCTTTATCCTTATTCTTTCGTGTTTCAGTGAAAGTTGTCCAACTCAAATTAAACGACAAAAAAAAAAAATAAGTAAGATAGATAATAATCCATCTAAGCGCTTTAAATCTCCATATAAACATCCTTCAGTTTGTGCTTTGGCCACAGTTCAGATGACTCCTCTGCCCATGCAGGCCGTATGTTTGACATGCACTGATTCTCTTTTGTGCATCTGTCATGGTTGTCATTATCCTCTCTAACTCAACTTCATGTTTATATTCAGATCTAAATGCTCCCAGTTTCTCACTGAACATCATATTCTTGTCAAACTTCCTCCAGTCTGTTGTTTCAACACAATTCTTTTACAAACCACCATGTTTTTGTTCAAAATTACTGTTTCCATCAACTGCAATTTCACTCATCATATCTAACCATTTATAACATAAACCTAAATTTGTTTATGTTGAAAACTTTTCATCAAAACGACATCATTATCTATTCGTATTACATTCAATCAGCTCGTTCACTCATCTATTTCTTGAGACATTATGCTTAATCATATTCAATACCCAATTCTTTATCACACACACTTCTTCACCTCTTTTCCCTGGAACCTCACTGTTCCACTTGGTTCCTTCTCATTCGCACACATGTATTCTGTTCTTCCTGTGACTAACTTTCATTCCTCTTCTCTCCTAGGAAAGCTGTGTGTTTACCACATACACAGGGATTTGCCATATTCCCTCTCCATGTCCTTAAGATAAATTGAAACTTTGTCCTGTCTTGTCAGTTAACTTTTACTGGGTGAGAATATTGCGATGTCAATTAACATACCGACATGTCTGCCTGATGAATCTGAATAAATCTAGTTTTATAATTCTTGTATTTCATTAATTTTATTAGTAACATGTCTTTCAATTGATCAATACATAGGCCATTATGTCTCAAGGATTGAGACGTGCACCAAAGAAGAAAAAATATCAAGATTACGTCCGAGGTAAGTTTATTTTTCATCTGTCATTTTCCACAACTTTATTGATGCAGGTTAAAATCTCAGAATTGATTTGATAATACCATGCTCCTATTTAATTTTTTTTTTAGACATTAGCTCAGAGTTTTTGCTACCATCACCACCACCACCACGGAAGCGCAAGGGTATGTTATTTTTCTTTTAAACTACAGATGTTAAAAGATGTAAAAAGTCTCAAAAAATTCAGTGTAAAAATATTCAGAGTCAACATCCGGGTAACCAAGGAGAAGCAATCGATCCCTGTATCAAATCATTCAACATCCAGCCAATCATATACGCTCCATTGGTCATGTGACGCTGAAACCGGAAGGCGGGGAAGTTCAGGTGAGCTCCAGTTAGAGCTCAGCAGCATGGCTCAGAACGCAAATGATGGCGCTCTTTCTTTACCTTTTGTGTTCGTAAAAGGCAGTCATAGTTACCAGACACGTTGCACATTAACATAATTGTTGAACAATGTCTACAGGGAACTTTTAATGAGGTGGCGTTTAGGGCTGCGCGATAAATCGCATGCCACAGTCATACGCATCTCATCATTAAAGCTGGTTTCTTGATTAGAGGTAAATCGCCATCAACTGCTTTCAGATGGACCTGCATTTACTACACAAAGCCGTAGTTCACTAACAAGCTGAGCCATGTCGCATTCATTGTCGAAGGCGATACGTCCACAGGTGATGCAGATTTACTACTAATAAAGGAACCGGCTTTACTGACGAGATACGCATGAATATCGCTTGCGATATATCACCCAGCCCTAGTGCCGTTCGATAAAAGTGTTTTTGCTATTAGCCTGCGTTATGTTACATATTAGCTAACTTTATATTAGCATGGTTTACTGTTGGTAACGTTACTCTGTTGCAGCGAGTATGATCTGACTGATAAGAAATGTCTGATTACAGTAACTCTACATAACAGCTGGTCAGTTACGAGCGACTTCACTTTACTCAAATCAGTTTTAAAAATAGTACAAATGGACGGCCGATAATATAACTATTACCAAACTCCTATAATGCTTATTAAAGTCTAGTAACATTTAGCTGTTTAAAACATCATTTTTGTCCTGTATTTGTGATGATAGGATAGTCAGGCTGATGAAATTGTGCAGTCAGCCAGGCGCTTACTGAATTTAATCAGTTCGTCTGAAAGACAACGGGGCACAGCCAGTGGTGGAGTAACAAATCAAGTTCTGAGGTTTAGTATTAGACTTTAGTTCATGTACATATGGCTTATTTTACTAATACATTGCAGAAGTATTGATGATTAATACATATTCTTGGATACAATCTTGCAGAGAACAGAGGCATACGGAGAGACCATCACTTCAAATGGAAATGACCAGGTAAAACCTTAAGGTTTAAATGCAAGCCCTTTGTATACACATTTTAAAATACTATTGATTTGTACAGACAAAATTCCGCTTAGACGTTCAAATCTAAGTTCGTAAACTCAAAAGAAAGTGTGACACCCTGTATCACAGGAATAATTATTTTTTTTCTTTTCTCTTTCAATGTATTTGATTTGCTTTATTGTGCCTATTATATTGTTTCCATGAGTGAAATTATGCTTTGTGATGTGCACCCTCATGTGGACAATAGGGGAGACAATGTGCTGATCAGAGACTTTGTGGGTAACTATGAGTCGCGGAGAAGAAGCCGCCATTACGAGAGCGACTCTGTTATTGAAAGCAGCAACTTTGTCTGACTCATTGTTTTGTTCAAACAGATAATTAACTGCAGCACCGCCAGTCGGACGGCGGGCGTGCTACAGATTTTGGGGGCTCGTCCGGGATCTAGCGCCACCTGCTGGTACGCAGATCCAATCCAAATGAACCAGAGAACGGCTGAGTAACGGGTGATCAGCACGAGGACCACAAAGGGCAGCGAAACGGCAGCAGGAGAACCAAGCGCGGCAGCTAAAGAGTTTCCTGGCTGAGGAAGAGTAGCGTGGTGTGGTGCGAGCCAAGTGCACATCATCAGCAATCGGATCGTAGACAGGATGGCTTCGAACGAGAGAAAAGCAACAGTCTGGGAAATCAAGAAAAGACTTCATCAACTTACCCATGATGAACTGATCAGCCTGGTGGATTGTCTGGAGCCAGCTGCAAACCCAGGGAAGCACAGGTTGGATATAACTGATGAGGAATGTTGCTTTGAGTACATTGTTGATTACATGAACAGTGATTCTCTCCTGGAGTTAGAAGATGGAGGGTTGTCTCAATTGTTGCTGTTGAAAGACGATGTTGATGTGATAATGCAGAAACATAATGTAAAATCTGTTTTGCATGACACTGAGCCACTCACACCACAGCGACAACCCACACTTACCACTGACACACAGACACAGCAGATTGAGTATAACCGATTGGTAGACTGCTATGAAGAGTTAGGACGAAAACTAGCACAATACAAGATTGATGTTAACCCAAGTAAAGCAGAATCCCTCAAGACTAGCGGTAGCTTACCTGTGAATGTAGCTAGTGAAGCCAGTGGTGGAAAAAGGGAAAGTATGATCTCCCTTCGTGATCTTCAGCTACTGCCATTTCAACAAAGAGAGTTCAAAATTCAGGGAGGACAGATTGGTGACAGTACTTCTGATATAAGCTACACAAGTGTGACCAAGCAAATAGATGAGGGACTGGGAGCCAACCACAGTGAAAATGACATCATCAGAGGGGTTTTGAGGTCATTAAGCCAGGAAACTTTAAGGACATGCTTAGTGAACAAGGAGGGATTGACAATCCCAGAGTTAAAAAGTTTCCTTCAGTCACATCTGAATGAGAGAAGTAGCTCTGAGCTCTTCCAGGAGTTAATGTGTGTGGTAAACAGAACGAGAATGAGACTCCCCAACAATTCCTGTATAGACTGATTGGACTGAAACAGAAACTTATTTTTCTGTCCAAACAAGCTGTCACAGACCTGGAGTATGATGAACAAACAATTCAAAATGTGTTTCTGAGAACGATTTATCAGGGCATGGCCGCAAAGTATAACCAGTTTCGCACAGAATTGAAACCTCTACTTACAAACAGGCTGGTGACTGATGAGGCACTCTTGCGCCAAGTAACCCAGATAGCTAGTGACGAGAGTGAGAGACAACGTCGGTTGGGACAAGCATCACGGCAGAGAGTGTCGAATGCCCTCAGTGCCCAGTGGGAGTCCAGCCGAAGTAAGGATGCAGATTGCAATAGGCAAAACGACCAAACTGAGACGATTAAATCGATTAAGTGCACAAATTGAAGTTCTTACAAAGACTGTTGAATCACTTGCAAAGGCGAGAACGACAGAAAGTCAGTGCAAAGTCACAGAGTCCCAGCTGCAGCGAAGGCAACGTAGACCTATCTGTCCCAAATGTAGTAGCAAGGATGTCACCTCTTGCAGTCATTGCTTTGCATGTGGTGAGGAAGGACATCGTGCGGTGGGCTGTCTAAGAAGGGAAAAGGTGTCGGGAAACGACCAGCGGCCACTGAAGAGGGGCGAACAGTGACCGAGCAACCACAGCCCCAGCCTAAGGAGAAGGAAGCTCAGAAGGGTAGGACATCTGATTTGCCTAAGCAAAGACAAAGTCCCTGTGACCGAGTAGCACAGCTCATTGGAAAGAAAGCTATCCTCAAGTGCCACATTCATGGTTTTGCAGTAACCGCTCTGCTGGACACGGGAGCACAAGTTAGTATAATCGACTGCAACTGGAAGAGTAAGTACTTGCCAGATCAAGTTTTGCGACCTCTGTCAGAGATAGTCAATGGGGGCGACTTTAATGTCTTGGCGGTTAATGGAGAACCCCTCCCATTTGAGGGATGGGTAGAGTTGACTGTGAACTTGCCTGGGAATGATGATCCAAGTTTGACGATTCAGGTGCCTTTCCTCGTTGGGAAGATGCCACTAGAGCGACCATTGCTGGGGTTTAATGTTGTTGAAGAGCTAATAAGGGGAAAGAATGACACTGAGCATGGTCTATGTGCATTTGCAGAACTCCTAAAGATGGCTCTGGACATCAAAGATGAACAAGCCCACGCTATAGTGAGCTTCATTCAGGAACAACCCCATGTAGACCCAGGGGCTATTGTCACAGTCGGTTCTAGAGATGTTGTCGTACCAGCGGGCCAGGTGACTCATGTAAGGTGTGAAGTTCCAGTTAACTTGGAATGCTCTGAGGCAGTAGTACTGTTCGAGGAGAGTGCATCAGTAACTCAAATAGACATTGGAGAAGGTCTGATGGAATTAGAGGGGACGGACCGGCCCTATGTAAGGATTCCCCTGGGCAATCCTACTGCTTGTGAAGTCACTATCAGACGACATACACCTCTAGGAAGTATACAGCCCATAGCTGGTGTTATCGAAACGGAGCGGAAACATTTGGCAAACAGTGGTGACATACATGGAAGCTGGGGGGAAGAACCAGGTTCCCAAGAACAAGAGGACAACCGCAGGGCAAACAGTTTGTGGCATCCGCCTGTTAATCTAAGCCATCTGGAAGAAGAACATCAGAAATTAGTCAAAAATATGCTTTATGAAGAGTCTGATGTGTTCGCTCATGGAGATGATGATATCGGGTGCATCCCAAGCTTACAGATGACAATTAACCTAAAGGACGACATCCCTGTTCAGCGTGCTTATGCCTCCATCCCAAAACCCTGTATAAGGAAGTGAAGTATTATGTCCAGGACTTACTTGCTCGAGGTTGGGTGGTCAAGTCGAAGTCTCCATATGCAGCCCCAGTGGTGTGCGTTCGGAAAAAAGATGGCACATTGAGACTGTGTATAGATTACAGGTTGTTAAACCAGAAGACAGTCCCAGACCGACATCCACTTCCCGGATTCAGGACCTCATCGATACCCTTGGAGGCTACCGATGGTTTTCAATCTTAGATCAGGGAAAGGCCTACCATCAGGGATTTATGGCGGAGGATCTCGGCACCTTACTGCGTTCACTACACCTTGGGGACTATACGAGTGGGTGCGCATACCCTTTGGTTTGTCGAGCGCACCAGCGGCATTCCAGAGGAGTATGGAGGGGATGCTGGACTCACTGCGAGATGAATTATGCATACCGTATCTCGATGACATACTTTGCTTTGGCAAGACGTTCAATGACCATGTCCAGGGTCTAAGGGGAGTCCTCAGAGTACTGCGGGATCATGGAGTAAAGTTGAGGCCAGCAAAATGTGAACTCTTCAAGAGAGAGGTCAGATATGTGGGAAGACTAGTATCGGAGGACGGTGTCCGCATCGACCCAAAAGACCTAGCAGCAGTCTTCTCCCTGAAAGAGCAAAAGCCCACTACTGTCGGAGAGTTACGCCGATTGTTGGGATTTCTCAGTTATTACCGTACCTTCATCCAGGACTTTTCACGGATTGCTAAGCCACTATCGAGCTCCTCCAGTCTCGGGAGTGGTAGATGGTGAGAGCAGTTTAAGTCTGGTAAAGCTGAGAAAAGAGGTAACCAGTTACCATCCCGTGTGAAAGTAGAGTGGACTAGTGTACACCAAGGCGTATTGGAAAAACTCATTGAGGCTCTTACCCCCTGTATTAGCTTATCCAAACTTTGAACTTCCCTTTGTGCTCCATACAGACGCCTCTGAGCAGGGGCTCGGAGCGGTGCTATACCAACAGCAAGAGGGCAGACTTAGAGTCATTGGCTATGGTTCCAGGACGTTGACTCCCGCGGAGAGAAGTTATAGACTACACTCCGGAAAGCTTGAGTTCCTGGCACTTAAATGGGCGGTCTGCGAGAAGTTCCGCGATTACTTGTTCTATGCGCCACACTTTACAATCTTCACAGACAACAACCCATTGACATATGTCCTCAGGACAGCCAAACTCAATGCTGTTGGACATAGGTGGGTGGGAGAATTGGCAGACTTCAGATTTGACATTCGCTACAGACCAGGCAAAGTGAACACGGATGCAGACATGCTTTCTCGTTGTCCCATTGATATTGATAAGTTTATGGCCGCATGTACGGAAGTTCTCACAGAGGAGGTGGTCCAGGCTACATGGGAAGGAAGTCGTGTTGATCAAGAGAATGATGTTGCCTGGGTCGCGGCTCTTAATGCACGTCAAGAGGATGTCAACCACCAGGTTGAAAAGAGTCTCACAGCACTTGACCGCTCTGAGTTAAAAGCTGCCCAGAGAGAAGATTCTGTCGTTGGTAAGGTGATAGAATTAAAGGAAAATAGTGGAGAACTGTCACCTGAAATTACGAAAACCGCTAAAGGAGGCTTCAAGAGACTGTTGTATGAGTGGAAAAAACTGGATCTAGAAGAGGGACTGCTTTATCGTAAGACCAATCACAGATCCCAACTCGTTCTACCAGCGAAATTTAAGCAGTTGGCTCTGAAACAGCTACACAATGACATGGGTCACGTAGGAACAGAGCGTGTTCTAGACTTGGCAAGGAACAGATTCTATTGGCCGTTTATGAAGAGGACATTGAGCATTATGTCACCCAGCAGTGCCGATGTGTGAAGCAGAAGAAACCGGTTGTGCGGATCAGGGCTCCCATGGGAAGTCTTACCTCAAGTTGCCCATTGGACTTGGTGTCCATTGACTATCTGCACTTGGAGCGGAGTCGGGGCGGATACGAATATATCTTGGTGCTAGTGGACCATTTTACTAGGTTTGCTCAGGCTTACCCGACAAGAGACAAGTCTGGGAGGACAGCAGCTGAGAGGATTTTTAATGACTATATCCCAAGGTTTGGTTACCCTTGCCGGCTCCATCACGACCAAGGACGCGAGTTTGAGAACCAGCTCTTTGCGACTTTGCAGCGGTTGACAGGTGTCAGTAACTCGAGAACAACACCTTATCACCCCCAAGCAAACCCAGCAGAGCGTTTCAATCGCACTTTGCTGCAAATGTTGAGGACGTTGGAGGAGAAGGAAAAGGACAGATGGAAAGATCACCTCCCAAAGGTAGTGCACGCCTACAATTGCACCAAGCATGAGGCGACAGGGTTCTCTCCATTCTTCCTTCTGTACGGCCGTCACCCTCGCTTGCCCTTGTTGTTTGGTCTAAGATCAGAGGATGGCCAATACTCACCTCGAGATTATGCAGAGAAGTGGGCGGATGGCTGATGCATATAAAATAGCCTCAGACAACAGTAAACAGGCAAGTGCAAGGAATAAGAAGTACTATGATCAGCACCTACGGGGTGTTGTGCTGCAATCAGGGGATCGAGTTCTGGTTCGGAACCTAAGTGAACGGGGTGGGCCTGGAAAGTTAAGGTCATATTGGGAGAGAACAGTGCACGTGGTCAAAGAAAAGTAGGAGATGGACCAGTCTATCAAGTGTACCCTGAGACCAGTGGAGGCCAAAACCCAGCAACGGTATCGCATTACCTTGCATCGAACCTGCTTCATCTGGTTAATGACCTACCTGTAGACCCGCCGCCCCGAGAGCTGATGTAGACCTAAGGAGGAAACAGAGATTGTTAAGATCACCAAAAGAGGCTGAGGAAGCTAATTCAAGTGACTCATGTTCAGATGACAGTGATACTCCGAGAGCTTACTGCGCTCCTCTGAACAACCCAGATCTGAGCAGAGGAGGACTATACCTGACACTTACGGAAGAGGGGATCAGAGATTGAGACATCTTGACGGTAGACAGCTGGGGTATGAAGAGATTACTCAAGGAGTAGAGGAAGAATACTTACCTGATCCAGTGGCTTCTCGCTCCTTGAATGACTCACCTGTAGCACCAGAACCTGAGGTGATGAATGATGAGCTGAGAGAGTTGGTACCTGTGGAGAGGAAAGACCAATGGTTAGTCAATGGGAAAAGCTTTAGGAGATCGAAATGTGAGACGATCCAACAGGGAAAGAAAACCTACACGGGTCTTCACTTACCCCTCATTGGGTCAGCCCAATTACGAACTGCCAACTGAGATAGCAGCTGCCCAATTCATGCCGACACAAACGTTCCCGTATTACTCTAATGGTATATCGGGACCAGTATATGTGACTTGTGCTCACGTCCCACCTACATTTCCTTACCAGATAGGGTCTTATTCTACTATATCACCTTATACTGCCTTTGGTGGATACTAGAGAATCAGTACTTACAAGGAAACAGGGTTAGGACACACACAGACAGGATTGTGAACAAAACTGAACACACTTGTACACTACACTTGTACACTGCACTTGGACACAGAAATTTTAAAATTGTTTGCGATGTTTGTGTTATTGTTTGTGTTATTGAGAAAACAACTGTTTATCAGAGTTAAAGGGTCAGTGTTGGATGGAGCCATTTCTTTTGTCGGGGAGAGTGTGACACCCTGTATCACAGGAATAATTATTTTTTTCTTTTCTCTTTCAATGTATTTGATTTGCTTTATTGTGCCTATTATATTGTTTCCATGAGTGAAATTATGCTTTGTGATGTGCAATACCCTCATGTGGACAGTAGGGGGAGACAATGTGCTGATCAGAGACTTTGTGGGTAACTATGAGTCGCGGAGAAGAAGCCGCCATTACGAGAGCGACTCTGTTATTGAAAGCAGCAACTTTGTCTGACTCATTGTTTTGTTCAAACAGATAATTAACTGCAGCACCGCCAGTCGGACGGCGGGCGTGCTACAAAAGCATCTGATGTTTTGTGACTATTCAGTAAAATTTATAAAGGCCTGTTTCAGTTAAGGCTAATGTAAAATTTGTTTATGAAAAGAGAAAAATATAGGATTTTAAAGTCTAAATGATTGCTTATTGCACTATTTGGAAACTGGTGAGGTATGCAATACAGTGCCAAGGTTTTCTATTTTCATCTATGTCATGTAAGACGACGTTCAAATACGCTTTTCGCAATAATGTCCTCCTTTAATTAGAAAAAAGTTAACAGATGATATGCTAGTTAATGTTTTTACACTCTTATTTTCTATAGGTCCTTTCCAGGTGTTTTTACCAAGGGCAGAGGGAAGAGGCGCTTTCCTGCAGCAAATCTTGTTCCTGCCAAGAGACTTAAACCACTTGATGTGGCTTTCTATTTGTTGCCTAAGCAGTGTGAAAAAACCCCAAAAGAGGAGGAGCAACTAGTCCATATGCATGCAGGATTGGGCCGTAGGGAAGCTCATCTAGATGAAAGCACAACACATGAAGAGGTAATAACAAGAAATTTGCTATTTAGGCTAGCTGTATTGTACAGGGCCTTCTCAAAAAATTAGCATATTGTGATTAAAGTTCATTATTTTCCATAATGTAATGATAAAAATTAAACTTTCATATATTTTAGATTCATTGCACACCAACTGAAATATTTCAGGTCTTTTATTGTTTTAATACTGATGATTTTGGCATACAGCATCTCCAAAAATTAGCATGTTTCATCCGACCAATAAAAGAAAAGTGTTTATAATACAAAAAAAGTCAACCTTCAAATAATTATGTTCAGTTATGCACTCAATACTTGGTGGGGAATCCTTTTGCAGAAATGACTGCTTCAATGCGGCGTGGCATGGAGGCGATCAGCCTGTGGCACTGCTGAGGTGTTATGGAGGCCCAGGATGCTTCGATAGCGGCCTTAAGCTCATCCAGAGTGTTGGGTCTTGCGTCTCTCAACTTTCTCTTCACAAAACCCACAGATTCTCAATGGGGTTCAGGTCAGGAGAGTTGGCAGGCCAATTGAGCACAGTAATACCATGGTCAGTAAACCATTGACCAGTGGTTTTGGCACTGTGAGCAGGTGACAGGTCGTGCTGAAAACGAAATCTTAATCTCCATAAAGCTTTTCAGCAGATGGAAGCATGAAGTGCTCCAAAATCTCCTGATAGCTAGCTGCATTGACCCTGCCCTTGATAAAACACAGTGGACCAACACCAGCAGCTGACATGGCACCCCAGACCATCACTGACTGTGGGTACTTGACACTGGACTTCAGGCATTTTGGCATTTCCTTCCCCAGTCTTCCTCCAGACTCTGGCACCTTGATTTCGAATGACAGCAAAATTTGGCGGACAGTCCAGTGCTGCTTCTCTGTAGCCCAGGTCAGGCGCTTCTGCCGCTGTTTCTGGTTCAAAAGTGGCTTGACCTGGGGAATGCGGCACCTGTAGCCCATTTCCTGCACACGCCTGTGCACGGTGGCTCTGGATGTTTCTACTCCAGACTCAGTCCACTGCTTCCGCAGGTCCCCCAAGGTCTGGAATCGGTCCTTCTCCACAATCTTCCTCAGGGTCTGGTCACCTCTTCTCGTTGTGCAGCGTTTTTGCCACACTTTTCCTTCCCACAGACTTCCCACTGAGGTGCCTTGATACAGCACTCTGGGAACAGCCTATTGGTTCAGAAATGTCTTTCTGTGTCTTACCCTCTCGCTTGAGGGTGTCAATGATGGCCTTCTGGACAGCAGTCAGGTCGGCCGTCTTACCCATGATTGAGGTTTTGAGTAATGAACCAGGCTGGGAGTTTTTAAAAGCCTCAGGAATATTTTGCAGGTGTTTAGAGTTAATTAGTTGATTCAGATGATTAGGTTAATAGCTCGTTTAGAGAACCTTTTCATGATATGCTAATTTTTCATGAGCTGTATGCCAAAATCATCAGTATTAAAATAATAAAAGACCTGGAATATTTCAGTTGGTGTGCAATGAATCTAAAATATATGAAAGTTTAATTTGTATCATTACATTATGGAAAATAATGAACTTTTATCACAATATGCAAATTTTTTGAGAAGGACCTGTATATTGTATTCTGAGTAATTCAATATGCAAGGATTTTTTAAGTTTTTCATGCAGTGTGATGAATGCTATTTCTATGGTGGCCGACAGGGGCAAATGCCTTGCAACTTAGCGATATGAGAGCCATACCATCATTACATCTTGACTGAAACCAGGTAAGAGAGGACAACACGACACAGCTAATGGCTAAAATGATAGCAAAAGCCTTAAAAGAGGTTTGTGCTTTGACTGGACGTGTTTAAAAGCGTGCAGTTATGGTGCACATATAAACAGGAGTTAAACTTTCTGTCCATTACATAACTTAGTTTGTCTTGTATAATACATTTATGTTGTATATAAGGCTTAATATTATGTAGAGTGCGTCATACAGAAAGCGCTTCAGTTTGTGTTTATTAACTCTTTAGTTTCACTTCATCACGGAGTTTTCCTATTAGAGGTTTCTGTTAAAAACATTTAATTAATTAATAATCTAGTATGTGTTCATTGTTCTGTCAGTTTCTTCAAAATTAAGTTTTATTTGAGTGTTTTTAATAAAAATATTTTCATTTTCACATGACGCATATGCCCCGCCCCGTTAATCGATTAATCGTTTTTCAGACCTATGGATTAATCAAAATGAAAAAATGACATAAATGCACATCCCTAATTCAGTTTGATAAATCCCGTAGTAAATTGGCTGGTTTATTAAACAGGGAGGGACTATAAATCCTGTCTGTTTTTTGTATTTCAAGAGCGAATTGCTCCACAATATGAATAGGGTACAGATTGATCACTTATTTTGTTGGCAACTGTTGTTTTATGATCCCAGTATTACACTTGAGGAGGCCTACACTTCAGTGATGCGCCTTTCGGACCTTGAAATTAAACCCTCTCATGTAATATGTCTTAAACAAATGACAACATTAAACGCTGATGTAGTTTTAAATATTTTATTACCACGAGTTTACAGACACATCTCTGTGATGGAGTATAACCTGTGACCTGAGCGAGACACACCACCATGAGAGAAAACATATCTCAAACATAGACTTTACATTTGATGATCTCAGTAGCACACAGTTTCACAATGTCTCTCTCTTCAATGTTTTGTTGCATTTGTTTTCGGTGTTTGTGTGCTTTTTCTTTTTGCATCTTTTTTTAATTTGCAGCACCTTTATGTATTTGGTTGTGTTGTGTGTATTTGCAGCGCGTTTGCTGAATGTTGTGCATGCTTTGTTAAATTAATGAAGATGTATTATTAATTTGCTTGTGTTTTGTCTATTTGCATGTTAGTTGCAGGGCGTTTGCCCCTGTCGGCCATCGTATATTTCTGATTTGAATGATTTCTCTTTGGAGAGGCTTACACTTGTATCCATTGTTTTTGCTTAGTTATGTGATGCCCTCAAAGTTTTATTTCCAAAATTGGGGGCTGTGACTGGTGGGTGGCTGCTATACAAATCTGCAGGTAGGCCAACACAGGTTTGTGTATTAGTGTTGCTCAGTCATAAAAAATACATTTGCAGCAGCTAACTTCACATTATGCAATGTACAACACTGTTACTTTATAATTGAACAGATGGTACCTAAATAAAACTTTGAATGATTTCCTCAAACTCATCTCTGTACTTTTATTATTAAGCCTGTTAAATTAACATTTTGTTAACCTTTATTAGGTCATACCTAACTGCAAATCAGCAACTAACTGTTTGATTGTAATATTTGTAATAGTTAAGTAAAAAAACGCTGGACTTGTTTTGTTTTAGGTGACTTCTTCAGCCTGGTCTGTTGTCAGACAAGAAGTCGACTTGCTTTGACTTAACTTCTAGATATAATCTATATCTAATATACTGTTGAAAGTCCTAATTTTCCTCTCCTCTTTTCTATAGGTGGATTGAAAACTATCTCTTGTGGCTCCTGATGAGACTGGCTATACAGGCATGATGTTGAAGTCTATAAGTCGTGGGGTAAAATCTATTCATAGCCCCAATTCAAGAGGAACTCTGCACAAATCCCCTACCACTAACTGATGAAGCATTCAGTAGCATGCCAAAAGCCACATGTCAGACGTGTGAAGTTGCAGTTCCTCTTCCACTCCTGACAGAACACATCAAGTCTTGTGATGTCATGTATGTTGGCAGTGACGATAACCTGGTTAATGAGGAAAGCAGTGAGCCTGAAGATAGAAAATGTGAGAATTCTTAATTTTAAGCTTTTGTGAGCATATTGTACAGTATTAAACAACAGAAACGCTTTTTTTAAAATTAACACTGTTTTTTCTTGTAACTTCCCAACAGCAGATATGCAGGAATGTCCTGTCTGCACAAAAATGTTTCCTACTGACTTTATTGAGGTACACGCTTCTTCATGTGGGGAAAGGTATCCATTTACTTTGTATTGTTAATGTTTTTCCTTGTCAGCAATTCCCACACAATATCAGTTAAACCATTTTTAAAACTATTTTATGTGGGTAGGGCAGGAAAAGAGGTGATGCATGAAAGCATTGTAATTGAGGAAGACCAAGCAGCAATGCCTGGACCATCTGGAACTTGTGCAACTGCTACAGGTGGTAGGTGCTGTTCAAGGTTAGCAGTGGCATAGGGAAGTTAAGGAAGATAAACTGTCATAGTTTCATAGAAAATTGATCCATTTATAAAGCATGGCCTACTCTTGATGTTAACCATGAATTGATTACCTTGCCGTTAATATTAATATTACTACTTTGACCAGGAATATCTCTCTTTTGACTCAAGTAATGGTGTTGTGTACTTTGTCATTTGATATTACAACCTTTTGAAGTATAATCCTTTTAATTCTTAATGTATGTATATACAGTGGGTACGGAAAGTATTCAGACCCCTTTAAATTTTTCACTCAAGTTTCATTGCAGCCATTTGCTAAAATCAAAAAAATTCATTTTATTTCTCATTAATGTACACTCAGCACCCCATCTTGACAGACAAAAACAGACATGTAGAATTTTTTGCAAATTTATTAAAAAAGAAAAACAGTCATATTTATGACCATGTGATATTTCAGTCACAGCAAAGGGTCTGAATACTTAACTCACATGCTGTCCATTTCTTCTGATCCTCCTTGAGATGGTTCTACTCCTTCATTGGAGTGTTTAATTTAACTGATTGGACTTGATTAGGAAAGGCACACACCTGTCTATATAAGACCTTACAGCTCACAGTGCATGTCAGAGCAAATGATAATCATGAGGTCGAAGGAACTGCCCAAGAAGCTCAGACATGCACTGTGAGCTGTAAGGTCTTATATAGACAGGTGTGTGCCTTTCCTACTTTGCTGTGACAGTCATATTTATGACCATGTGATATTTCAGTTTTTCTTTTTTAATAAATTTGTAAATGTATTAGTTGTATATAAACATCTTGATTTTTAGAGCTGCTAAAATCCCAGTAATCTGTAATTGAAATACAGGGTGGCGCTTTTTTGGATCCACTATGTAATAGTCATATTCATTACTTTTTGCAAGTGCACATACAGAGGACAAATTAAAGGAAAAAACAACATAGTGTTAGTAAGGTGTTGGGCCACCATGTGCTGCCAGAACAGCTTCAATTCTTCTTGGCATTGATTCTACAAGTCTCTGAACTCTACTGGAAGAATGAACACCATTCTTCAAAAAGATATTCCCTCATCTGATGTTTTGATGATGGTGGTGGAGAGCGCTGTCTAACACATTGGTCAAAAATGTCCCATAGGTGTTCAATTGGGTCATATATGGTGACTGTGAAGACCATAGTATATAATTCACATTATATTTCCATCAAACCATTCAGTGACCCCTATGGATGAATGGGGTTGGGTATTTCATTTTAGGGGTTGGGTATTTCAGTTTTTCCTTTCATTTGTCCCCCATCTGTAATATCTGGCATTACACATCTTTTCGTCTAATCTTATCTTCTAATCAGTTTCTGTCTGTCTTGAAGCTTGAAGGGGGATCCATACTGTCAGATAAGGATAAACAGCGTGTCCAGGACTTGGCCCTTGCCTGGGACCTCCCTTGCCTAACTGAGAAAAACAGGAGATGGCTTTTTGAGAAGCTATTGATCCATGCTGTGAGTGAAAGTCAAAATTCTTTTTTTATCCTGTGAGTGATGTTTTGGTTATTAAATGCACATTGCTAAGTTATTATAAAATGTCTGAAAAATTTATTTTCAAGGTACAAAAAATGATCATGGTAAAATGCATCACTTATGTACTTAAGTTATTTTCTTAGAAGTATAAAAGATGGTGGGTGGTCTGTAATACTGCAAATGCAAGGAGTTTTATCAGTCTGCAGGAGAACAGTATTATTTTCTCATTCACCAGTGGATTGAAGCATAATAAATGTATTCAAATGGAATTATTGTTTTTCTATCTTATCAAGCTTTTATATAAGGAATGTTACGTGTTCTATCCTCTCTGTCTTATTACTATTAATATGTGATAGGACGTGTCACAAGGCAAATTAAGCAGCTGAGACGAGGTCTTAAAGAAACCCCAATGTGGACACTGGTGACCCAAAGACCTGACACAGTGGCCTTGCTTTTTCCGAAAGAGGGAGCGGGAAATTTCAGCCCTGAGGTTAATATTAATTTGGTTTGATCTTGTGATGTTATTTTCCTAGTAAATATTATGGTTAAGGTTCATACCTGGGGCCTATACCATGAAGCCAGTTTAGCTAGCTAGCCAGATATGTTTAAGCTTAGTTTGTACCAATCCTGGGTTTTAAGCACCATTAAAGTGGTTTGGCTTTTAGCAGTGTTCATCTCCATAGTAACTTATCAGGTTATGTTCGGGATAAGAGATCGCAAACTGAATTTGAACCAATCAGCTGTGAGCAAAGTGACTCATCTCTGATGCAATAAAGCCACTCCCCCTGGTGCTCTTGCTCCAAATTAAAGGTCACTACATGATTATATATATATATATATATATATATATATATATATATATATATATAGTGTAATGATGATTATATATAATACTTGTACAATTATAAATTACATAGTAAAAATGTTCAAATAGAAATCAGTTATTTTACATTTTAATAATATTTCACAATATTAAAGTTTTATATATATATATATATATATATATATATATATATATATATATATATATATATATATATATATATATATATATATATATATATATATATATACACTACTTTCACATCTATTTTCTTTATTTATCCTCTTACATAGAAAATTTTCTCCACAAACTCAGGATCAAAGCCTGAGTTGACAGAGAAAGTTGATGATCAGCATCATGGGACCAACAAAGCCGAAATTGATTGGTTTGGGTTTTGTCAACTCAAAACTAATCCTATAACCCTGAGTTTGTTGATCTAACATCATGGTACAGGGCCCAGCTCTGTTTTCAATCTTGATTTTATTTATGTTTTACTACACACATAGCCCACAATCGACATAACGGCTACCAATCAGTGATCAGTTATATGCGATTTTAAAGGAACACGCCGATATTTTGGGACTTAGCTTATTCACCGTATCCCCCAGAGTTAGATAAGTCCATAAATACCTTTATCATCTCCGTGCGTCCTGTAACTCTGTCTGACGCACCCACCGCTAGCTTAGCTTAGCACAAAGACTGGAAGTAAATGGCTCCAGCTAGCATACTGCTCCCAATAAGTGACAAAATAACACGAACATTTTCCTATAAATATGTTGTGATTTGTATAGTCACACCGTGTGCAAATAACAAGGTAATATGAGACACAGCCATCTTTTAACAGTATACACACTGGGAACTATATTCTCAGAAGGCAAAGCACTGCTACTTGGGCGGAGTCATTTGCTCGCAGCACCTGAGAAGCCCCCTGGTGAAGAGCAGAGAGTTCGCTCAGAGTTGTGCTAATCACTCCCCCCAAGTAGCAGTGCTTCTGAGAATATAGAATATATATAACTTAAAATTTAGTGTATTATATGATGCAGTTCTGTATTAACAGGGCTCAGTTATCGTTGGATGCTGCACAATTGAATTGCTAAACTTTATTAGCAATATTAAAAAAATATTAACCATGGAGATATTTTACACTATACCTGAAAAATGGATAAATTAATGGAATGCAACAGAGCACTCTATATAAGTCCAACATGCTCTGTTTGTAGTCAAGTCGCCTTTATTTATATAGAGCTTTTACAATGCAGCTTGTTTCAACCATCTGCACTGTATAATTCAACAATGGTAACAGCAGCGTCACAATGGTAACAGGAAAATAATGCAACAGAGTTTAATATAAAGGAATATAGTTAAACATTTAGTGTCCCCAACTGAGCAAGCCAAAAGTGGGAAGGAACCCCAAACTCTATCAGGTGACAGAACGGAGAAAAAAAAACTTGGGAGGAACTCAGTCGTGGTGCCTGGCAAAATGACAAAACACCCCAAGGTAAGACTGAAGATGGCAAAGGCCTACCAGAGATTTAAAATAGTCCACTAGTAAGATTTTCTAATTTCATTACAGCTTCCAGGACACCTCAAGGCCGAAATCCCACAAGTTAGTATGGGCACGTTTTGCTCGTAAAAATCAGTTGAGGTTACTCATACTAACATAATGAACAGAATTATTTTTTAACTTTTAATCTGTAGAAATAGGGCAGAATAACTACTTTCTCCCAATTTATTAAGATAATATATTTTTTTTTAATTGCATATCTATTACATGTGTTTGCTTATTTTTTTTAACAGAAAAGCAAGACACATTCCCACAGACAAAAGTAAGTATCCATGGATTGTTACAAAAATATTTTTCTCGATTTTCCAATTAAATGGAATTAAATGAAGATTCTCTACTTTACTTTATCTTTCACCTTCTGATTGATAGCTGCTCACAGTTCTTCTCCTTGTTAATTAATATAGATAATGAGGCAGAGATTCATGTTTAAATTCTTAAATTAGAGTGGTCATACTTAAGTATTGTGATGCTATTTTGTATGTTTTTTTAAAGTAACGCTATGCCTTTGTTGCATTTAGGATTCCAAAGAAAAGTGCTAACGTTGTTAATTGAAATAAAAGAAGAGGTAAGAAGAATTGGTCGAAATGTGGAACCAGACAATTTGTTCCACCTGTCTACCTTGGCCACTGAGGAGGAGTTCTGATACCTGGAAAGGCAGTTGGAAAGTGGGAATACCCGGGCAGCAATGGTATAAACAAACACAAAAAAAACACTCCAAAGCTCCAGTTTCTCAATATAGCTGTAATGTTTGACAGTGTATTATTTTTTTGAAATATAATATTGAATTTATGACTCAACAACAGCTTGTTGCATACTTATAGAAAGATGCAATATAAACCAATATCTTTCTCTATAGCCGATATCAATATCTTTTTCATTACGCTTCTAATTGTGCGAAATGCTTATTGAAAGTAGCCCAATGGAAGTGCTTAAATTTCATATAAACTTCCATTTTTTAAAAACTGGAATGGAAACAGGTCTTGGTGACACATTGCTGCCACATAGGGCCTACAAATTATTTTTTTCACCCACTCAATTATGTATTAATAACGAGATGTAATTTGTTTTTCATCTTTATCATAATAACGAAATTGTCATTAAAACAACATTTCTCCTAATATACAGTGGTATAAGTTTAACCCAGTAATGACAGACACCCCTACGCTGGCCCAGTAGTGCATCCGTACTAAATAAAACCACAACACAACGGAACGAGCCACAACACAACGAAATCGCCACAACACAACGAAATTGCTACAACACAACAAAAGCCACAACACAACGAAACAAGTTACAACACATGACTAATATATCACTCCCAAAACACAATAAATGCTACAACACAACTGCTTGAATCACCAAAACACAACAAAATCGTTAACATATTTGTGAAATCACCAAACACAATAAAGGCCACAACACAAGAATTAATAACACAACACACCTAAATACCAAAACACAACAAAATGCCACAACACAACGAAATCCGCCACAACACATAACGAAATACAAAACACAAACAAAGCCACAACACAATGGAAACAAGAAGTTGTTAACACAGCACGAATACGAAATACAAACTTTTATCATAATCAAATGTTGCCACAACACATTTGTGAAATTGAACACATTAACATACAGCACAAATGAAGCAAGCCACAACACAACGGAAATGCTCCCGACCACGAGGGGTCTCGGAGTGCAATAAGTTAGTTAGTTTTCCTTGTCATTGTTCTATAGATTGATCCAGTCTTACAAAGATATAAACACTATCAGTTTTAAGCGCAGTTTGTTAACTATTGTATATTCGACATTAAATATCAATTCAAAATCACCTATAGCTGCATATTTATACTGTGCGTGAGGCGTTTTGCGCTGTTTTTACTGCGAGATGTTTCATTGAACGTTGCGATTCCACCAAGTGGTTGAAACGTATATATTTTATTTATGAATTAAAATGACTTTCTTGTTTTGTATAAATGTTCCAATGTTGTGCATTATTGAGTCAGTTTTTTTTAGAATACAACAAAGCTGTGGAATTTTTTAACATGTCTGTTTTTAAATGTTAAAAGTTATTTTAATTCATACAAATTATGTTTCAACTGCATGGTGGAATTGGCAGGACGTTCCTTCCTTGGGCATCCGCGCGATCGTGTAAAAGCCGTTTTGTTTTCGTTGTGTTTGTGGCTTCATTTCCGTGTGTTTGTCTTGATGACTGTGTTTTAATGTTCGTTATTGTTGTGAATTAATCGTTGTGTTGTTGTGGCAATTTCAAGTTAATAACAATTGTGGCTTGTTTCATGGAAGCGTGGCTTACTTTGTTGTGTTTTGCGATTTCACAGGTTGTGGTTTAATCACGTTTTGGTGATTTCGTTGTGTTGCGGTTTAATCATGAAGGTGGCAATTTCATGTGTTGTGGCTTATCAAACACAACAAAACCGCCACAACAAAACGGAAACAAGCCACAACACAACGAAATCGCCACAACACAACGAAATTGCCACAGCACAACGGAAACAAGCCACAACACAACGGAAATGCTCCCGACCACAAGGGGGCTCTCGGAGTGCAATAAAGTTAGTTTTCCTTGTCATTGTTCTATAGATTGGCCAGTCTTACAAAGATATAAACACTACGATCAGTTTTAAGCGTGTAACCATTGTATATCGACCTTAAATATCAATTCAAAATCACCTATAGCTGCATATTTATACTCGTGAACGTTTTTACACGCTGTTACGACGCTTGATGCTCAATGGAACGTCTGCCGATTCCACTAAGTGGTTGAAACTTATAATTTTATGAATTAAAATGACTTTCTTGTTTTGTATAAATGTTCCAATGTTGTGCATTATTGAGTCAGTTTTTTTAGAATACAACAAAGCTGTGGAATTTTAACATGTCTGTTTTTAAATGTTATTTTAATTCATAAAAATTATATGTTTCAACTGCATGGTGGAATTGGCAGACGTTCCCTGGGCATCAAGCGCGTGTAAAAGCGTTTTGAGTATAAATATGCAGCTATAATACATGTGATTTTGAATTGATATTTAATGTATATATGAAATGGTCAAAATCACATCACTTTAGGTAAAAAGCTATTTCTCAGTCTTGAGGTGCGGGCTTTCAATCTGCTGTAATAGATCGTTTTATAGGATTAGTGATAGAAAACATGCAGGTCAATGTTCTTCAAAGTTTAAAGTTGTTAAACACTTGACCACTGAAGCATATGTTGTAATACTACCTGCCAAGTACTGAAGTTGGCATGTGTTGTTAGTTGTGCAAAATTGGAGGAAGAAACATATATATGACATATATATATATATATATCTATGTATGTGTATATATATATATATATATATATATATATATATATATATATATATATATATATATATATATATATATATTATCTATATATATATATATATATATATATATATATATATATCTATATATGTGTGTAACAATGCATATATATATGTATATGTATATGTATATATATGACTTCCACTCTCTGTTGAGGCTTCCTCTGGGACACATCCAACACTAGCAACAGCATATTACCTTTCCATGCATTCACTACAATACCTCACTGATTCCTGACTGTTACATATATATATATATTGTTTTATTTCTTTATAGGTCTATGTTTTGTTAATAAATTTGGGTATTTTTTCGGCTTTCTTGTGTCCCTCTTTTTGTTGCGTCCTTTTTTGAGCTATGGGACGTAACAAATGGGGGCTCGTCCTTGTCGTGGTAAAGTATTGTGCCTTTGTTGATACTTGGCGGTCTTTGATAAATTTGTTCGTTTCATCGTGTTTTGCGAAAATAAATTTGTACGCGCTTTGAACAATTGGCTAATCGTGACGTTGTAAGGGGAAATCCAATTGGAATAGTTTGACGTCACATTACGTGCGTTTTGGGGACACCGGAAAGCGTTTTGGGACAGTGTTTGGCCGCCGTTTGTATCCACCGACTGGTAAGTTACCTTTTGTGCAATAGTTTGACTTGAAGTTCTGCCCTGTTAGGTTTAGCGACTTGTTTCCTTTGAGACAGGTCGGTTTTCTTTTCGTAGTGTTGTGGTGAAAGCGGGTAGTAGCAGTTGTCTCGGGAGCACTTCCATGGTGTGTGAATTGTCGCTGGTTAACCAGTTGCAGTCCCACCCACTGGGTTTGTGTGCTTAATTTCCCCCCGCCAGTACCTGCATGAAGATTAGGTTTTAGGTAGGTAGATAGGCGTATTTTAAAGAGTTAGAGAGTGGGGAAGGTTTCAAGAATTTGATTGCACATTTGGTAACGGGCAGTCTGTGGGTTATTTGCTTATGGCTGATGTTGAGAAGTTTTTTGAATCACCTTCGCATGTTCTGTTAGATAAATGCACAAAAGAGCAACTTTTAATAATCGCTGAGTATTATGAAATACCCCTTAGTGATAAGAGAATAAAAGAAAGTAGTATTAAAAGTGAGTTGAGAAATAAATTGATTGGTAAGGAAATTTTGAAAGTGGAGATGGATGAAGTTCAGGACGTACAAACAGCTAACGTTACGCGGTCTGCTTTTACTTTTGACCAACAAAAAGAGTTGTTATTGTTACAAATGGAACATGAAAAAATGAAGCAGAAGTCTGAGCAAGGTAGAATGGAGTTAGAAAAGGCAAAAATGGATTTGGAGTATTTAAAACTTAAACTCATGAAAGAAGGTAAAGTTAGTGAAGATGGTTTTGAGGAGAGTGGCGTGCGTGGAAGTTTTCCGCTGCATCAAAGTCTAAAACTTGTTCCTAAATTTAATGAGGAGGATCCGGATGTTTTTTTTACTCTGTTTGAGCGTGTGGCTGAGTTACAGGGTTGGTCTAGGACAAATTGTGTGCTGTTGCTGCAATGTGTGTTAGTTGGTAAAGCACAGTTAGCCTTTTCTGCTTTAAGTAGAGAGGAGTGTAAAAATTATGAAGCTGTTAAATCTGCAGTGTTGAAAGTTTACGAGTGCGTACCGGAAACATATCGACAACGTTTTAGGTCGTGTAAGAAGGTTCAGGGACAGACACATTTGGAGTTTGTGAGGATTTAAGACGACATGTTACACGTTGGTGTGTATCGCTTGAGGTTAAAACGTTTGAAGATTTACTTGAGTTGATCATAATTGAGCAGTTTAAAGGTTCGGTTCCCAGTCAAATTGCGGATATCAGTGAACACAAAGTTCAGTCTCCTGAGGAGGCAGCATCGTTGGCTGATGATTTCGTGCTCACTCATAAAAGTATTGCTGTTGATTGGCGGGCACGGGAGGAAGTGAGCGCGAGCCATTTAACGAATAATACTCTACAGAGTAGTCGATTTCGCCATGGAGATTTGATCCGCCTAAAACGTGTAACTACTGTCGTGGAAAAGGACATTGGAAAGCTGACTGTTCTATTCTTATAAATAAAACTAAACGTGCTGATGGGGATACGTTTAAACCTGCTGCAGCTGCAAATTCTGTTCAGTTGAGTGATTCCGAGACAAATGAATTCCAACTGGTTAATGATGTTTTTTCCACTTATGCTCCTTTCATTACAGAAGGTTGGGTGTCTTTAGGGATGGAGTTGAAGAGATTCCTGTTAAGATTTTACGAGATACAGGAGCGATGGATTCTTTCATTTTAGAGTCCATTTTGCCATTTTCCTCTCAATCGGAAACGGGTGACAGTGTTTTGGTTCGAGGAATGGGTTTGAATACGTTAACAGTTCCTCTGCATAAAGTTGCTTTACTCTGATTTAGTGACTGGTGAAGTGGTAGTAGGGTTGCGCCTGCTTTGCCGATTGAAGGTGTTCATCTCATTTTAGGAAACAAACTAGCAGGGATCGGGTCTGGGCTAATGTAACTACTTCTCCTTTGGTTGCCTCTAGTGGAGAGCTGGGTCAACAGACAGTGGTTGTTGACCCTGTGGGGCTGTAACCGTGCCATGGAAAAAATAGTGAGGGTTTAGGGATGCAAGATAAAAATGAGTTAAGTTCATCAGGTGCTGTACTACTTATACCTGACTTGTCTGCTCTTTCTTTTCCTCTGTCTACAGATGAGCTGAGTAAAGAACAACATTCAGACTCCTCGTTGGCTGAGCTCCTCACTGCTGCGCTTAATGACAGTGACGTGTCAGATAAGGCCAGAGGTTATTTTGTACAGGATGGATTGCTGTTAAGGAAATGGAGTCCTCATGGTGAAAATTTTGTGGGGGACCCGATTGTCCAGGTAGTGGTTCCCACAAAATTTTGTGATACCGTGTTGGAAGTTGCACATGACAAGTCGGGCCATTCTGGGGTGCGAAAGACTTATGATCGCGGTTTGCAAAAATTTTTGGCCACGCAGAAGCATGACATTTCGGTATACATAAAAAGATGTCACACGTGTCAACTGACTAGTAAGCCAAATCAGAAATTAAGGCCTGTTCCATTGCATCAAATTCCAGTACATTGTGACCCATTTGAACATATTATTGTAGATTGTGTGGGTCCTCTGCCATGTTCAAAGTCTGGGAGCAAATATTTGCTTACTGTTATGTGTTTGGCCACACGTTTTCCTTCTGCCTATCCATTGCGTACGATTACCTCACGCTCAATTGTAAAAGCTTTGGCGCAGTTTATGTCAATTTTCGGCATTCCTAAAATCATTCAGAGTGATCAGGGTAGTAACCTTACTTCTCATCTTTTCCAACAAGTCTTGAAACAACTAAGAATTAAGCACAACCTTTCTAGTGCATATCATGCGCAAAGTCAGGGAGCATTGGAGAGATTTCATCAGACTTTGAAGTCTCTCCCGTGCTTATTGTGTGCAGTTGGATAGAGATTGGGAGGAGGGGGTTGCCCTGGTTGTTACTGGCTGCGCGTGAGGTTGTGCAAGAAAGTACCGGATTTAGTCCAAATGACTTAGTTTTTGGTCACAAGGTTCGTGGGCTTTTGACTGTGCTTCAGGAGACCATTAAAAGTTCTGATTCGCCTAAAAACTTGCTGTCGTATGTATGTGGTTTTCGTCAGAGACTGTTACAGGCAAAAGAGTTGGCTGGTTACAGGCAAAAACGGCAGGAAGGAATGAAGCGATTGTATGACCGTAAAGTAGAACCTCGGGTATTTGAGCCAGGAGACCAGGTTCTAGTGTCACGACTGTTGCTTTCTTCTCCTTTTGAAGCAAAATTTGAGGCCCCATTTGTTGTAAAAAGTAGATTGAGTGATGAAAATTATGTTGTTGTAACTCCGCATCGGTGGAAGTCCACCCAGCTATATCATGCAAATCTACTGAAACCATATTATGAAAAGTCTAAAGGGGATGAGGAAAGCTCTGTTCATTCAGTACTTTGTGCAGTGTCCAATACTAGTAGTAATTTTTGCTCTGATGAAAAGGGCATGGAGGGTAATGAGCCTGATGATGGTGTTTTGCGTGGACGACTAAATAATTCAGAGTCTTTGAAAAAACTTGAGGTTATTCTTGCTCATTTACCTACTTCACAGTCTAATGAGTTGGTTAATCTTATACAGAGTTTTACAGAATTGTTTGGAGATGCGCCGTCTCGAACCAGTTGGGCTGAACATGATATTGATGTTGGTAATGCTTCTCCCATCAAACAGCGTTATTATCGCGTGTCACCAGAAAAACGAAAGTTGATGGAATCAGAAATCCAATACATGCTGGACAATGATATAGCGGTCCCTTCCGGTTCAGATTGGGCATCTTGCCTGCTGGTTGCGAAGCCTGATGGCTCCGTAAGGTTTTGTACAGATTTTCGAAAACTCAATAGTGTGACAACCTGATTGTTTTCCACTCCCTAATGGAAGACTGTATTGACCAGGCAGGGTCTGCAAAGTTTGTAACCAAACTTGATTTGTTGAGAGGTTATTGGCAGGTGCCTTTGAGTCAGAGAGCTCAAGAAATGTCTTCATTTGTTACTCCATCAGGCCTCTATTCTTATAATGTTATGAGTTTTGGGCTGAGAAACGCCCCGCCACTTTTCAACGCCTAATGAACCGTGTAGTTGCAGGCCTTGAAGGGTGTGCGGTGTATTTAGACGATCTTGTAGTGTTTAGCGATAGCTGGGACGTGCATTTAAAACGTTTGAGTGCAGTTCTGAGGCGTTTGTCAGAGGCAGAACTGACGGTGAATCTGGCAAAGTGTGACTTTGCTCGTGCCACAATAACTTACCTTGGTAAGGTTGTGGGGAATGGTGAGGTTCACCCAGTAAATGCTAAGGTTCAGGCCATTCATGATTATCCTGTACCTACTACGAAAAAAGAGCTTATGCGTTTTTTAGGGTTAGTGGGTTATTATCGTTCTTTTTGTTGTAACTACTCCTCTGTTGTTGCCCCACTTACTGATTTGTTGAAAGCCAAGGTAAAATTTGTTTGGTCGTCAAATGCGTTGGCTTTTGAAAATGTTAAGTCCCTACTGTGCTCCTCCGCTGTCCTTGCTGCCCCTTGCTTTGAAAGGCCTTTTTCTCTACAGGTGGACGCGAGTAAAGTTGGTGCTGGGGCAGTCCTTCAACAAGCTGATGAGGGAGGGGTAGTTCGTCCTGTCAGTTTCTTCTCACGCAAGTTTAATTCTTATCAGCTAAATTATTCGGTGGTGGAAAAGGAAGCATTGGCTTTGATTTGGGGATTGCAACATTTTGACGTGTATGTTGGTTCGAGTCAACCTGTTGTAATTTATACTGATCACAACCCGTTGACGTTCTTGAATTCTCTTCATTGCCCGAATCAAAGGCTCATACGTTGGTCTTTATTTCTGCAGGCCTATGCCCTGGACATTCGACATGTTAGAGGGTCGGACAATCTTGTAGCTGATGCGCTGTCACGCGCCCCTGTGAATTATTAGATTTTATTTTTTGTTTTGTCTTTTTCCTCTCTTGGCCTTTCCTAGGTCCTGAAGTATTGTGTGGTAACTCTTGTTTATTACAGGGATTCTTGACAGACCCCTGTCTTAAGGGGAGGGGTGTGACGACTTCCCTGTTGAGTGGGGTTTCCCTGGGCTCAGGTGGATGATTGGCTGGCTCCGCCTTTTCAAGTGGTTATTCCGTACACCTGTGGAGACTTTCTGTCGCGTGTGTTAAAAAGGAGTATGAAGAAAAGGCCAAGGGGAACGACAGACTGGACACAATTTTCGGTTGACGTTTGGTTCAGTTAAAGTTGTTTTTCCTTTGACACATCCAACACTAGCAACAGCATATTACCTTTCCATGCATTCACTACAATACCTCACTGATTCCTGACTGTTACATATATATATTGTTTTATTTCTATATAGGTCTATGTTTTGTTAATAAATTTGGGTATTTTTTCGGCTTTCTTGTGTCCCTCTTTTTGTTGCGTCCTTTTTTGAGCTATGGGACGTAACAATATATATACTTTACTTATATATGTATATATGTGTGTGTGTGTGCATCCAAGCAAAAGAGAATTCATTCTTCACCATTAAAATTGTGATGTCAACAATGCTTTTATTGTGCAATTTTTTTTTCTTTTACGGCAGATGCTCTGATGACTAATTTCCCGGCGGCAACAGAATTGGATATAAGAAATGCAATCGGGGGCCATTTTAAACAGGCACCAGCTATGGCAATAAAGCTAACAATTAATCATGCTGTTTTTTTAGTTTATTTTCATTTTGTCTTTTTTTATATTTTTATTATCTTAAGTTGTTGCTGTTCCATATTTGTTATCATAATTATTGTATTTGCAGTATTTTATTTGATAATTTTGATGTCTTTATATTTTGTATTATCTTAAGTTGTTAATGTTATTTTGTAATAAAACCTTTATCTAGATTTGTTGGATGAATTTTCATTTGATAACATTCAAGTGAAATGAATCTTTTAGCCATCATTTGTTGTATATTAGACGTACACATGTAGTCGTTAATTAGCTGTCTATTCTTGGGCTATGATTAGACGTCTATTAGATTTTCACTTACAGCCCAAATTTAGCCTTGTTTTAGCCTAGACGTCTGGGCTGTCTTTTAGACACAAAATTGCTTGCTGGGTTAGATCAAACACAACATTTCCAGTTCTATATTTTAAAAACATCTCATTTTGTAAAAACATCTCATTTTGTTTCATCAAAATATCTATCATTGCCCTCCATGGCAATCCTTTAACTATTAGTCAAAAATGTCCTTTTTATCAAATCATTGTCTCTATGATTTTCAACTGATGCCCTGTGCTTAACCATAAGTATCTCATCACTTATGACACATGCTCAGCAGCTTTGTGCTGGGTTTGAATGAGAGAGAGAGACTCTGAGGCCTTCAGGGCTGGCACACTGCATCTTCATCTGCACTGCTACTTTTCACTCTTTACACAAGCTAGTGAGATCTGGTTAGAAATTAATATTGTTTTCAAATAAACTTCAGACATTTTCCTTTTAAACTCTATCCTTAGACTGAAATCACACTTTCAAATCACCCTCAGATTGAGTGTGTGTTACTCAAGCTAGGCCACAGCACCAGAAATGACGTGGTGGTGCCAGATTCAGATAAGCAAATCAGCATTTATTACAGCTCAGCACAAGCTTATCTTTCGAAACCAAAGCATCAACTTCTAGGGTTTCCAACATATTAACTTACCTAAAGTTATTTCAACAACCCAATATTCAGTCCAATAAGCATTATCAGAGTTCTGCAAAAGTGAGAAGAGCAAGAACATATTTATTATAACCCTATTGTTATTTCATTATTTTCTTAGAGAGAGTTTGAATCTCATCTCTGTATTCATTTCTTTTTACTGGGTTTAGTGTGGTGGCCTCATTTGTCACACCTTCGACACCTTATGGGTGAGTGGACCCGCTGACCACAATTAAAACACTCTGTGTCATTCAGCAATTCATGGTATCTTTCATCTGCTTTTTCAAAACAAAAATCACATCAGATTCCCACAGTTACTGGGATCTTTCCTTCAGGGTTTAATGTTATCAGATTCCCTCATTTACTGGAATCTTTCCTTCAGGGTTTAATGGCATTCCACCCATTTTACAACCCATGATTATTCATTATTCATTATGCACTAACATCTAGAAATTTGAATTTCTCTTGTTCTCAATTAATTTATAGCCAGTTAAATTGGTATAATTTTCTGAACATAATTAAAAAATTGCTGCCCATTTTCTTAATAAGTTCTACTTATTTCTTTAAATTGCTGGCTTCAGAGCAGAGCTGCTTACAGCTCTCTCGTCTCAAAAACTTTATCTGGTTACTGATTTAAGTTACTGATCATGTCTCTAAAATTGTTAGCTCTAATTTTGTTATCACAAACTGTTATCCATAGCTTATCAAAGTTCATACTCACCAATGATCTTTAAACAGCTGTAGCTTCTGTGTGATTAGACAACATCTTCCTTTCCCTGTTATCTGCTTCTTATAACAATCTTCATTTGCATTTCTCACACACATTTCCCACAACAGCCCTTGTTAGCTCTAATTTTGTTATCACAAACTGTTATCCATAATCAAAGTTCATACTCACCAATGATCTTTAAACAGACAAAAATGTTTCCTTCCCTGCTATCAATTTCATTCAACACTGTTAGTTTGCATTTCTCACACACATCCCCACAAAAGCCCTTAGATTTGTCTCTCTCCTCAACAGATTCTTTCACCCTCTCATCCTGTTGACTCACAGCGTTTCTTTTCTTTTGGAAATCATGATATTTAATTAATTCTCTATATCCCCATGCATCTCTGGCCATATATATTTTTCATTTGACAAAATACCGTGTATCATATTCTGCTAGCTTCTTTGGGATTTTCCATAGTGGCAGTCTTTCTGTGGTCTTTTGCGTGCACGCTATTAATCTGTCGGACTTCTCCGTACAGATCTGATCCTTCACCCAGGACAGGCAGGCGGACGCTTCCAGCGCCCTCTGTGATCTCAATTCTCCCAGAATATCTTGATGCATTCCACAATCTCAATTCTCCCAGAATTTCTTAATCACGTTCCATGATCTCAATCCTCGCAGAATTTCTTAATCACGTTCCATGATCTCAATCCTCCCAGAATTTCTTAATCACGTTCCATGATCTCAATTCTCCCAGAATTTCTTAATCGCGTTGACCACAGAACCAGACTCCCCCTATGGTTTAACCCTTAGTTTCCCAAATCTTAATTTAACCAAATTCACATTAAAATTCCCAACATTTTGGATTTGTTTCTTACCAGAGTGTCCCGTTGCCATCTCGGGTTCGTTTTCTCTTATTCCAGTGGTTGGACCTTCCAGGACCCCTAGAGCAGCCGGCCCTTCTCCCTTAATCAGTCGGGGTAAGGCTGTGACTCTAAACATCCAGGATGATCAGTCACCGTCTGCTCCCATGGTTCCGGAAGGCACATCCAAGGAATCCCAACTTCCTGACACCAAATTGTTGCGGCAAAAACGTTAACTCCGTTGCATTTCTGAATAAGAGACAAACCTTAGCCAATTGTGTCTTTAAAGATTTAATTCTTGCAAGAATGAATTCACAGTCAATACAACCAGATAATGCCTGCATCGAGTGTGAACTGAGGAAACAAAAGAAGGTCCAAACCTTTATACTCCTCAGTGTCACAGTGTTTTTCCGTACAGAGGAAAGGAAAAACAAATGCCTTTCCCCACCCTTCTGTAACTAATGGAAAGAAAGCAAGGGACACAATGACCCCCTCCTATCTTCCCCATTAGTGTTTGTGTCAAGGCCTCAAGCGGTGATGGGGTTTACATTGACATTTTATGAGGTAGATGTAGGTTTGACTGTGTGTGTGTGTGTGTGTGTGTGTGTGTGTGTGTGTGTGTGTGTGTGTGTGTGTGTGTGTGTGTGTGTGTGTGTTTTAATCAGTGACACCTAAGGCCCGGAGAGTCTCCAATCTAGGTGTCCCGTGACCCCAAATTAAGAGGTGTTTTTGAATAACAGAAACAGATGTTGATTTCTGTATAACCTTAAACATAAATCTTCTTCTATGATACAATTTTTCCTCTACAATATATATATATATATATATATATATATATATATATATATATATATATATTGTAATGACTCCGATTGTTTGAATAGTCCTAGTTAATAATTCTTTAAATTGATATGTCATCCTCAAAACAACCCGTCTCCAGCGTGTTGCGCGATCTTTCTTTAATCGATTGTTTAATCGATACATCATCCTCAATAAAACCTGTCTCCGGCGTGTTGCCCTAGATCTTTCGAATATTCAGATCGATTATGACCTCTGACCTTTAAAATAATAACTTGAATAATAATAATACGCTGTTTGTTAATTGGCCAGAGGAGAACTGGCACCCTGACTGAGCCTGGTTTCTCCCAAGGTTTATTTTTCTCCATTAGGTCTCCTAATGGGGTTTTGGTTTCCTTGCCACTGTCGCCTCTGGCTTGGCTTGCTCAGTTGGGAAAAAACTATATTTCAAATATATTTCAAAATATATCTAATTATTAAACTAAATTAACCATATAGACCAAATTACTGATCTAATTACTGATCTAAAGCCCACATTGTTACTGTATGATAATCGAAATATATTCTGTTGCATTATTTTTCTGTTTAACACTGTGAAGCTGCTTTGAAACAATCTGCATTGTTAAAAGCGCTATATAAATAAAGTTGACTTGACTTGACTAAAAGTGAGTATAAATGGCACATACAATTGGTTTTCTAAGATATAATAGCACTGAATTGAACATTGTATTTTTACTAATTATATTGTATAATTATAATCCCTATATACAATTACATTTGTTGTCCAATTGTTGAAGGTTTATTTCACCCAGTAATGATTATGTAATGTTTTTCTTAACCATCTGTTCTAAATCATTAACTGATTTTATTCTGCACAACACAAAAGTATTCATTTGTAAGATGGAAGAAATTTCATTCATTTACATAGTGGCATTTTACCTTTTGAGGCCTTTTTATGATTTAAATTTTTATTGAGCATATATATATTATACAGTTTTCAATCAACAATATAGGGGAGGCTCAAATATTTTTTGCATAAGTGTACATATAAACCAGAACAGAACAGAAAGAAACAAAGAACAGACAAAAGAGTACTTATTTCATTCATTTACATAGTGGCATTTGACCTTTTGATTTAAATTGATATCTGAAAACATCCAGGAAGTACTGCCATTTTGCAGTGTTTCAGAGGCTAAGCAATAACCAATTGTTTTTAGGGCAAATACCATTGCCATGAGATTCTGTTTTTGAATGAAATATAGAGTAAAATACTCATCATAAACATATTTATTTCCTTCATGAAAACTTTAAAAGTTGAGTGTGTATAGTGTTGAGAATAAATATTTGTTATTATTGCTAACAACGCTTGTAGAAATTAATCATTAACAATATTAAATTTAAGATAATGTTAGCTTATGAAATGATTTTGCTTTAAGACTATATGTGCTTTCTGTTGGGCATGAGAGTCACGAGTGCAACAGCCAGAGGGTTTTGGTATTTATTACAGATCCATATGAGAAGTTGTTTTGCTATGCTTTCAGAGTGCCTTTGTGTGTGTTAACAAAGAAGCAGTCTTTTGTCCAGGAAATTGGAGGGGTGATGTTGCAAATGAAGCACAGCTGACCAGAAAATCATCTGACTCCCAAAGAAAGACAACTTATGTATTCTTTGTATACAAATATTGGGTCAGGAAAGGCAAGTTTGTCGCAGACTGCCTGTACAAGCCTTGCATAGGATTGTGTAAATCAGGGACAGTTGTGACCCAGAGCTCTGTATGCTATCTTCATCTGACTTACTTAATCATTAAAAGAGTTAAACTATATTTTGTTCCTGCTCTCCTCATTCAAGCGGACTCAAATTGATGCCGAGTCCAACAATTGGTGACCCGATCGTGTGAGGGGAGTCCGAGGAGGAGTGGACAATCTCTGATCTTCTCTTGACATCAGGCCGGCCTGAACCAAAAAGAAAGGTAAGCAGACACCTGTTTTCTATATCAAAGTCTGCAATTGGCTATTTTCTAAATTATGATGTCAAGAGTGGTGAAGTGATTGAAAATTTTTTATGTATGAATAAGTCATATGAAGAAGGTATAAAATAAAATAAAAAACAAATAAAAATAGCGTCAGGGACGCAGTGTCTGGGACACAAAGTAATTGCGTCAGGGACGCGTGTCTGGGACACAAAGATTTGGGCCAGGACCCAAGGCCTGGGGCCTATGTCACTGACAGTGAATAAAGGTACCTGGGGAAGTTCCCAGGGAGTGGGGTGAGAAATCTACCACACGGTCCGACCTCTGAAGACCGCATTCAGAAAAGTACAGTAGTACAAACTAAAAATAGAAAAAGATAAAATATGATAAAAGTGTGTGCGTGAGTATAGTCGAATAAAAGATTATAGGAGGAAGGTGAAAGTTTAGAAAGAAAAAAAAAGTTAGGAAGGATTTTAAAAAAAGAAAAATAAATAATTTAATAGATATATAATAAATAATATAATAAATAAAACATTTAAATTAATTAGATATATATAGATATAATAAAAATAATAAAGTGATAAAGTAATAATAAAAATAAAAGGATAAATTGATATATACAAAGGAAGAAATATTATATGACAGGAGGGTGCTGTGTGTGACTGGTTAAAAGAAGGCACTAAAATTACGGGTGATCCGAGTAACCTTGGTGGTATATCCGCTGGGGACGAGGTGAGAACCCACATAGGAAAGTGCCCACTAAAAGAAGGTGTTCTAGGGCGATCAGGGAAACTTGTGAGAGCCCACATAGAGGAAAACACCCACATCAGTCACATACGGAACTATAAAAATAAATAAAAATATATAAAATCAACAGAATACTATACAAGGGAGTCAGAATGGAGGGGAATTTGATATAGTGTGAGAAATATGGTCCATTAAAACCCAGTGGGAAGATATTTCAGCACAAGTGATAAGTGGAATTGAATCAAAAGGAGGGATAAAAGATAAAAGAAATTAACATTCTGTATGAGGAGTTCAAAAAGATAAATAATTTAGAGGATAGTAGTAAAATAGATTTGGCAGTTCTTTTAAAAAAACAGAGAAAGTCAGTTATGGCAAATTGAATGCGCACAGGCAGCAAGAGAAAAAGGAGTGTTAACAAAAGAAAGTGGAAGAATGAGGAAGAGACACTGCAGAACAATTTTGCTAAGTGGCATAATTTGACCTTAGCAGCTGCAGCTCTAGATAATTTAGAAAAGAGGAAGACGGCGCAAAAGCAGAACAAAAAATCTGCACAGGAAAGTAGAAAACAGACAGAGTGTAAGTCAATATATACAGTTTTACCTACAGCGCCACCACTCTATCAGGAGGAGGAGTTCACTGTCAGGTTCCAGTATATGATGTAGATGGAGGAATGCTGGATGTTACTAAGGGTGGAGGAGCAAGACAATGGCAGGTGAAAGGAGGACACTTAGAAGTCAGAAAAAGGGAGACAGAGAGGATTCTCCAGAACTAGGTGAGGAAGTACTAGATGGAGCAGATGGAGGAAATAGTGTGATGTCAGAACACAGTTATCAGGAGAGGAAGTGACAAAGCCAATAAACAAGGAAGTAAGGCAGATAATATGGGGAGAGAGTGGATTCATGAGGAATCTGATGAGTTATTGAACAGATGTACGTGGTCAGCTAAGAAAAATTGGAAGACAGGCTCAGACCTTGGGGACCGAGACAGGGGTATCTAGGAGCGTCCACAACCAATGAATATGGAAAGTGGAGGCCCATACAGGTGTGCACCCACACTCAGATAAGGTACATGAGGAAATGTTTAGAGTAGCAGTACTGGATGGGACCACTGAGAGTGTGAAAGCAGCCTTAAAAGACAATCCTGACATACCAGGAAGTGAAACACAAATCTGGGAGAGACATTTGATACATCACATGACCAGGGCTCTTGAAAAATCTAAGATCAAACAAACAGAGCTGGAAGAATTAAAAGCTCAGCTCTTTAAATTGCAGTTAGGTGAAGCCAGACAAAAAATCAATGAAAACAAAAAAGAGAAACCAAAACAGTTGGTTCAATATCCAACCACAATAATTGATCAATCAGCATGGCCAGAGGTTAATTCTCATGTCATGGCTCAAACTAGAGCTCATCAAATCTGGCAGCAGCCAAGTGTGGGTTATAGTGTGAGGGGCATGATGAGCATGGGCAACCGAGGTGGCAGAGTGGAAAGGCAGAGTGGTCACTGTTTCTCCTGCCAGATGGGTCATTTTGCCAGAGAGTGTCCTCAGGCACAGACAGCCCAGAGAGGAAGGGGAACCCCAGCAAGAGGTAGAGGAGCACCAAGAGGCAGGGCTTTCTATGCCCCACCTACAGTTCAGTACACAGCACCGCATGCAGCTTTAGCTCCGAACCAGACAGGCACCCAATACCAAGTATTGGAGGCGGAGGAAGCTGAGCTGGACTATTATTGACACAGCCCACAGAGAGACCCGAGCAGGGCTAGGAGGGAACCTCTGCTCAGTATGGAGGTCAACAAAGACCGTCTGAACTTTGTGGTTGACACAGGAGCCACATTTTCCACCTTAAACATCCACATGGACCACACATTGATTTCTGACAAAACCACGAGGGTGATGGGTTTCTCTGGGGCTTGGAAAGACTGCCATTTTCTAAACCTCTTATCTGTACGAGTGCAACAACAGACTGTTAATCACTGTTTTCTGTTATCTCAAGCAGCACCAACCAACCTGCTGGGGAGAGACTTATTGATCAAACTAGGAGCTTCAATCCTTTTTTAGTTCTGAGGGAGTGATAGTCAAGTTCAAAGGGGGAAAGATGGTCAACTGCTCACTGACTCCCCATGGAAACACAAGTTGACAATGGCTACTGTCAGATGCCAAAGATCCAGAGGGGCAGACATCTATTGGGGTGAATTGTATCCTGAGGCTAGGGAAGAGCAGGGTCTGCTTTTGAGCTGTACTCGCTCTGGAAGCCGTGGGTTTTGAACATTGCTCCATACATGCCTCCACACGACCCCCCACACGTAACTTTATTTTATGATAGAAACCAACATGAATGGTATCAGGAAGAATTTAATAGAGACTTAGAGGGTAAAGAATGGGAAATTGAATGCAACACAAATGGGTCACAAGATGGCATGGTAGAGAAAAAACTGATCATGACCTGGCTGACACCATGATTGAGGATCTGCCACAGGACCTATGGACTTCAGGACCCACGGATGTGGGTGGTGTAGATCTATGAAACCAGTGAATTTTGAATTGACATGTGATGTACCAATTTGGCAGTCCCAGTATCCCCATAGACCAGAGGCTGAAGAGGGTATTGCAGACACCATTCAAGGCCTGATTCAGGCAGGTGTACTGGAACCTTCTAGCTCTGAATGGAACGCGCCAATTCTACCTGTAGAAAAACAAAATACAGGAAAGTATAGAATGGCTATGATCTAAGGCGCATAAATGCAGTTATAAAAACACCCACTCTTCCTGTGCCCAACCCGTACACTGCACTAACTACTATTAGACCAGAACAGAAGTGGTTTACGTGTATAGATTTGGCGAATGCTTTTTATTGTTTACCACTGGCAGAACACTTATGAGATTTATTTTCTTTCACATTCAGGGGACAGAGGTTCAGGTATAGCAGAGTTCCACAGGGGTTCATTTTATCCCCTGGGATTTTTAACTACACATTGAGGAGATGTTGCAGGAGTGTGACATGCCTGAGGGAACAGTTTTAATTCAGTATGTGGACGATCTACTAATCGCAGCAGAGACACCTGAGGCATGCGTTGAGGCGACAAGAAGAGTTTTACTACAGCTTTACCAGTCAGGTTTCAAGGTTAGTAAATCCAAGCTGCAGGTGTGTAGACCTCAGGTCACATTCCTCGGAAGAGTAGTGTCAGCTGAAGGGGCAGGAATTTCTTCACAGCACAGATCTGCCATTTTACATCATCCAAAACCTGTCACGGTGAAAGATATGTTGTCATTTTTGGGGTTGGCAGGATTCAGCTGGCAGTTTATTCCTGCATATACAGATAAAACTGCGCCACTGAGACAGCTGGTGCAGCATAAAGGAGCCAGACAGCTAAAAGCTGTACTGGATTGGACAACGGAGGCTGAACAATTGTTCATTGACCCGAAGTCCGCTTTAGCATTAGCAGCTGACCTAGCCACCCCTGACTATGACAAACCATTCTATTAAGATGTATCAGAGGGAAAACAAACTGTCAATGGAGTGCTGTTTCAGAAAGCTGATAGCAAAAGAAAAGTTCTGATGTATGTGAGTATATTGCTAGATAAAACAGAGCAAAGGGAGCATCCATGCACCAGATATGCAGCAGGCTTGGCAAAAATTGTGCAGAAAACAGCACATGTAGTCATGGGGCATGCATTAACCATTTTGACATCTCACACAGTGATGGCTTATGTGACTTCAACAGCATTCACAATGTCATCATTGAGACAGGATAGGATCCTGAAAGTCCTATCATGGCCGAACTTGACCTTTACTCATGAAGGCATCAACATGGCAGATTATATTACTGAAGGGCAGTCCCATGTGTGTGAACTGACTGTAGAAATGGAAGGTAAAATCAGGCCTGATTTAGAAGCTACGAGGTTGGAGGGTGAGGTCCAGGATCTGTTTACAGATGGATGCTGTCACAGAAATGATAAGGGTGAATTAGAAGCAGGATACGCAGTGGTCAGAAAAGTGGGCGACAGATTTGAGACAGTTGTGGCAGACAAGCTAATAGGAAAACAGTCAGCGCAACGAGCAGAAGTCATGGGTATAATTGAAGCGTTGAAGTGCGGGAAAGATAAAAAGGTGAACATTTATTCAGATTCAGCATATGGAGTAGGGGCAGTGCATACTGAATTAACTAAATGGAAAAGAGCAGGATTTATGACAGCTGCACAACAGCCAATTAAGCATCAGGTAGAAATGCAGCAGTTAGCAGAAGCCATTTTACTACCAGAACAGGTAGCTGTAATAAAGTGCAAGGGACATGAAAAAAATGAAACAATTACATCTAAGGGAAATCAGGCAGCAGACGAGGCAGCAAAACAAGCAGCTAATTATAATGTAGCTCACCAGCTTCTGTCTTCTGAACAACAGGTAACTGACCTCTTGCCAGCATTAACATGGGAGCATATCTTTGCAGCTCAAGAGGCAGCCTCCCACAAGAGAAATCCATGTGGCTCGAAAGAGGGGCAATCAAAGGCAACAACGCCTGGAGGTTTGTAGATGGGCGACCTGTTATTCCACCAGCCATGATGAAGTCATTGCTAGCTGAGGCACATGGCCTAGCTCACTTTAGCAGGGCTCAGATGTTGAGAGCTCTTGCACACTGGTGGCATCCTTATATGAAGGAAACCTTAGAAGCCTTCATTAGGAGTGCTCAACGTGTGTTCAACACAATATAAAATCTACCATCAAACCTCACATGGGTGCGTTTCCATTGAGGAATGGCCCAGGAGAAGAGGTGGTCATTGACTTCACAGACATGGGTGAAAGGGTCCAAGGGAAAAGATATATGCTGGTCATGGTGGATAGTTTCACTGGGTGGCCTGAGGCATGGCCCACAAAATCTGAAGACAGTCAATCTGTAGTGAAATGTTTGATCAATCATTACATACCTCGGTATGGGTGTCCTAGGAAAATTCGGTCAGACAATGGTACACACTTTAAGAACGCAGATCTACAAGCTGTGGAAAAGGTACTAGGCCTGAAACATAGCTTCGGATCAGTCTATCATCCAGAATCCCAAGGGAAATGCGAACGGATGAATTTGAATCTAAAGACAAAATTGGCTAAAATCTGTGCACAGACTAAATTGAACTGGTTAAAGTTACCAATTGCTTTGATGGCTGTAAGATCTTCATTGAACAGTGTAACTGGCTTTACACCATTTGAACTGCTGACTGGAAGACAATTTCCAGGTCCAACAGCTGGGTTGAATTTGACAGACTGTGAACCACTACAATACAAACCATACTATGACAAACTAACGTCTCTTGTCTCAAGTTTCTCATAACAGATTGCTGACAGATCACAGGCACCAGATCCTAAGGCTGGACTTGGTCAGGCCAGAGTGGGTCCTCCTGAAGGTCTTCAAGAGGAAGTGGAATCAACCAAGGTGGACTGGTCCTCATAAGGTAACGGAGAGAACATCACACAGTGTAAGGTTAGAAGGCAAAGGGGACACGTGGTACCATTGGACGTGTTGTGCACCGGCAGAACCACCATCGAGGACATTGGAGGACACAGAGTGGCCCTGCAGGAACTGCAGGACCAAAAGGGAGGATACAGAGACACTTGATAGAGAACAAACAGACTAAAAACTCACAGACAGAACATTCTAATTTTGAGAGTAATATTAACTTGTACTAAACTATTGTTTATGCTTATCATTTGGTTATTTAGAGGTGTAAAAGAGTGTAAAGATGGTGTTGTGGGAAAATAAGAAAGTATTAGGAATAGTAGTGGGATTGACATTAATCATTATGGGTATCATATTTTTTATGGAATATCTGAGAGAAAGAGGGCATAACAGAGGAAAAAGGGCACCACAAGAGTATAAGATTCTGCGTAAAGGGAAACATTTTTGCCTGGAAAGATACGGGGCATAGAACTAAATTATGAGAAGGGGTCAACTACATCATTCACTTTCGACTTATGTCAAGTAATTAATTGTGGAGGAAAAATGGGTCATGGAGGGGTATGATGTGTATTTTTGTGCTCCCCAGCATTCATAGATAAGTGTGAGCAAGGAGATTGGCCATCTCATCCAGGACCCAATATTACAGGAGCCTGTGAGAACTGGGGGCAAGTGACTAAATTCACAGGGGCTTGGACGCCAGACTTACGTTATTTGAGTAAAGAACATAGAGACTGGTGGGGAAGAATAGGATTCCAAAGAGATTTTCATGCATCACAGAACCCACTGACATTGTCCCTGAACAGAATAGACAGATCATCTTTCAAAAAAGATGTTGCATATTTCATTATAGGGGTGTACATGTCAGACAGGGATATCGGAGCATTGATTAAGATAAATTTTATAAATCAGCCAATAATAACACAACCAATACCTCCAAATGTGACACAGTCAGGAGAACATTTTGTAATTACTGTTGATTATACCAAATTAAAGCCTGAAGACATAATTGAAAAAGCAACAGGATATAGGGAAATAAATTTGTGGTTAGAATGGATAATTAACACAGCTAGAGAGCAGAACATGGAAAATTTTGTAGGATGTGCTAGGGCTAGACCGACTCTGTTTATAGAACCTGCTCCACTATATCCTGAAGATGGATGGGGTTACCAATGCATGTTACAATTGACCAATGAGGCAACCCTTCAAACTGTACCACTCTAGCATCAGTCTTTCCATTGATAAATAATGAGACACGGACAGGTCCATTTACACCTCAACCGGGAACTATACATGTTTTAACTTCACCAGGAGAAATGTAATGATCAATTTAGGGAAAATAGACCCCACTTGGTGTAAAATTGTGGTTCAGGATCCAGGGAATGTAATAGGACCATGGGCTAGAGCAGGATTGTATTACTATTGTGGTGATAGAAGGTTGTTTGTAAGGATACCAAAGAAGGCCAAAGGGATGTGTGCAATGGTAAGGCTGGGAGCACCACTAGTACTGATTGGAGAAGTGACTAAGAGACTGGAAGGTAAGGCAAGTATAGTAGAGCTTAACAGGCGCAGACAGAGACATGTGTTAAGTAAGAGGGACCTGGGAGCATTTGACTTGACTAAAGACAGCACCACCTACATAGATGCAGTTGGAATACCAAGGGGAGTCCCAAATGAATATAAATTAGCAGATCAGATAGCAGCAGGATTTGAAAACATTCCAATCATTGCAGCTCTATTTCCAGTGACACCTAATAAAAATGTGGATAGAATAAACTATGTGCATTACAATGTGTTAAGGTTATCTAATTTGACCAGAGATGCTGTAGAGGGATTAGGGGACAGTTAGCTCCAACGTCACTGATGGCAGTTCAAAACAGGATGGCTTTAGATATGCTGTTAGCTGAAAAAGGGGGTGTGTGTGCAATGTTTGGAGATTCATGCTGTACGTTCATTCCCAATAACACAGCTCCAGATGGGTCTGTCACCAGAGCCCTAGAAGGATTGAGGGCCCTATCTAAGAATATGCATGAGCATTCAGGTATAGACAATCCACTGGAAGAATGGATGACGAATATATTTGGAAAATGGAAAGCAATTATGATGTCTTTGCTCGTCTCAGCAACCTTCATAGGAATATTGGTTGCCTGTGGTTGTTGTTGTGTACCATGTATTAGATCTCTCTGTAACAGGCTCATCGTAACAGCAGTGGAGGGCAAGGAGGCTTCCCAAAATATATGATGCCACTGCTGATGGAAAGCAATTAAGAGTATGAGGAAGAGGATACTTTAGAGGTCGATCTCCTGTTTCAGGAGATCGAAAGGGGATTGTTGAGAATAAATATTTGTTTGTGCACTATTGCTAATAACGCTTGTAGAAATTAATCAGTCTGAAGCCTGGAAAACAAAGAACACAGTGACTGACTAACTTTAAACACACTGAGGAAACACTGTAAAGTAAAAGTACTTACTTTAAATGCCATCACTGCTTCTGGTCGCTGGAAGTATCTCAGGACCAAGATGGCTTCGCAGGAGTACCGGAACAGCGTCCTTTGGTCTTCTTCCAAATGCTGCTGGTCCAGGAGCTTCCTGTGGATGCCCAGGATGTCCGGCTGTGATACTCAGAGGACTCTCTGGCAGTCTTGGAGAGTTGGCTGAACTGGCCTAGAATGATTAGATGAAACAAATAAGGCATCGTTCCAATATTAAATTGAATGCCTCTGCATTAAATGAAAAGTAATACTAGTGAATAACAACTCACTTTGCAGCGCCTGGTGCAGTCTTGGGGTCATTCAGGATCAAAAAATGTCTTTCACGCAGGTCTTCCAGAAGAGCCTGTCTGGATGCCTCATCAGGGTACCACTTGACCATGGTGTTGTAGTCCCAGGTTCTGCCTCGGAGGGTCCAGGCCTTCATGGACTTTTTGGCTCTCTCCACCTCTGCTTTCCTCTCCTCATCAGTCTGGTTCTTCATGCAGACCCTCAATAGGTGGTTAGGCAGCATCTCCTGTGGCTTGAAACACTGCAGACAGGAAATGATGCGACGATCCTTGTCACTGTGAGAGAAAGAAAAAGAATCCAGAGAGTTCAAGAGAGCCCAACCAGCACTATTGGATGAAGACCCTGGACACTGTTGTGGCCACTTCAAACCTGCTCAGCTCGCTGACATGGTATGTAATATCAGTTATAATTATAATGTCTCTCAATGCTCATCCATCAGTTTGTCAGTGTGTTACCTCAAAACCTTTTTTAATGTTTTAGCTCCTCTTCTGGTGAAGAAGGCCACCGGGCAGAGAAGAGAAGGCGAGTGAAAGAAGAGGTTGGCAGCCCAACACCGGACTTTAACGCTTTCCTACAGGCCTTCCCTGTAGGAATCACTGGCCAGCCACCCAACAAAACCCAGAGAGCAAACGGTGGGTTCCCTGCCGCCCGAGTGTTTTATGACAAGTGGAGAGCTCTGCAGTACAGCAAGCGGGAGCAACATCTTTTGTGTAAGTGCAGATACTTTCTTAGCCAATGATTAGATTTGCTCCAACAGAAACATTTAGAACTCGTGTGTGAACCTGAATTTTAATTTAAATGTTCTCTCTTTGACAGCAAAATGCTCAAGACTTTCCAAAACTGCAGTGAAGGTGGCTAAAGTCATAGAGGCAGAGGGGTGGACGGCCAATCATCCCCGCCCAGAGGACATCATCGCAATGTGGAGGCCGCTCAGCAGAGCACAGGCGCAGAGTGACCCGACCATCATCAGGGCGGTGACCAAGCAGAAATGGTCGGGTCTGGCTGTGAAGGACTTTGGGGAGCAGAAAGGTATGTACAAATGTCTTATGAGCACAGTAAAATCCATTAAAAAAATTGTATAATAACATCATGGACAGCACACTAATGAGTCTTCTTTTTGACCACAGGAGTTGTTGCAACCAAGGCCTTCGGAAGGGCTCCATCCTGTGTGATTTCCACGGAAAGGTGATCACAGGTGCTGAGGGCAGGGAGATGGCAGAAACGTAGGACGAGCTGGGCAGCCTGTTTTTTTTCAAACATGGCAGTGAGGAAGTCTGCTTCGATGAGGAGACCTTCCCTGTGAGTGCCAACCGTCTCTGGAAACCCCAGGAGATGGATTACGACTCGAAGAAGAACTACAACGTGCAGCCACTCCACTGCATAGTGAAGCTTCAGGGAGGAGACAGGCACGTCCTGCTCTTTCAGGCCACCAAGGACATTGCAAAAGATGATAAGATCTGACCATGGCGTCAAGAAGAGGTAATTTTGTGGGAAGGAAGTGGAGCTGGAGTGGCTGGACGTCTGATTTCTGAGACATTATTATTTGGGTTATTTAGGCAGCGAAGATGAAGAAACCAAGAGTCTTTGGAGACCGTCAGCATGTTTGCCACCAACTTGGCAGAAATGGGTGCCCTACTCTTATCCTTCTTGTCTTGCTGACTGACTACTGATTTGTTTTGTTTTTTAAATAAAAATATATATTTTATACATACTCACCTTTCTACGGGTCATATTTCATAATTACAGTGGTCTTAGGAGCCAAAACCTACTGTACAACACAGGGACAGAACACAACACACTGTACATTACAGCCATTAATTATGCATAATTTGTATCATTTCTAGCGGGTGATATCCTCTAAAGATTTGTGAATTTCATCCAATGTTTGTGAAGTCCCACCTGGCTACATGTTACTCTTTGACTATTGTAACAAGAATTGAGCTATGTTATTTCATTGTTTGTCCCCTCTTGCTCGACCAAGTTCATGAGGAAAGTTTAGTTTAGTTTATTTAATTTATTTAACAGGGACCATACACAACACAAATGTTGTGCCAGAGTGAGCTAAATACCTAATTTGCATCTGTGGTCCCTGGGCAGGATGATGTTACATAATTACAGCATTTAATTACAGTCCAGAAAAAGGAAAATAATAGTAGTATCACTATCACAGATAAAAAAAGAAAAAAAAAGGAAGTAGTAGATATTAATAATAATAGAATAAAATTAATGATCACATGATTGATTTTTCTTTAACCATAATTTAAGTTCAGCTTTAAAAATACTAAATGATGTAGACTCTCTAATATAAAGGGTCACTGAATTCCATCTTTCTGCTGCACTATATGAAAAAGCTGATTGTCCAAAGGCAGTTTTCTTAAATTTAACTGAACAATCGCCTCTGGTGGATGCCCTAGTTTCCCTCGAATTATCTTTACAGAAAATCACACATTGTTTAAGAGGTGGTGGCGCAAGATCATGAAGTAACTTATACATCAAACACATATCTGCAAAGAGTAAAAAACTGTCAAACGTCAATAGTTTATAATTTCTAATGATAATGCAATGATAACTTCATGTTTTTTATCTAAAACTTTCACAGCTTGTTTATAGAGAGTATATAATGGCTTCAATGTTGTTACACTTGCTTGAGACCAGCTTGTAGCACAATATGATAAATGCGGAAAAATCATTGTGTGCATAAAGAGTTTAGCAGCAGTCAAAGGCAACTGGTTCCTAATATTCCTAAAAATCATTAAGCTTGCTCTAACACATCTAGAAACTTTTTTATATGTTTCTTAAAATTTAAGTTTGAATCTATAATCATACCCAGCTATTTAAAACGAGTAACAATATTTATTGCTTCACCTTTAATTAAAATATCTGGTTGATACTCATCACTTCTTTTGATAGAGAAATACATTCCTGTGGAGTGTATAAAGTGAGGAGACAGGAGACAGAGATGCGTCGAGTCAACTTTACTCTCCACTTCAATAATTCACTGAACTGTACAGCGAGAGATGTAAACAATAGTCACACAGCGTCAACCCCGAACTTCCCACACCGGAACCCCCGCTCCCTTAAAGGTACAGTCTCTGGGTGAATGTCTCCTTAGTATTTTTTGTGGGTCACCACACAGGCCCCCCCAGAATTCACCCATAATAACAGACCTAGACCTGACGGGTACTTCAAACAGAACAGAACAAGGACACTATTCATTAGTGTAAAACAGAACAGATAATTTGTAACTCCCTAAGAGTCAACGTATAGGGGGACGGACCAGGCGGCCATACCGGCTCCGCTTAACAGGAGATGGGCAAAGGGCAAGGGGCGGAGCTGGGGCAAAGGCAAGGGCAGGGGCAGGGGCAGGGCCCGAGGCTGCCGCCGGTGGTCGCCCTCTCCTGGGCCAGCTGAAATGGTTCGCCAACATCTACATGAGCAGGCTTAAGACGATCTATAGCCACCCGCCCATCTAAGACGATCTATAGCCACCCGCTCAGGCCTACCCCCCATATCTACCACAAAGTTCTTAGACCCTCCTGCCAGGACACGAAAGGGCCCATCGAGGGGGCTGCAACGGGCACGATGGCCATCGTGGCGGATAAAAACAAACTTGGCTGACGGTAAATCCTTGGGCACGAGGACCGGTGAGGCCATGGTGAGACGCCGGGATGGGAACAAAAGCGCCTGCAATGTTCCTGGACTCCGCACGATGTGAGGCAATCGACCACGGGGCAGTGGCACCTGGAAGAAACTCCCCCGGAACGCGCAGGGGCTGGCCATACACCAGCTCGGCCGATGAGGCCTGAAGATCTTCCTTTGGGGCAGAGCGCAGGCCCAGCATAACCCATGGGAGGCGGTCAGCCCAGTTGTTGTCCGTAAGGCCAGCCCTGAGTGCAGCTTTCATGTCTCTGTGAAACCGCTCACAAAGTCCGTTGCTCTGTGGGCTTGTAGGCTGTGGTACGGTGGAGCTTCACCCCCAGGATCTCGGCGACTGCCGTCCAAAGCTCCGATGTAAATTGCGGACCCCGGTCCGAGGAGAGGTCGGATGGTGTGAAACGGGCCACCCAAGCCATAATGAACGCCTGGCCACCTCAGCTGATGTAATGGAGGACAGGGGAACCACTTCTGGCCACCTAGTGGTCCTGTCCACCATGGTGAGGAGGTAAGTATAACCACGGGAGGGGGGAAGTGGGCCCACAAGGTCCACATTCACATGGTCAAAACGTCTCTCCGGCACTTTGAAGGGGGCCAAAGGTGCCTTGGTATGACGAGTCACCTTTGCGCGCTGGCACGCCACACAGGCAGCAGCCCAGGCCCTGACGCCCTCCGCAGACCTGGCCAGACGAACTTTGCCCCTACCAGCTTGGTAGAGGCCTTCACCCCAGGGTGGGAAAGGCTGTGGATGGCGTCAAAAACCTTTCTCCTCCAGCCAGCAGGTACCATAGGGCGCGGTTGGCCGGTGGAGACGTCGCAGAGGAGTGTAGCGTCGGCCGAGTCAAACGCCACATCTTTCATGAGCAGCGCCGTGGGGGCCGTCCTGTAGGCTTGTATCTCAGAGTCCGCGGTCTGATCCTCAGCCATGGCTGCGTAGTCCAGGCCCAAGTGGACGGACCCAGTGACCGCCCGGGAGAGGCAGTCGGCGACAAAATTATCTTTGCCTGCCACGTGCTGAATGTCAGTGTACTCAGAGATGGCAGAGAGCTGGCGCTGCTGTCGACCAGACCATGGCTCCGAAGACTTGGCCATGGCAAACGTCAGCGGCTTGTGGTCAACGAAAGCCGCGGAACCGCCGCCCTCCAACAATAAACGGAAATGACGGGTAGCGAGGAAAAGACCCAAGAGCTCCCTGTCGAAGTTGCTGTAGTTCCTCTCATTGTCACGGAGTTTCCTGCTGAAAAAGGACAGCGGCTGCCAGCCTCCGCCCACCCACTGCTCACACACAGCCCCACAGCATAATCAGAGGCGCCTTGGTAAGAGCAACTGGGGCAGTCGGAGACGGGTGCGCCAGCAGAGCAGCATTGGCCAGCGCGGTTTTGGCAGCATCAAAGGCGTCAGTCATTTCTGGAGACCAATTCAACACATCCGCCGATTTTCCACCCCGCAAGGCATCGTACAAGGGTCGCATGAGTTGGGCCGCATGGGGGAGGAAACGGTTGTAGAAGTTCACCATGCCGAGAAACTCCTGCAGGGACTTCATCATGCTTGGGCGTGGGAAACTGGCTACAGCGTCCACCTTGGCGGGGAGGGGGACCGCCCCTTGCGGGGTGACGTGGTGGCCGAGGAAGGTGATGGACGACCGGCCAAACTCACACTTGGCCGGGTTAATAATGAGATCATGCTCACTGAGCCGGCCAAGGTCCACCTTTGAAAAGATGGTGGCGCCGGCTAGGTGGGCGGAGAAGTCCTGTATATGCGGCACTGGGTACCGATCGGGGGTGGTGGCATTGTTCAGGCGACGGAAATCGCCACAGGGACGCCAACCGCCATCAGTTTTAGTCACCATGTGCAGAGGGGAAGCCCACGGGCTGTTGGACCGTCGCACGATGCCGAGGTGCTCCATGATGGCGAACTCCTCTCTGGCGATTGCAAGCTTGGCCGAATCGAGGCGTCGGGCCCTTGCATAGACTGGAGGGCCCACCGTAGTGATGTAGTGCTCCACGCCATGCTTAGCCACCTCCGATGAGAACGTGGGCGTAGTGATGTCAGGGAACTCAGCCAGTAGGCGTTGATACGTGTCTCCAGTGGCAAGCGTGTTCGACAGACAAGCGCCCCGCCTCCTAGCGTGCAGGGGTATGAAGCAAAAGAAAGGGCGCGATCAGTCGGCAGTTCGTGAACATCCACCAACAGTCTGTAAGCGCAGAGGAAATCCGCCCAGCAGAGACGTGACACAGCGGTTCCAGCCAAAAACGCCGCCCACGAAACACACTTCCACATACCTCGTGCCATAAGTACGAATGGGTGTGCCGTTAGCGGCATCCATCGGGGGGCCATGCCCACCAGCCATGGTGTCCACAAGCTTTGCTGGCAGGATGCTGCGCTGAGCCCCAGAATCGACCAGCAGCCGCCGACCGGACAAGGCGTCCGTGATGAATAACAGCTTGCAGTCACGGCCAGCGCCCAAAGCTGCTAATGAGTGCCGGCCCTGGCTTTTCCCTGGGCTCCAAAACTGCAAGGCTGGCGACACTGCTTGGCCTTGGCCCCAAACCTGGAATGGTAATAACACCACCCGTCCTCACGCTGCCGGGCGGGCTGTCACAGCAGCTGCTGCCGTGCGGCCGCCCACCGGGGTGGAAATGGGGCATATGTGTGCTGGGGGGGCAAAAGCGCATGAACAAACTGCTGTCTGTTGGCGAGGAAAATCCTGTCTGCCTCCATAGCCAACGCCCGGTACTTTTTGGAGGCAGGGAGGGGGGAACTGGCCAGTGCTGTGCGCACAGGTGCTGGAAGCTGCCGCAGGAAAATGTGGGCGAAAAGGAACGATGGATCTGCCGCCCAACACAGCCAGCATCCTCTCCATTAACTCAGATGGCTTGCTATCACCAAGGCCATTCAGGGACAGCAGGCGATCTGCTTTCTCCAGCTCTGACAGTTCAAAGAGGCTCAACAGGAATGCTTGAAGTGCGTCGCACTTGCCGTCGGCCGGAGGAGCCTCTAATAGCGCCATAGCCCTGGCTGTCGCCGAGGCATCTAAAGCTGCTACCACATGGAAGTACTTTGTAACGCCCTGTGTTATCCTCGATGTGCTGAAACCACGGTTGTGGATTGTGCTGCCAAAACTCCGGCAACTTGATGGTGGCAGCGTAGATCGCGCTGACATTAGCCGCGCGCCGCTAGCGGCGCGGCGCCGCAACCGCATCATTTTCACCACCGCCGTTGTGTGACATAGTTCAGCCTTATCAAACTCACGTCAGGGGTCACCAGTGTGGAGTGTATAAAGTGAGGAGACAGGAGACAGAGATGCGTCGAGTCAACTTTACTCTCCACTTCAATAATTCACTGAACTGTACAGCGAGAGATGTAAACAATAGTCACACAGTGTCAACCCCGAACTTCCCACACCGGAACCCCCGCTCCCTTAAAGGTACAGTCTCTGGGTGAATGTCTCCTTAGTATTTTTTGTGGGTCACCACATTCCCACAGTTTTACTCACATTAAGAGTAAGACAGCAGTGATTTAACTAATCTATGATTATGTTCAGTGCAGCAGTCAGTTTAATAGCAGCTTGCTCTTTTGTTTTGGAATATGTATAAATAACTGTATCATATGCATATATCTGGAACTGGACCTCTGAAAAACACCATGGGTAAATCATTTATGTATAAACTAAATAAAATAGATCCCTGTGGGACTCCAATAGTGCAGTCAAGAAAGGATGAGCATATACCATTAATTATTGTACATTGTTTCCTTAGATTTAGATATGATTCCATCCATGTTATTGCATTAAAAGAAAAATTAAACTTTGACAATTTAGATAAAAGTACATTATGATTAACAGTATCAAAAGCCTTTTTAAAATCAAGGAAGACAGCAGCAATAACACCACCTCTGTCAAGACTGGATTTAATTTGTTCAACAAAGTAACAGTTTGCGGTCTCTGTAGAATGGTGTGAGACCGGTAGAGTGGAAGTGCGGCCTACGAACTCCTTGTGAGACTTGAAGCTGGCTTCTGCTGATGAAACTGCAAACTATTCCAAACCAACAAATAAGGTAGTAGGAAGTTTTTATTTTTGGTTAGGACAGTCTGAATGGAAGAGATTGGAGAAGGAGAGCAGTGTACTTCGCTTCATTCCGCTTGTGAAGAGTGAGGCATAATTATACTAAAGGTTAATAGTATAATAAGTCGCTGATAGCGCCGTGACGTGCTGAAGGCATAGGTAAAAACGGTAACATGCAGTGCAAAGAAGCGGACTCAAGAAAGGGGAGGCCCTGCGGGGCATAGGTAACGTCCCCTACAGGAGCCCGTCTTGGACCAACTGGTAAGGTCCAGGAGACATTGTGAACTTGCTCCATCTCTTCCATCTCAGATAGGGGATCCCGAATTTAGAACTTAGTGAATCAGGCAGTCAGGGAATAAAGTATAAGTGATTAGTTAAACAAAATAAAAATAGATATAGGGTTGTTTGCCAGGGATGCACCTGGAACGATCCCAAGGAAAATGACCCAAATTGGCATGGACCAGTATATGTGACTTTTCCGCACATGTGTCCTTTGCAGTTTCATCACGCAGAAGCCACAGCTGTGTAGGTTAAAGATCGCCGCCTCCATCTCTACTGGTAACCAGGTGAGTATGAACTTTGACTAAGTTATGGCTGACAATTTCAGTAATATGATCAGTAACTTGATCAGTCTGGATAAAGATTTTGAGAAAAAGAAAAAAAGAGCTCAAATGCTGTAAGCAGCTCTGCTCTGAAGCCCTCAAAACAAATAAAATGTGCAGACTTATTAAGAAAATGGGCAGCAGGGCTTTAATAGTAAAAGTAAAAAAAAAACGGCAAAATGTATGAGCGGCCAGTCTTATCTGCCCCCTCCCCTCTCGCGCTCTCTTCTCAGACTGTCCAAGCAGCTGCTGATAGAGGCACTGAGAATCAGACTTAGGGATACAATTTGATACCCAAATGTTTTAGTAAAAACATAAAGAATTGGAAGCCATTATGTTTTACTGATCACAAGCTCTGTTCAAAGACTATTGAACTTGACTCTTTAAGCACAGACCCAGACACTGAGAACCAGACTGAAATTAGAGAGGATAGGTTGCTAAACCAGATGACAGTGTTTTAACTATGGTCAGCAGGGCCATTTTGAACATAACTGTAACCTCTCACCTGTAATGTGTAGAAAGAAACAAAAAATGCCAAATCACGCCACCAGACTAACATTCTGTAAACAAACCAAAGTAAAAAGAAACAGAAGTGACTTACACTCTGTCTAAGACGTATGAATAATAAAAAAATTAAGTCTTAAGGAATTCCTTTTGAAGGAAAATCTATTGATATAAATTACAGATAATGACTGCAAAACACGTGAGAGGCAAGAAGCGTGTGCCTCTAATCCTAAACTTTATTGACCACTTGAAGTCCCATCCCTTTTTTTGCAGAAGGTGAAACAATGTTTTAAACCATCCAATTATAGGATGAAAATGGGCCAATTTTAAAACACTTAGTGGGCCATCTACACGGATTAGGGGCCATTTCCAAACCAAAATTGGGCAATCATGGTTGTGATTATTGGGCCATCAATGGTTGTAGAGGGCAATAAAATATCTTGCCTTTTAAGATATTTCTTGATAAGATAATTTTCATCCTCACATTATTTGGAGAAGTTATGCAATTACACAAACATAAAAAATGATGCATAAGATCAATACAAGTATAACAATTTGAATTGTATTCAGATTAATTAAGTTGTAATGTAACCTTTGATTAATACTTTAATTGATAAAATAGTATAAAGTCAAACTATTAACACTTTCTCAACAATAAATTTACACATATCTGCCCATTCTTTTTAAAGAACAATTTTTTTTCCAAAAAAAAACACTGCAAAAAATGCTTTTCTTACTTAGTATTACTAGTTTCCAGTCCAAATATCAAACATTTCTTAACTCAAGATGCATTTACCAAAGTAGTTAAATGAAATAAGATATTAAGTCTTGTTTCCTGGAGAAATAAAATTATCTGCCAATTATCTGTTGATTAAAAGAGATTAAAGAGATTAAAAAATAATCTTGTTTTTGTTGTATGTACCCTTCTACTGCCCTAGTAATCACATCTTTATTTAAGGATTTTTAGATATTTACACTGGAAACAAGACAGAAATACTAAGTAAGAAAAGCATTTTTTTGCTGTACTACAATATACACTTTTATTTGAACCATTATTAAGGAATAATGTAAAACTTTTCCAGGTGCTGGCTCCTCCCACCAGGTAAACAATAGCAATCCACCTGATTGGTCTGCTGGTGATGACATCACCCATTGGTGCGGTATAAATACTGCAGCTGGATGAAGCACACATTCACTTTGTTTTCAAATCTGACAACAGAGAATACCTTTTGACCTCTGCAAGGACATCTGAACTTCTTTGGAGAATGGCATCTGAATCTGAAAAGTAAGTTCACATTTCTTTTCTCTAGTTGATTTTTCCTATTTGTGTTGTGTCTGATCAAATATTTTTTCCATGTTATTGACATGTTGTTGTTATATGCTGTTATTTGCCTATTGATTATTTGCTGGTTATTGTCTGTTATTGTTATATGCCACTTGACAAAGTATGGATAAAAACATGATAAAACTAATGTTGAGCAAATTGTGAAAAACTAAAGGATAGTATCTCTTTAAAGTAAGACTTTAAGTTTCTCATCCCAAAACCAAAAATAGGTCAAGGGCCAGGTGTGAATTGGTCAGTCACTTTAGCACACACCAGGCCCCTTTCTTAAGGAGGCTGAAAACTGGTTCTGGTAGCAATACAAAAGCTTTCTATGATAAGTTTTGCTGGTCATTTTTCACATTATGCCTCTGTTTTAAGAATGCTTTGTCTTCATTCATTTTCACATTTGTAATCACTGGTGTCTCTGCTTTCTCATAGCCAGAAATCTGACCGCCGCATTGTTCACTGCTTGCTGTGTGAAAAACCACAGGAGATGCTGACGACGCATCTGAGCAGAGTGTGTATGAAAAACAGTACACCCGAAGAACGGCTGAAGGAGGTGAAGAGGGCCAAGGAGTCTGCCAAGGTGTGGACACGGCAAGCCAGGAACTGGGACTATAAGGAAATGGTCAAACGTTACCCCACAGACCATCCAGGCTGGCTCTTTTGGAAGAGCTGCACCAAAGGAACTTTTTTGTGGCTAATGCTCCTAACCAGGCAGACATGGAGTATGAAGAAACGTCCACCAGCACAGCTGCCGTTCCCACAGCCAGTGAACCTTCTGGAGCGGCCGGTGGCATCTCGGTGGTGGAGGATAGCAGCTCGAAGGCAGCATCAAGAGCCAGCAGATACGCAGGACTGTGGAGAAAGATGTGGCTGCCAACTTCACAGAGGAGCAGAAGGCGTCTGTGGCTCACTACATGGCCCATTGGATGGCAGTGCTCAACCAGCACTATCGGATGAAGACCCTGGACACTGTTGTGGCCACTTCAAACCTGCTCAGCTCGCTGACATGGTATGTAATATCAGTTATAATTATAATGTCTCTCAATGCTCATCCATCAGTTTGTCAGTGTGTTACCTCGAAACCTTTTTTAATGTTTTAGCTCCTCTTCTGGTGAAGAAGGCCACCGGCAGAGAAGAGAAGGCGAGTGAAAGAAGAGGTTGGCAGCCCAACACCGGACTTTGACGCTTTCCTACAGGCCTTCCCTGTAGGAATCACTGGCCAGCCACCCAACAAAACCCAGAGAGCAAACGCTGGGTTCCTGCCGACAGTGTTTTATGACAAGTGGAGAGCTCTGCAGTACAGCAAGCGGGAGCAACATCTTTTGTGTAAGTGCAGATACTTTCTTAGCCAATGATTAGATTTGCTCCAACAGAAACATTTAGAGCTTGTGTGTGAACCTGAATTTTAATTTAAATGTTCTCGCTTTGACAGCAAAATGCTCAAGACTTGCCCCAACTGCAGTGAAGGTGGCTAAAGTCATAGAGGCAGAGGGGTGGACGGCCAATCATCCCCGCCCAGAGGACATCATCGCAATGTGGAGGCCGCTCAGCAGAGCACAGGCGCAGAGTGACCCGACCATCATCAGGGCGGTGACCAAGCAGAAATGGTCGGGTCTGGCTGTGAAGGACTTTGGGGAGCAGAAAGGTATGTACAAATGTCTTATGAGCACAGTAAAATCCATTAAAAAAAATTGTATAATAACATCATGGACAGCACACTAATGAGTCTTCTTTTTGACCACAGGAGTTGTTGCAACCAAGGCCTTCGGAAGGGCTCCATCCTGTGTGATTTCCACGGAAAGGTGATCACAGGTGCTGAGGGCAGGGAGATGGCAGAAACGCAGGACGAGCTGGGCAGCCTGTTTTTTTTCAAACATGGCAGTGAGGAAGTCTGCATCGATGCGGAGACCTTCCCCTGTGAGTGCCACCCGTCTCTGGAAACCCCAGGGAGATGGATTACGCACTCGAAGAAGAACTACAACGTGCAGCCACTCCACTGCATAGTGAAGCTTCAGGGAGGAGACAGGCACGTCCTGCTCTTTCAGGCCACCAAGGACATTGCAAAAGATGATAAGATCCGCTTCGACCATGGCGTCAAGAAGAGGTCATTTTGTGGGAAGGAAGTGGAGCTGGAGTGGCTGGACGTCTGATTTCTGAGACATTATTATTTGGGTTATTTAGGCAGCGAAGATGAAGAAACCAAGAGTCTTTGGAGACCGTCAGCATGTTTGCCACTAACTTGGCAGAAATGGGTGCCCTACTCTTATCCTTCTTGTCTTGCTGACTGACGACTGATTTGTTTTGTTTTTTAAATAAAAATATATATTTTATACATACTCACCTTTCTACGGGTCATATTTCATAATTACAGTGGTCTTAGGAGCCAAAACCTACTGTACAACACAGGGGACAGAACACAACACACTGTACATTACAGCCATTAATTATGCATAATTTGTATCATTTCTAGCGGGTGATATTCTCTAAAGATTTGTGAATTTCATCCAATGTTTGTGAAGTCCCACCTGGCTACATGTTACTCTTTGACTATTGTAACAAGAATTGAGCTATGTTATTTCATTGTTTGTCCTCTTGCTCGACCAAGTTCATCAGGAAAGTTTAGTTTATTTAATTTATTTAACAGGGACCATACACAACACAAATGTTGTGCCAGAGTGAGCTAAATACCTAATTTGCATCTGTGGTCCCTGGGCAGGATGATGTTACATAATTACAGCATTTAATTACAGTCCAGAAAAAGGAAAATAATAGTAGTATCACTATCACAGATAAAAAAAAATTTAAAAAAGAAAGTAGTAGATATTAATAATAATAGAATAAAATTAATGATCACATGATTGATTTTTCTTTAACCATAATTTAAGTTCAGCTTTAAAAATACTAAATGATGTAGACTCTCTAATATAAAGGGTCACTGAATTCCATCTTTCTGCTGCTCTATATGAAAAAGCTGATTGTCCAAAGGCACTTTTCTTAAATTTAACTGAACAATCGCTCTGGTGGATGCCCTAGTTTCCCTCGAATTATCTTTACAGAAAATCACACATTGTTTAAGAGGTGGTGGCGCAAGATCATGAATTAACTTATACATCAAACACATATCTGCAAAGAGTAAAAAACTGTCAAACGTCAATAGTTTATAATTTCTAATGATAATGCAATGATAACTTGTTTTTTATCTAAAACTTTCACAGCTTATTTATAGAGAGTATATAATGGCTTCAATGTTGTTACACTTGCTTGAGACCAGCTTGTAGCACAATAAGATAAATGCGGAAAAATCATTGTGTGCATAAAGAGTTTAGCAGCAGTCAAAGGCAACTGGTGCCTAATATTCCTAAAAATCATTAAGCTTGCTCTAACACATCTAGAAAATTTTTTATATGTTTCTTAAAATTTAAGTTTGAATCTATAATCATACCCAGCTATTTAAAATGAGTAACAATATTTATTGCTTCACCTTTAATTAAAATATCTGGTTGATACTCATCACTTCTTTTGATAGAGAAATACATTCCCACAGTTTTACTCACATTAAGAGTAAAACAGCAGTGATTTAACTAATCTATGATTATGTTCAGTGTAGCAGTCAGTTTAATAGCAGCTTGCTCTTTTGTTTTGGAATATGTATAAATAACTGTATCATATGCATATATCTGGAACTGGACCTCTGAAAAACACCATGGCAAAATCATTTATGTATAAACTAAATAAAATTGGCCCAAAAATAGATCCCTGTGGGACTCCAATAGTGCAGTCAAGAAAGGATGAGCATATACCATTAATTATTGTACATTGTTTCCTTAGATTTAGATATGATTCCATCCATGTTATTGCATTAAAAGAAAAATTAAACTTTGACAATTTAGATAAAAGTACATTATGATTAACAGTATCAAAAGCCTTTTTTAAAATCAAGGAAGACAGCAGCAATAACACCACCTCTGTCAAGACTGGATTTAATTTGTTCAACAAAGTAACAGTTTGCGGTCTCTGTAGAATGGTGTGAGACCGGTAGAGTGGAAGTGCGGCCTACGAACTCCTTGTGAGACTTGAAGCTGGCTTCTGCTGATGAAACTGCAAACTATTCTTCAGTAAAAATGTTCTTTAATTAATTGCACTCCTGACTCTTTGTCTTCATTCTTCACTTCTGGTCTCTGGGTCTTAGCTGTTATACCCCTAACAGTTTTGGTGGAGGATGCACGGGCAATCACTCCTTGGTGACATTTCTGGCAAACCAACAAATAAGGTAGTAGGAAGTTTTTATTTTTTGGTTAGGACTGTCTGAATGGAAGAGATTGGAGAAGGAGAGCAGTGTACTTCGCTTCATTCCGCTTGTGAAGAGTGAGGCATAATTATACTAAAGGTTAATAATATAATAAGTCGCTGATAGCGCCGTGACGTGCTGAAGGCATAGGTAAAAACGGTAACATGCAGTGCAAAGAAGCGGACTCAAGAAAGGGGAGGCCCTGCGGGCATAGGTAACGCCCCTACAGGAGCCCGTCCTTGGACCAACTGGTAAGGTCCAGGAGACATTGTGAACCTGCTCCATCTCTTCCATCTCAGATAGGGGATCCCGAATTTAGAACTTAGTGAATCAGGCAGTCAGGGAATAAAGTATAAGTGATTAGTTAAACAAAATAAAAATAGATATAGGGTTGTTTGCCAGGATGCACCTGGAACGATCCCAAGGAAAATGACCCAAATTGGCATGGACCAGTATATGTGACTTTTCCGCACAAGTGTCCTTTGCAGTTTCATCACGCAGAAGCCACAGCTGTGTAGGTTAAAGATCGCCGCCTCCATCTCTACTGGTAACCAGGTGAGTATGAACTTTGACTAAGTTATGGCTGACAATTTCAGTAATATGATCAGTAACTTGATCAGTCTGGATAAAGATTTTGAGAAAAAGAAAAAGAGCTCAAATGCTGTAAGCAGCTCTGCTCTGAAGCCCTCAAAACAAATAAAATGTGCAGACTTATTAAGAAAATGGGCAGCAGGGCTTTAATAGTAAAAGTAAAAAACGGCAAAATGTATGAGCGGCCAGTCTTATCTGCCCCCTCCTCTCGCGCTCTCTTCTCAGACTGTCCAAGCAGCTGCTGATAGAGGCACTGACACACAGACTGAGAATCAGACTTAGGGATACAATTTGATACCCAAATGTTTTAGTAAAAACATAAAGAATTGGAAGCCATTATGTTTTACTGATCACAAGCTCTGTTCAAAGACTATTGAACTTGACTCTTTAAGCACAGACCCAGACACTGAGAACCAGACTGAAATTAGAGAGGATAGGTTGCTAAACCAGATGACAGTGTTTTAACTATGGTCAGCAGGGCCATTTTGAACATAACTGTAACCTCTCACCTGTAATGTGTAGAAAGAAACAAAAAATGCCAAATCACGCCACCAGACTAACATTCTGTAAACAAACCAAAGTAAAAAGAAACAGAAGTGACTTACACTCTGTCTAAGACGTATGAATAAAAAAATTAAGTCTTAAGGAATTCCTTCTGAAGGAAAATCTATTGATATAAATTACAGATAATGACTGCAAAACACGTGAGAGGCAAGAAGCGTGTGCCTCTAATCCTAAACTTTATTGACCACTTGAAGTCCCATCCCTTTTTTTGCAGAAGGTGAAACAATGTTTTAAACCATCCAATTATAGGATGAAAATGGGCCAATTTTAAAACATTTAGTGGGCCATCTACACGGATTAGGGGCCATTTCCAAACCAAAATTGGGCAATCATGGTTGTGATTATTGGGCCATCAATGGTTGTAGAGGGCAAAAAAATATCTTGCCTTTTAAGATATTTCTTGATAAGATAATTTTCATCCTCACATTATTTGGAGAAGTTATGCAATTACACAAACATAAAAAATGATGCATAAGATCAATACAAGTATAACAATTTGAATTGTATTCAGATTAATTAAGTTGTAATGTAACCTTTGATTAATACTTTAATTGATAAAATAGTATAAAGTCAAACTGTTAACACTTTCTCAACAATAAATTTACACATATCTGCCCATTCTTTTTAAAGAAAAAAATTTTTTCCAAAAAAAAACACTGCAAAAAATGCTTTTCTTACTTAGTATTACTAGTTTCCAGTCCAAATATCAAACATTTCTTAACTCAAGATGCATTTACCAAAGTAGTTAAATGAAATAAGATATTAAGTCTTGTTTCCTGGAGAAATAAAATTATCTGCCAATTTTCTGTTGATTAAAAGAGATTAAAGAGATTAAAAATAATCTTGTTTTGTTGTATGTACCCTTCTACTGCCCTAGTAATCACATCTTTATTTAAGGATTTTTAGATATTATACTACAAGGATTTTTAGATACACTGGAAACAAGACAGAAATACTAAGTAAGAAAAGCATTTCTTTTTTTGCTGTACTACAATATACACTTTTATTTGAACCATTATTAAGGAATAATGTAAAACTTTTCCAGGTTCTGGCTCCTCCCACCAGGTAAACAATAGCAATCCACCTGATTGGTCTGCTGGTGATGACATCACCCATTGGTGGTATAAATACTGCAGCTGGATGAAGCACACATTCACTTTGTTTTCAAATCTGACGACAGAGAATACCTTTTGACCTCTGCAAGGACATCTGAACTTCTTTGGAGAATGGCATCTGAATCTGAAAAGTAAGTTCACATTTCTTTTCTCTAGTTGATTTTTCCTATTTGTGTTGTGTCTGATCAAATATTTTTTCCATGTTATTGACATGTTGTTGTTATATGCTGTTATTTGCCTATTGATTATTTGCTGGTTATTGGTTGTTATTGTTATATGCCACTTGACAAAGTATGGATAAAAACATGATAAAACTAATGTTGAGCAAATTGTGAAAAACTAAAGGATAGTATCTCTTTAAAGTAAGACTTTAAGTTTCTCATCCCAAAACCAAAAATAGGTCAAGGGCCAGGTGTGAATTGGTCAGTCACTTTAGCACACCAGGCCCCTTTCTTAAGGAGGCTGAAAAACTGGTTCTGGTAGCAATACAAAAGCTTTCTATGATAAGTTTTGCTGGTCATTTTTCACATTATGCCTCTGTTTTAAGAATGCTTTGTCTTCATTCATTTTCACATTTGTAATCACTGGTGTCTCTGCTTTCTCATAGCCAGAAATCCGACCGCCGCATTGTTCACTGCTTGCTGTGTGAAAAACCACAGGAGATGCTGACGACGCATCTGAGCAGAGTGTGTATGAAAAACAGTACACCAAGAACGGCTGAAGGAGGTGAAGAGGGCCAAGGAGTCTGCCAAGGTGTGGACACGGCAAGCCAGGAACTGGGACTATAAGGAAATGGTCAAACGTTACCCACACAGACCATCCAGGCTGGCTCTTTTGGAAGAGCTGCACCAAAGGAACTTTTTTGTGGCTAATGCTCCTAACCAGGCAGACATGGAGTATGAAGAAACGTTCACCAGCACAGCTGCCGTTCCCACAGCCAGTGAACCTTCTGGAGCGGCCGGTGGTATCTCGGTGGTGGAGGATAGCAGCTCCGAAGGCAGCATCAAGAGCCAGCAGATACGCAGGACTGTGGAGAAAGATGTGGCTGCCAACTTCTCAGAGGAGCAGAAGGCGTCTGTGGCTCACTACAAGGCCCATTGGACGGCAGTGCTCAACCAGCACTATCGGATGAAGACCCTGGACACTGTTGTGGCCACTTCAAACCTGCTCAGCTCGCTGACATGGTATGTAATATCAGTTATAATTATAATGTCTCTCAATGCTCATCCATCAGTTTGTCAGTGTGTTACCTCGAAACCTTTTTTAATGTTTTAGCTCCTCTTCTGGTGAAGAAGGCCACCGGGCAGAGAAGAGAAGGCGAGTGAAAGAAGAGGTTGGCAGCCCAACACCGGACTTTGACGCTTTCCTACAGGCCTTCCTGTAGGAATCACTGCCAGCCACCCAACAAAACCCAGAGAGCAAACGCTGGGTTCCTGCCGACCAGTGTTTTATGACAAGTGGAGAGCTCTGCAGTACAGCAAGAGGGAGCAACATCTTTTGTGTAAGTGCAGATACTTTCTTAGCCAATGATTAGATTTGCTCCAACAGAAACATTTAGAGCTTGTGTGTGATCCTGAATTTTAATTTAAATGTTCTCTCTTTGACAGCAAAATGCTCAAGACTTGCCCCAACTGCAGTGAAGTTGGCTAAAGTCATAGAGGCAGAGGGGTGGACGGCCAATCATCCCCGCCCAGAGGACATCATCGCAATGTGGAGGCCGCTCAGCAGAGCACAGGTGCAGAGTGACCCGACCATCATCAGGGCGGTGACCAAGCAGAAATGGTCGGGTCTGGCTGTGAAGGACTTTGGGGAGCAGAAAGGTATGTACAAATGTCTTATGAGCACAGTAAAATCCATTTAAAAAAAAAAAAATTGTATAATAACATCATGGACAGCACATTAATGAGTCTTCTTTTTGACCACAGGAGTTGTTGCAACCAAGGCCTTCGGGAAGGGCTCCATCCTGTGTGATTTCCACGGAAAGGTGATCACAGGTGCTGAGGGCAGGGAGATGGCAGAAACGCAGGACGAGCTGGGCAGCCTGTTTTTTTTCAAACATGGCAGTGAGGAAGTCTGCATCGATGCGGAGACCTTCCCCTGTGAGTGCCACCCGTCTCTGGAAACCCCAGGGAGATGGATTACGCACTCGAAGAAGAACTACAACGTGCAGCCACTCCACTGCATAGTGAAGCTTCAGGGAGGAGACAGGCACGTCCTGCTCTTTCAGGCCACCAAGGACATTGCAAAAGATGATAAGATCCGCTTCGACCATGGCGTCAAGAAGAGGTCATTTTGTGGGAAGGAAGTGGAGCTGGAGTGGCTGGACGTCTGATTTCTGAGACATTATTGTTTGGGTTATTTAGGCAGCGAAGATGAAGAAACCAAGAGTCTTTGGAGACCGTCAGCATGTTTGCCACTAACTTGGCAGAAATGGGTGCCCTACTCTTATCCTTCTTGTCTTGCTGACTGACTACTGTTTTGTTTTTTAAATAAAAATATATTTTATACATACTCACCTTTCTACGGGTCATATTTCATAATTACAGTTGGTCTTAGGAGCCAAAACCTACTGTACAACACAGGGGACAAAACACAACACATTACACAACACACTGTACATTACAGCCATTAATTATGCATAATTTGTATAATTTCTAGCGGGTGATATTCTCTAAAGATTTGTGAATTTCATCCAATGTTTGTGAAGTCCCACCTGGCTACATGTTACTCTTTGACTATTGTAACAAGAATTGAGCTATGTTATTTCATTGTTTGTCCCTCTTGCTCGACCAAGTTCATCAGGAAAGTTTAGTTTAGTTTATTTAATTTATTTAACAGGGACCATACACAACACAAATGTTGTGCCAGAGTGAGCTAAATACCTAATTTGCATCTGTGGTCCCTGGGCAGGATGATGTTACATAATTACAGCATTTAATTACAGTCCAGAAAAAGGAAAATAATAGTAGTTTCACTATCACAGATAAAAAAAAAATTTAAAAAAGAAAGTAGTAGATATTAATAATAATAGAATAAAATTTATGATCACATGATTGATTTTTCTTTAACCATAATTTAAGTTCAGCTTTAAAAATACTAAATGATGTAGACTCTCTAATATAAAGGGTCACTGAATTCCATCTTTCTGCTGCACTATATGAAAAAGCTGATTGTCCAAAGGCAGTTTTCTTAAATTTAACTGAACAATCGCATCTGGTGGATGCCCTAGTTTCCCTCAAATTATCTTTACAGAAAATCACACATTGTTTAAGAGGTGGTGGTGCAAGATCATGAAGTAACTTATACATCAAACACATATCTGCAAAGAGTAAAAACTGTCAAACGTCAATAGTTTATAATTTCTAATGATAATGCAATGATAACTCTTGTTTTTATCTAAAACTTTCACAGCTTGTTTATAGAGAGTATATAATGGCTTCAATGTTGTTACACTTGCTTGAAACCAGCTTGTAGCACAATAAGATAAATGCGGAAAAATCATTGTGTGCATAAAGAGTTTAGCAGCAGTCAATCATTAAAAATCATTAAGCTTGCTCTAACACATCTAGAAACTTTTTTTATGTTTCTTAAAATTTAAGTTTGAATCTATAATCATACCCAGCTATTTAAAATGAGTAACAATATTTATTGCTTCACCTTTAATTAAAATATCTGGTTGATACTCATCACTTCTTTTGATAGAGAAATACATTCCCACAGTTTTACTCACATTAAGAGTAAGACAGCAGTGATTTAACTAATCTATGATTATGTTCAGTGCAGCAGTCAGTTTAATAGCAGCTTGCTCTTTTGTTTTGGAATATGTATAAATAACTGTATCATATGCATATATCTGGAACTGGACCTCTGAAAAACACCATGGGTAAATCATTTATGTATAAACTAAATAAAATTGGCCCAAAAATAGATCCCTGTGGGACTCCAATAGTGCAGTCAAGAAAGGATGAGCATATACCATTAATTATTGTACATTGTTTCCTTAGATTTAGATATGATTCCATCCATGTTATTGCATTAAAAGAAAAATTAAACTTTGACAATTTAGATAAAAGTACATTATGATTAACAGTATCAAAAGCCTTTTTAAAATCAAGGAAGACAGCAGCAATAACACCACCTCTGTCAAGACTGGATTTAATTTGTTCAACAAAGTAACAGTTTGCGGTCTCTGTAGAATGGTGTGCCCTAAATCCAAACTGCATTGGATGTAGTGGAAAATAACCAAGATTTAAATACTGACTTCAAATGACCTTTTCAATTACTTTGGAAATAACTGGAAGAATACTAATAGGCCTATAATTGGTTACATTAGTATGCTTATCTTGAATTAAATTTCCCTGAACTTGCAATTCAATATATTTATCTCCTCTGTTACAATTTTTCTTTTGTACTTTGAAGAATTTTGCTTTTGCTTTTCTCAATTCCTTTACAACTTTATTACGTAAACACTGAAACGTTCTTCTGTCATGCATTAAGCCAGATTTGAGCGCTATTTTTAAGGCATGATCCCTCTGTTTCATTAACTTCCATAACTGTTCATTTAACCAGGGTAAATTCTGTTTCTTTCTAGAGAATGTAACGTTCTTACTGAATTAACTTTTTACCTTATTAATTGTGGTCATTAAACAATCGGAAGCATCATCTACATTATCTGTAGACAGAATCTCATTCCAGTAAATTTTTTTAAATTTATCTTCAAATTTGTTTAGCAATCTTTTTGGTATAATATTTTGTAAATTTCCTTTCTCTTGTTGATATCTAACCTACGTTTTGTTAGTTTTCTTACTACTAATATAAGATTATGATCAGATAATCCTGTTAATAAATTCATTGACTTTGTTATTCTTTCTGTTTTGTTACTAAATATTAAATCAATTTGAGTTTTAGATGATAATGTAACTCTGGTGGGTCCCTGAATTAACTGTGAGAGGTCTAACTGAGTTACTATTTCCTGAAGCTCTTTTCTATTTGATTTCTCAATCCAATTTACATTAAAGTCCCCAACCAGAATTAACTCCTTATTTCTATCAAACCCTTTTAAAACGTTTTTTTTTAAATGATCATAAAATACACCACTTGATGATGGAGGCCTATATACACCAACGACAGTCAATGCCATGCATGGGGATAAAACAATTGTTCAAGCAATGCATTCTATATCTACTAAAGTATTACGTTTAATTTCCTTACATTTTATGCAGTCCTTCACATACATTAACAGTCCACCTTTTCCAAATCCTTTCTGAAGACTTTATATCCCGGGACCAGGTATGCGTTATTTGGCGATGATTCTGTCAACCACGTTTCAGACAAACAGAGCAAATCCAAATTCGAATTCGTAAGTAATTGTTCCAATTGATCAGTTTTTGAAGCAAAGCTTCTGATGTTTAAATGTCCTGAAGGGTGGAGTCTGAAATCCCCTGCCGCTTCAATATACCTGTAAATATCTTAATCAGATTCATAATCAAAGCCTTAATTAATATTTATCCTCTTATTTCTAATGATTAATTCCAGTTGATTTTACTCAATAGAATTACTGATTGTTTGTTCTTCTATGTTTTCTAAAGTTTGTGTTTGGTCTTTGAGTGGCGTCTGGCCTATGTGTAACAGCCTCTAACATGCTGGGAGTGCAGTAACAGTGTTTGCTCACTTAGCACGGCTTCCATAGATTAAATATGAATTTGTCTTTCATTTTTATTATATTTTATTCATTTTATATTTCCTTTTACTGAAACGCTAAAGAATCAAGATGAATATTGCCTGTACTATTGTCTGTACCTCTCACTGAGAGAAAGCACATGTTATCAGTATGTTTTGGTGAAGTGCTTTGTTGATAAGACTCTCCAACCTTGGGAGAGCTGTGATTCTGGGGAGCTCTTGTGTGTGTGCGTTGCATGATCTGTGCAGGCCCAATATTTAAGATGGACAATACCAGACGTGAAGACGCCTTTCTGCAACCTCCGAGGTCAACAATGATCTAAATCTAGTCATGGGGCGACAACTAGTCTGCCTAGTTTAGAGATATGCTCTGCTATCTATCCATGTGTGGAAATTTACCATGACTGTGCATTTGCTCTGAGCCAATCAGAATCATACACCTTGAAGTAATGACGTGGCTAGACCTTGAAAACAGTATAACTGTTGGGACAATTGTATGTACGGTACGACGAGACCGGTAGAGAGGAAGCGCGGCCTACGAACTCCTTGTGAGACTTGAAGCTGGCTTCAGCTGAAGAAACTGCAAACTATTCTTCAGTAAAAATGTTCTTTAATTAATTGCACTCCTGACTCTTTGTCTTCATTCTTCACTACTGGTCTCTGGGTCTAAGCTGTTATACCCCTAACAGTCCCATTAGTAATCCTTTAGGCTTGGAGCACGGATCCCATAGAACTTTCGCATGATTTGTTGTTTTGAACAGATGGAAATTGCGCTCTTTGATCTCGTTATGAGCACACAGTTTGGAAGTACCTTGTCTGCAAACTCCACCGGGATGTAGTTCATCACGGTTAAAATTAGGTCCAGAGTTTTGATGGATATTGTTCACCAACAAAAGAGTGACGGCTAATAATAGCTAATTGTTCTCCGGAAGAATTGAGATGGCTTTCTTCTGTCAATTGATCGCAGTTGCTTAGTTGGTAAAGCCGCTTTCCCGTCATTTCACTAGTTCACACTTACATATAATTTATAGAGGAAATTTAATTGCGATGTGTGGCGTGCTGTCCGGGGAGGGCTTGAGCTCGGACTTTGGCCCGAACCCATAGTACCCCGTATGTAAGTGGTTTAGAACTTAAAAAGGAAAAAAAGAGCAAAATGTGGAGAAGGGGTGGTGGAGGGATGCTGGAAAAACTGTCAACAAAATGGAGGTAAGACGGCTTCAGTATTTATACTTCTTTGTTGATTGGCTGAGTACTCTCCACCTGTGTCAATTATCTGACATGTTCCTCCTGAACCTCGTTTAGTAAAACAGCATTTAATATCACAGAGAAAGAAGCGAGCTGGCTGCATGAATCAAAAGTAGTAACAGCTTGCTTGTTTTGTCGCCGCTGATATATATTTGTCGGCCAACAGCAGCGTAATGATAAGATCAGGAGGAGAACAATATAAACAGCAACAGTGAATTTCTGTATCTGGTCAGCAGTAAAAATGACTTTGTTTGACTTTTAAAATCTTTTTAGCACCAGTTTTTAGTTTAGAATCTGTGTCGTTTGCACTTGCACTTACAGTTCCTGCCCTGCCATCAGCGTACACCACGCGTGCACGCCATCAGGTGTGTGTGCATGCGTGCCTGCATGAGAGAGGGACCTAATTACACAAAAACTTCATGTAACTCTCTAATTAAATCTATTTTCACGATTTTATTTTATATATCTGTCCTTTTACCTAGTTACTCACTTTACATCCCAACCAACACAAAGTTGCACAAATACAGTGAGCTATACACAAAACAACAGAATAAGCTGAAAGAAGTGTGTTTTAGAACTGCAAAGTGAGTGTAAAGCAGGAATTGTGCTTGTAGTTGAGCAGAATTGGTCCAGGGGGTTTCTTGGAGATTGGTGCTGTTGGGTGGAGGTGGAGTAAGAGGAGGAGGAAGAGGAGATTGGGGCTGTTGGGTGGAGGTGGAGTAAGAGGGGGAGGAATATTACCTCCTCCTATGATTTCCTCAGAGGAGGATGTATGTTCACTGTCCTGCAAAATAACACATGCAACAATACAACATTGGTCCATCATACGGTAATCTCTGTGTAAAAGAGATGGACTGTTTAATGACAAGTGTACTCACAGTTCTTTAAAATCACAGTGAATGCCTTTGATTAAGATTAAGATTTGGCCAAATGAAAAGGCATTTTCTATCAATATTTCTAATTACCAAACTCAACAAGTGTTTACCCCACTGTCGCTGGTCATGCTGTTTCCCATCTCACACACGCACACACACAAACACAATTCAGTCTTCTGAGGAGATTTTATAAATAAATAAATTAAAACATGAAATAAGCTTGAGATTTCAAAAGTAAAAAGAGTTCATGCACTCAATCCTCTCAAGAGAGCCTTCTAACAATTAGAGCAATACATAACAGTATTTTCCCCTCCTTTTTCTTTCCTTTATTTTACATTTTTCATGTGGATCAAAATGAAGCTCATTATGTTCAGATTACAACTATTTTAATTCAATTCAATTCAATTCAAATTTATTTGTATAGCGCTTTTCACAATACACATTGTTTCAAAGCAGCTTTACAGAAAGTGCATTTTATAAATGTACATTGAAAAATGTTAGAAAAAGTTAATCAATCATGTATTATTTTAGGCCGCTATAACAGCGCTGGTGTTGAGTCGTCTCATCACAGGCGCGAGTCGTCGCATCACAGGTGTTGGGGCATCTGAAGTCTCCATGAGAGGCTGGATACAAACTGGAGCTGACTAACTATTTACCTCGGGACTAGTGTCCCGAGATAATAACAGAAAAGCAGATGGGAAATAATTAGCATAGCTGCTGTTCAGAATATTAATTCTTTTGATCCGATTTAACTGTAGTATAAAAGGTAATTATAATGTGAATGCTTGGCTAAAGAGATGCGTCTTTAATCTAGTTTTAAACTGGGACAGCGAGTCTGAACCTCGAACAATATCAGGAAGACTATTCCAGAGTTTAGGAGCTAAATGTGAAAATGCCCTCCTCCTTTAGTGGACTTAGATATCCTAGGAATGACCAGAAGCCTCGAGTTTAGTGATCTTAAAGAGCGATGGATTGTAGGGCGATAGAAGATCCGTTAAATACACTGGAGCTAAACCATTTAGGGCTTTATAGGTCAGTAGCAATACTTTGTAATTGATACGGAACTTAATAGGTAACCAGTGTAGAGATGATAAAATTGGTGTTATATGATCATATTTTCTTGACCTAGTAAGAACTCTAGCAGCTGCGTTTTGGACTAACTGTAGCTTGTTTATTGAGGATGCAGGACAACCAGCTAATAAAGCATTACAGTAATCTAGTCTCGAGGTCATGAATGCATGAACTAACTTTTCTGCATCAGAAATAGATAGCATGTTACGTAGCTTAGCAATGTTTCTAAGGTGGAAAAATGCTGTTCTTGTAACATATGAAATATGATTTTCGAAAGACAAGTTGCGTCTAATATAACACCCAGGTCTTTTACTGTAGTGGATAAAGTGACAGGACGTCCTTCCAAGTTAAAGTTGTATTGTGAGAGGTTTTGTGGGCCGTTTTTGGACCAATAAGTAATACCTCTGTTTTATCTGAATTTAATAGCAGAAAATTACACGTCATCCAGTATTTAATATCTTCAACACACGCTGTCAGTTTAGATAATTTAGCGTTTTTCATCTGGTCGTGATGAAATATATAATTGAGTGTCATCAGCATAACAGTGGAAATTAATTCCATGTTTTCTTATAATATTACCAAGTGGCAGCATATATATTGAGAATAGCAGAGGGCCTAACACAGATCCTTGCGGCACCCCATAGTCTACTGACGTTATCTTTGATTTTTCCCCATTTAGACAGACAAAATGGTAGCGGTCTGATAAGTACGATCTAAACCAGTTTAATGCATGTCCCTGAACACCAGTGTAATTTTGAAGTCGATCTAAGAGTATTTTATGATCTATAGTATCGAACGCAGCACTAAGATCGAGTAGAACTAGTATTGAGATACAGCCTTGGTCAGAAGCTAGAAGTAAATCATTTGTGATTTTAACGAGCGCAGTTTCTGTGCTATGGTGTGGTCTGAACTGGATTGAAATTTTTCATAGATATCATTTTCTTGCAAGAAAGAGCACAATTGAGCAGACACAACTTTTTCTAGTATTTTAGACATAAATGGAAGATTTGAAATGGGTCTGTAATTTGCTAGGTTATTATGATCTAATTGTGGCTTCTTAATGAGAGGTTTTATGACTGCCAACTTGAATATTCTTGGAACATGACCTAAAGATAAAGACGAGTTAATAATATTGAGAAGAGGCTCTTCCACTACAGGTAACAGCTCTTTCAGTAGTTTAGTGGGTATTGGATCTAATAAACATGTTGTTGGTTTAGATGCAATGATAAGTTTATTTAGCTCTTCCTGTCCTATAGTTGTAAAGCGGTGTAGTAGTTCTTGAGGGGCGATAATTGAGGTTGAATCATAAGACATCATTAAAGGTTGTACATTTACAATTCTGTTTCTGATGCTTTCTATTTTCTCAGTGAAGAAATTCATAAAATCGTTACTAAACTGTAACGGAATATTTTGCTCAGGCGATGCTTGTTTATTTGTTAATCTAGCCACGGTGTTAAATAAAAACCTTGGATTATTTTGGTTATTTTCTATTAGTTTGCGGAGATGCTCAGCCCTGGCTGCTTTTAGGGCCTTTTTATAACGTGACGTACTATCTTTCCACGCGATTCTAAAGACCTCTAAATTAGTTTGTTTCCATTTACGAGTTTCTCTCTTGATAACATGTGTAGCACTGTTGTACCATGGTGCTTTAGTTTTCTCTCTAACCTTTTTTAATCTAATTGGTGCAACATTTTCTAATGTACTAGAGAAAATGGTGCTCATACTGCTAGTCATTTCCTCTAGTTCATCTGTTTGTTTGGGTTCACTGAGCAGCTGAGACAGATCAGGTAAGCTATTTGAGAATCTATCTATAGTGGTTGGAAGGATCGTTCTGCCTGGTCGATAACGTGGCGCAACATGACAGATTTCAGCAGTACGCAGTATACAAGTTACCATGTAATGGTCAGTGACATCATCACTTTGTTGTATAATATCTATATCGTTGGGTTGGTTCCATGTGATATAATTAAATCTAGTGTGTGATTAAGACGATGAGTCGGACCAGTGACGCTTTGCTTGACCCCAAAGGAGTTTAATAGATCTGTAAACGCAGCCCCTAACGCATCATTTGTGTTATCTACGTGTATGTTAAAATCTCCAACAATTAATGCTTTATCGACATTGACCAATAGATCTGAGAGAAAGTCTGCAAACTCTTTTAGGAAATCAGCATAGGGCCCTGGAGGTCTATATACAGTAGCCAAGGCTAGAGATAAAACAGTTTTCTTTCTTACATCTAAGAGCGTAACATTTAGCACTAGTACTTCAAACGAATTAAACCTGTGACCTGTTTTCTGAGTAACATTTAGAATATCTCTATAGATTATTGCAACACCGCCGCCACGACCAATCAGACGGGCTCATGCTTATAACAGTATCCTGGTGGAGTAGACTCATTTAGACCGAAATAATCATTTGGCTTAAGCCAGGTTTCAGTAAGGCAAAGTACATCGAAACTATTATCTGTGACCATTTCATTTACAATAACCGCCTTTAGGTGTGAGCGATCTAATGTTTAGAAGACCTAGTTTTAGAAATTGTTTTTGTTCACTAATATTGAGATTTTCTGGTTTAATCACAATTAGATTTTTCCTAGATCTTACAGTAGATTTAAAGTTTGACCTCACTAAACGAGGAATAGACACAGTTTCTATATAATGTTCTACATTGGTACTTATGTCAATTAAGTTAGGACAGCAAAGACTGTGATTTGAACTTTGACTTACTAGTCATATGGTGGTGTGTAACGCCCTGGAGATGTTGTCCGACAGTAGAGCCGCTCCGATTCTGCTGGGGTGGAGGCCATCAGGACGGAAGAGCCTAGGTCGCTCCCAAAACAGATTCCAATTATTTACAAAGAGCAGCTTCTGTTCATTACACCATGACATTAACCATTCATTTAGAGCAAGTAATCTACTAAACCTTTCATGTCCTAGTCGGTACGTGGGAAGGGGTCCAGACACGATGATCGCTGCTTCAGGCGATGTTCTGCGCACCGTCCTCGACCAGACTCCTGTAGTCCTTCTTCAGAATCTCCGCCTGCCGCAGCCTGATGTCGCTCGTTCGCGCAGCACGACAGCTCCGATGCGCTCGCCACCGCTTCAGGATCTCGGGAACCTGTGCAGCGACATCGAGAACACGAGCACCAGGAAAGCAGTGAGTGCGCACCTTACCTTTACCTGAAGTAGCGCGCGACATGCCGGACGATGGAAGTACCGATGACCACAGCGCCGCGCCTCGCGAAGAGGGGAGAAGCGGTTCTGAGTGGAGATCTCAAGACCGGGAGGGGCGGAGAGGTCCTTGCTCTGGTCCTGGCTCGCCTTCCGCTGTGGAAACACCCAGGGTCCATGGTGCTGTGTCGGTGCCGGAGTGAACGAAACCAGGGATGATCGCGCCCTGGGTGCTTGGGTCCTGTGCAGAGAAACACACGGAGTAGACGAGGTCGGAGTCAAAAGTTACCAACCACTGACTTGTGAGCATCGGGCGCGTGATGTTTCCAGCGCTGAACGCCGCCTCTCAGCACGGCTCGCCTGTCTTGTAGGTTGCGAATCTGCTTGTCCAACGACTCCAACTCCAACTGCACCGAATGCAGCTCGAACGTGTCCTCACCTGCACTCAAAGGTAACATTAGACACACATCCGAGTTATTCGCCATTGTAGTAAATGTGCTACAATGGCGAATTGTAGGTTTCAGTGGTTACGGTGTAAATAAGTTACCACGCTGCAATGCTAGCGGCCCACGGCTAGTAGCGGAAGTTCGGATATAAGTAGCGATATCAAAGCAATCCGATTGTTGTTTTTTTTATAGAGAATCGACGGTGATATGTTCACACGCTGTAATTAATAGAAAGTATTCGCTTGTGTTTAGTGTTAAGAAGAAAATCAAGGATTATGAGTCAATTCGACGGAGCTACAAACACATGTGAACGAAACCACTGACGCATGAGATTTTATCACATTTACTTATTTTTAACCAATTTGAAACTTGTAAAAACATCTCTTTCTGAGAGAGTTTTTGGTAACGCTTTAGATTACGGCCCGGAAAGTACTGCATAATTAAAGTGAATTTACAGCATAATTTTCTGTAATTATAGTGTAACTCTAAAGTACGTCGGTGTAGGTATATGGGAACAATATGTAATATTGGGGGATTAAAGTGGCAACATTTAGGAAAATTAACAAATTATTTATACTGTAAATATTTTTTAATTAAGGGTAATTATCTGTGTAGTAACAGGGTAAGTACGAATCTGCAGGCTGTAAATTAAAGTGGCTCTTGTTCCCCTCTTGTTTCATGTAGTTACAGGGTAAGTGTGAATCTGCGGGCTGCAAATTAAAGTCTGTTCTTGTTCCCCTCGTTTCATGTAGTTACAGGGTAAGTGTGAATCTGCGGGCTGTAAATTAAAGTGGCTCTTGTTCCCCTCTTGCTTCATGTAGTTACTGTCACATGCCTGTCCTGTCTTGTGTGCACATGTGGGTTTTGTTAGTGTGGCCATGTGCCGCTGTCATTGTTTGATCCCTCCCCCTTGTTACCTGATTATTGGTTTCATTTGCCCCACCTGTGCCACCTCATTCCCAGCTTGATTTCTCCCCTTTATATAGCCCTTGTGTTTGTCAGTCTTTGTCGGATCCTTGTCTTGTCTACGTCTCCCAGTTCCCCGTGTCGGTATGTTCTTGTCTTTTCTAGTTTATGTAGTTTTCCCCCTCGTGGGTTTTGTTTTGTATTTTGTTTGTTTTATTTTTATAAATAAATTCATTTCTGCACTTGAGTCCTCGCACCTGTTTGTCCTTTGTATGTAACGTGACAGAAGGATCCGACCAGTTGAGGACTCAGCAGGAGGAGTTTGTTTTTTGTTTTTTGTGGTTTGTTTTCAGCTGAGATGGAGCTGAACAGACGGGTGCAGGTGATGCGGCAGGTAAACTCGAGGTACATCCGTCAACAGGGGGCGGGTGTACGAGAGTTTGCCTGCCAATTCTCAGAGAGGTGCATCACCTGTACCTAAATGAGGCAGAGAAGGCAGAGGTCTTCAACCTCTGCCTGGACATGCCTCGGAGTCCCACGGAGGTCGACAGGATGGGGACCCCGGACTTTTGGGAGTTCGTGGACCAGCTGGACTCCCTTCCTCCGAGGACCCCGATCCGGAGAGCTCCGTGGGTCCGTGTTCCGGTGGTCCCTGTTCCAGGGGAGCGTGTTCCGGTGATCCCCATTCCGGTGGACCCTGTGCCGGTGGATCGTGTTCCGGTGGTCCCTGTACCGGTGGTCCCTGTACCGGTGGTCCGTAATCCGGAGGAGGAAAGGAAGGAGCGCTCCGTGACTGTTCCGGTGGTCCCTGTGCCGGTGGTCCCTGTGCCGGTGGTCCCTGTGCCGGTGGATCGTGTTCCGGTGGTCCCTGTGCCGGTGGATCGTGTTCCGGTGGTCCCAGTGCCGGTGGATCCTGTGCCGGTGGTCCCAGTCCCGTGGGTCGTGGTCCGGTGGTCCCAGTCCCGGTGGGTCGTGTTCGGTGGTCCCTGTGCCGTGGATCGTGTTCGGTGGTCCCTGGGCCGGTGGATCGTGTTCCGGTGGTCCCTGTGCGGTGGATCGTGTTCCGGTGGTCCCAATCCCGGTGGATCGTGTTCCGGTGGTCCCTGTGTCGGTGGATCGTGTTCCGGTGGTCCCGGCACCGGTGGTCCCTGTACCGTGGTCCCTGTACCGGTGGTCCGTAGCGGAGGAGGAAAGGGAGGGAGCGCTCGTGACTGTTCGGTGGTCCCTGTGGCGGTGGTCCCTGTGGCGGTGGTCCCTGTGCCGGTGGTCCCTGTTCCAGTGGTCCCAGTGCGGTGGTCCCTGTTCTGGTGGATCATATTCCGGTGATCCTGTGCCGGTGGTCCCTGGGCCGGTGGTCCCAGTTCGGGTGCCGGTGGTCCCGGTGCCGGCGGACTCTGTGCTGGAAGTGCCGCCCGGCGCTCTGCTCTTCCGCGTGCAACGGCGACCTCCTCTTCCAGCGCCGCGCCGCGCCCGGCGCCCTGCTCTGCGCGCCACCCGGCGCCCTGCTCTGCCAGCGCGCAACGGCGCCCTGCTCTGCCCGAGCCACCTGAACTCTGCTGGCCATCCGGCCGCCTGAACTTTGCTGGCCACTCAGGCCCCGGCCGCCTGAACCCTGCTGGCCATCCCGCCGCCCGAACCCTGCTGGCCATCCCGGCCGCCCGAACCCTGTTGGCCGCCCGGCCGCCCGAACCCTGTTGGCCGCCCGGCCGCCCGAACCCCTGTTGGCCGCCCGGCCGCCCGAACCCTGTTGGCCGCCCGGCCGCCGGACCCTGTTGGCGCCCGGCCGCGGACCCTGTTGGCGCCCGGCCGCCCGAACCCTGTTGGCCGCCCAACCCTGTTGCGCGCCGCCCGGCCGCCCGAACCCTTTGGCGCCCGGCCGCCCGGCCGCCGAACCCTGTTGGTCGCCCGGCAGCCGAACTTTGCCAGTCCGCTCTCTCTCTCTCTCTCTCTCTCTCTCTCTATCTATCTATATTTCTATCTATCTATCTATCTATCGATCTATCTATCTATCTATTTATCTGTCTGTACTTTATACCTTTGTCTATCTATACTTCTTTTTGTCGATCTATACTTCTGTCTGTCTGTCTCTCTGTCTATCTATACTGGCTGCAGATAAATTAAGACAATTGTGACCGGTAGTATAACACAGAATATGGTCCCTCTATGTCATTTTGTGTTATTCATATGAACTCTCTCTCTCTCTATCTATCTATCTATCTATCTATACTTATTTTTGTCGATCTATACTTCTGTCTGTCTCTCTGTCTATCTAGACTGGCTGCAGATAAATTAAGACAATTGTGACCGTAGTATAACACAGAAAATGTCCCCTCTATGTCATTTTGTGTTATTCATATGAACTCTCTTACAGACTGAACTGCTCTATCTCTCTATCTCTCTATCTATCTCTCTATCTCTCTATCTATCTATCTATCTATCTATCTATCCATCTCTCTATACTTCTGCCTGTTTCTGTCTGTCTGTCTGTCTATACTTCCGCCTGTCCCTGTCTGTCTGTCTGTCTATCTATGCTTCTGTCTGTCTATCTATACTTCTGCTTGTCTCTGTCTGTCTGTCTGTCTGTGCTTCTGTCTGTCTGTCTATACTTCTGCCTGTCTCTGTCTGTCTATCTATGCTTCTGTCTGTCTGTCTATACTTCTGGCTGTCTCTGTCTGTCTGTCTGTCTATACTTCTCTCTGTCTGTCTGTCTGTCTATCTTTCTATATATTTTTTTAAACGAATTATGACCTATTAATGCATTGAACAAAAAAATAATCATGTGCTGTAACCCTGTGTTTAATTTACAGTAATTTCAAGATATTCCATCCATTCAAGGTAATTTACAACTAATTTTGTTTCAGTTGAAAATGGAGGTGAAATGCCCATTATGTCCAGCAAAAGTGCTGCACCCCAGACACCATCTAAGGGACATACACAAAATAACAGGGACTGAGGAGCGGCAGATTCTACTCCAGTTGGCAAGGGGGCGGGTGAAACTGCATAATATTAGATGCCCACAATGTGGAATCACTTACGGTAACCTCCCGCGACACATACAGGCCGGCCATCGAGAGCTTACGGTAAGTTCAATCTCAAACTAGCATTCCCGTTTTTGTAAATTAATTAAAACAATTTATAAAAAAAAAGTTAAATAAAACTTTCTCTTCAGACAAAAAAGGCCAACAAATGGTTGGAAAAAATGCAAAAAAAGGAAACCAAAAAAAACCTAAAATTGTTGCAATCACGTGGCTTCGTTTTGGCTTCCGACCTACTGGAAAAAGAACCACCTGAGTCAGAGGGGAGCAATGTAGAGCTTCCTCATGGACATCTTGATTTGCTGGGTATGTTTTGAATGTTTCATTATATGTATATATATATATATATATATATATATATATATATATATATATATATATATATATATATATATATATATATATCAAAGTTTTTTGAAATATTTCGGTTTCTCTGGATGGCCCACCACCGTCAAAGAAGCAGCGTTGATGGCGGGTTTCCACCGGACAACTCGTTTTATGACAAGTGGCGCCTCTCCCAGCATGCCCGCAGAACAGAATATCTTCTCTGTAAGTATCCAAACCCATCAATACAGCGCTGGCACTCATTAACTCGCCCTGAATTCACCGAGACAAATGACTTGCATGAGTAAAGTTTTGTCATTCTGTTCTTACAGCACACTTCTCTGTGCGCAAGCCTTCGGCCGCAAAAGTGTCAAGGCTGATTGCCCAGGAGGGGTGGAAGAGCAATTGCCCCAAACCAGAGGAAATCACAAAGAGTTGGAAACCAGCCACCAAATGCATTTTAAAGACAAACCCTTACATAATTCGTTGTGTGACGGAGCAGATGTGGACGGGTCTTGCAATGAACCAGGAATTGGTAAGAACATTTTACTTCTCTTTTAACAGCACAGAGAACTAAAAATTCAATCCTGAAATGTCTTGTCTATATGCAAAGTTTATTCAGTAACTCAGTTTAATGTTTTCCAAATAACAGGAGTGGTTGCAATGCGTATTTTCTGAGAAGGGGACATTGTCTGCGATTACCACGGAAAGGTAATCACCGCAGCAGAAGGGAGGACCATGATGAAGGACATTCATGATGAGGCCGGGTACCTTTTTTTCTTCAAATCTGGACAGAGAGAACTGTGCATTGATGGTCAGACCTTCCCGTGCGAGTGTCATCCTGAAGCAGACACATTTGGCCGTAGAATAAATCACTCGTCCAAGTCTCCTAACTTGAAGCCATTCCACTGCACGATAAATATCGATGGAGAGGACAAGGACGTGATTTTGTTTAAGGCTCTGCGGGACATCCTTGTGGATACAGAGTTGAAGTTCGACTACGGGGTCAACAGAAGGTCGCTCCGAGGAGAGGCCTGGACCTGGAATGGCTGGACGAATAGGCCACGTGCAGAGGACTTTGGTTTTGTAATGTTCTTTGAGTTGAATAAAAATATTTGATTAAAATAAGTCTGTGTAATTGTTATTTTTTATGTTTATAAACAATTATATTATATAATAAAATATATAATGGAGCTCCAAACATAATAAATATAATAAAATGTATAATTAAACTTCATAATAATTATAATAATTTCAATGTTTTCAGACCATGCATGCTTAAACAACAACAGCAACAACAACAATAATAATAATAATAATAATAATAATAATAATAAAGAAAAAAAAAATGAAATGATCATTGATTCCACCAAAACATAACAGCTGCAGCTTATTTGACATGACCCAGGTATAACCAACAGTGCAATGTGCAGGACACAGCCTAGCGAATTGATTTACATTACATTCGATATGTTCTGTGTGATAATAACATCAAAACAGACAAACTCTGTGTTTAAAGTTATTTATTTATTTCTCTGTTAAAAACAATTTGAATAAGTTACAAAAAAGTACACATACAAATAAGTTTTATCTAAATAAAATAAAAATCTTAATAAGTAAACACTTAAAAAAAAGACTATTAAACTCACTATCACACATATACAATTTTTAGATAATATGTAGGAGTGTAAATATAAAAAAACGTTACAAATAAATAAAAAAAAAAAAAAACTTGCATATACGCTGATTCTCGGAAACGCTTCTCTGAATTTTAGGAAATACATCACATATGATGAAGCGCCACCTGCCACTTAATCGACAGGGTCCCCGTAGGCTGTCTGTTGTCAGTCCATTAATAAGTCATATTTCATAATTATAATGATATTGTATGATAAAATCTACTGTACGCCACACGGGGGCACAGTTAAACAGAGTGAAGTACATTACAGCTATTCAAATAGCATAGTTAGCCTAAAATGTAACTGTGCATGAAACGCTTACAGGTGGCCATTCAAACAGATCACAGGTGGGATGGTGCTTTGGCCTTATTTTTTTGGAGCTGATGAATTCCCGGAAATGCGTTTCTGAAACTTAGGATCTTGTAAATGGAGTTCAATTTAATGTAAGTCACTGCTCACTTACCTGTAAATGGAGTGCAATTTAAAGTAAGTCACGTTACACTTACTTGAAAATGGAGTGCAATTTAAAGTAAGTTATTCTGCACTTACCTGGAAATGAAGTGGAGCATGCCAGCTATAGCTCATTTTGCTTTCCATTTCCAGACTTTTTTGCACAATTGCAGGTAGGTACATCAATATCACTATTACATATGAAAAGTAACACCTGTAAATTATTTGACATAAGCCAGGTAGGTTGTAAGTGGGTAAAATGTCATTTTAAGGCTAGTTATGCATAGTTGTGAGCTGTAAAGTACCCCAATATTTTTGATTGTCTTTCCTGTGCACTGTACCGTATGTTTTAAATAAATAAACAATTTTATAATACGAATTATGACCTATTAATGCATTGAACAAAAAATAAGCATGTCCTGTAACCCTGTGGTTAATATTTGAATAGCTCATAATTGTTTTTGCACATATCATTATGAAAGGGTTATCTTTAATATATATTGAAATTATATGAATTCATGGTTTATTCTGTTGTCAGGCTGCAGATAAATTAAGAAAATTGTGACCGGTAGTATAACATAGAATATGTCCTCTATGTCATGTGTTATTCATATAAACTCTCTTACGCCCTGAACTGCTCTCTCTCTCTCTCTCTCTCTCTCTCTCTCTCTCTCTCTCTCTCTCTCTCTCTCTCTCTCTCTCTCTCTCTATTTCTATCTATCTATCTATCTATCTATCTATCTATCTATCTATCTATCTGTCTGTCTATACCTTTGTCTATCTATACTTCTTTTGTCGATCTATACTTCTGTCTGTCTCTCTGTCTATATAGACTGGCTGCAGATAAATTAAGACAATTGTGACCGGTAGTATAACACAGAATATGTCCCCTCTATGTCATTTTGTGTTTTTCATATGAACTCTCTTACAGACTGAACTGCTCTATCTCTCTCTCTATCTATCTCTCTATCTATCTCTCTATCTATCTATCTATCTATCTATCTATCTATCTATCTATCATCTATCTATCTATCTATCTATCTATCTATCTATCTATCTATCTATCTATCTATCTATCTATCTATCTATCTATCTATCTATCTATTTATCTGTCTGTACTTCTATACCTTTGTCTATCTATACTTCTTTTTGTCGATCTATACTTCTGTCTGTCTGTCTCTCTGTCTATCTATACTGGCTGCAGATAAATTAAGACAATTGTGACCGGTAGTATAACACAGAATATGGTCCCTCTATGTCATTTTGTGTTATTCATATGAACTCTCTTACAGACTGAACTGCTCTCTCTCTCTCTCTCTCTGAGTGCGTGTTGGGAGTGAGTGGAGGCGTCGTGAGTGTGAGTGGTGACTCGTGTTTGAGTTGTTTTCTTTTTTCCTTTTTCCTTTCTAGCCTTTTTCTTTTTATGGTGTAAAAGTTTTCTTTTCTTTGGTTTGGTAGTTTTGGCACGGTTTCTGGGGTGTTTTTGGGAGGGGGGGAACATGGCGGTTCCAGGTGCGCATGTTCTGGGATCACTCACACGTCGGCATGGTGTAAAGGTGGCGGCGACAGCCAGTGTGGAGAGTTGCTGTTTAGCTGTAGGGGAAATTGTGGGACATGAGAATGTATTGTCTGCCTCAAAGATGAACAGCGCCATTGTGATTTTTTTGAGTACAATTGAAAAAGCAAACGAAGTAGTTCAGAGGGGAATTGTGCTAGAAGGTGTCCTTATCCCCGTTCTTTCACTTTCATTACCGTCTAAAAGAGTTACTCTCTCAAACGTCCCGCCATTTATTAGTGATGTTGTTTTGACGCAAGCCTTGTCTCGCTACGGAAAACTAGTCTCTTCGATTAAAAAAATTCCAATTGGTCGTGGTTCTCCCTTACTGAAACATGTTGTGTCTTTCAGACGCTCTGTTTACATGATCGTAAACAATGACGCTGATCTAGACTTCTCGCTGAATTTTCGTGTGGATGATTTTGATTATGTGGTTTTCATTACCACTGACAAAATCAAATGTTTTGGCTGCGGTAAAGTCGGCCATTTGGTCCGAGCTTGTCCCAGCAAACAAGAGGAAGATAACAACTTGGTTGACGCGGAAGGCGCAGCCAACGGCACTGATGTGCAGCCGGCCAGTGAGGCCGAGAAGTCCGGTGAGACCGGTGAAGTTTCAGCCGGGGCTGAGTCAGCGGTGGCGAGCGATCATGATGGAGCTCAGAGCGCTGGGACTGTGAAAGATGTGTCATTTTCAGTGAGGGAAGAAGCTGAAACTGGAAAGGATGTTGAGAACAAGAGAGACAAAGGTGAGTCAAGCGATAGAAGACATTCAGAAATTGTTATGGGGGATGTTCGGGAGGGTAACAGTAGGCCTAATGAAATTGAATCAGAACAAGTAGAGTTTAAAGTGCCTTTAAAAAGGAAGAAATCAGTTAAAGATCATGATTTTAGACATTTAAAGAAATTAGATCTAGAAGATGTTGTTAATCCGATTGATTCAGAGAGTGATAGTGAGTTATCTGACTCCAGTGTTACGTTGTCACAAAGTGAGTTTTCCAGCCGCAATTATGATGTAGATGACATTAAATTGTTCCTCAAATCAACAAAGAACAAGAGAGGGGTGTTGGTTAATGAGTACTTCCCAGATGTTGGACAGTTTGTGGAAAAAACAAAGAATTTCATGGCTGAAGGCTGTTTTTCAAACAAGGAGGTGTACAGGTTAAAAAAATAGTAAAAGTCAATATGGATTTAAATGATGGCAGTGAAAAAGCTTAAACCAATGAATATGAATTATAGTCTGATTTTATTTTTATTTTTGAGTATGGCTGAAGTATGCATTGCATCATTGAATGTGAATGGTGCAAGAAATAGTAAAAAAAGAGCTGAATTGTTTGAAGTCATTAAACTGAAGAAAATAGATGTAATTTTTATCCAAGAAACACACAGTGATGTTAAAAATGCTGCTGATTGGATGCAAGAGTGGGATGGTATTTCTGTCCTTAGTCATAATACGACACTTAGTGGAGGCGTGGGTATTTTATTTACTAAGAGTTTTTGTCCAGTCTCTTATCAAGTTGATGAGATTGTAAAAGGAAGAATTTTAAAAATAAGAGCAATTTTTGAAAAATATGTTTTTGTTTTTGTTTGTGTTTATGCTCCAACAGCAGCAATGGAAAGATTGGTGTTTTTAGATGCCCTTAGTAGCATGTTACAAAAATGCAGCACCGAAGAATATTTATTTTTAGGAGGAGATTTTAATTGTACGGAAAAGAGTATTGATCGAAATCATATTGAGCCCCATATGCCTTCACGTGACCATCTTATTAAGATGATAAATGTGAATGATTTAGGTGATGTTTGGAGGCATTTTCATGATGGTCAGAGACAGTATACTTGGGCTCATGTCCGTGACAATGCTATATCTCTTGCTAGATTAGATCGTTTTTATGGTTTTAAACATCAGTTAGGTATTTTTAAAAGTTGTGTCATTTCACCAGTTAGTTTCTCTGATCATCACATGGTATTGAGTTTTTTCTTTTTAAATCAAATTAAACCACATAGTGCATACTGGCATTTTAATACTAACTTGTTGTGTAGTAAGGATTTTAAAGATGTTTTTAAGGTGTTTTGGGAAGAATTTAAAAAAACAAAAGATTCTTTTCAAGATTTACAGCAATGGTGGGATTTTGGAAAGGTCCAAATAAAACAATTCTGTCAACAGTACACCCGCAATGTGACCACAGATTTAAATAGTTCTATGAAGGCCTTGGAGGCAGAGATAATTAAATTACAGAGTTTAGCTGATTCGACAAGTAAGCAAAGTTACACAGAGATGATCTCAAATAAGAAAATTCAACTAGCAGATCTACTGGGGGTGAAAACACAAGGAGCTCTGATTCGTTCTCGTTTTTTAAATATTGAACAGATGGATGCACCATCTAAATATTTTTTTAGCCTTGAAAAGAAAAATGGGCAAAAACGTTTTTTGCATGCTTTGCGCTCTGAGGCAGGAGCTATTTTAACCAGTCATGCGGAAATACGAAAAAGAGCTTGTGGTTTTTATGCAAAGTTGTACAAAAATGAGTTGGGATCAGAATGGGATACTGAGAGTGTTTTTTTGAAAGTTTGACTCAAGTGTCAGAGGGGGCCAATGCAGAGCTATCGGGTGTTTTAAGCCTGGGGGAGTTGCATAAGGCCCTTCAAGGCATGGATTCTGGGAAGGTGCCAGGAATTGACGGCCTCCCCGTTGAATTCTACAAGTCTTTTGGACAGAGGTTGGGGAGGACCTTTGCGGGTGCTTAATGACAGTTTGGGCTCAGGCCGGTTGCCATTGAGTAGCCGTAGAGCAGTCATCACTCTTCTCCCAAAAAAAGGAGATCTTTTAGAAATTAAGAATTGGCGGCCTGTTTCGCTCCTTTGCTCTGATTATAAATTGCTCTCAAAGGTTTTAGCTAATAGGTTAGCTAGAGTAATGGATCAGGTGGTGCATCCAGATCAGACGTATTGTGTCCCAGGTAGGTCAATTTTTGACAATGTTGCCCTTATTAGGGATATTTTTGATGTCTCCAAGGTGTTTAACATTGATATTGGGCTTATCTCACTAGATCAAGAAAAGGCCTTTGATAGGGTCGAACACTCTTATTTGTGGAGAGCTTTAGAAGCCTTTGGATTCTGTCAGGATTTTATTGATAAAGTGAAAGTGCTATATGGTGACGTTGAGAGTGTGCTCAAGATAAACGGTGGCTTATGCACTCCTTTTAAAGTCTGTAGGGGTATTAGACAGGGTTGTTCGTTATCTGGAATGCTGTATGCTATTGCTATAGAACCCTTGTTGCAAAAATTAAGGGAAAAGATTAGTGGTTTGAATCTACCCATTTGTGAAAACAGTATTTCTTTGTCTGCTTATGCTGATGATGTGGTGGTTTTAATTAAGGGGCAAAATGATGTGAAGGTTTTAATGAAAGTTTTAGAAGATTTTAAAATGTTATCATCAGCAAAAGTGAATTGGAATAAGAGTGAAGCACTATTAATTGGAGATTGGTCAAAAGAGAAACCAAGTCTTCCTGATGGTTTAACCTGGGGAAAAAGTGGTTTTAAATATTTAGGCGTGTATCTGGGAGATGAAATGTTTACTCAGAAAAACTGGGAAGGGGTAATTGATAAGGTGAAAGGCAGGCTTGATAGATGGAAGTGGTTAATACCAAAGTTATCATATAAAGGGAGGACATTAATTATAAATAATTTAGTAGCTTCCTGCCTTTGGCATAGGCTAGCATGTTTGGATCCTCCAGCACAACTTCTAGAAAAAGTTCAAGGGATTTTGGTTGATTTTTTTTGGGATAAGTTGCACTGGGTCCCAAAGTGTGTTATATTTACCGAAAGAGGAGGGTGGTCATGGGTTGATACATTTGAAAAGCAGAATTGCAGCCTTTCGTTTGCAATTTTTACAAAAATATCTGTATGGTTCTTTAGTGAATGGGTGGCGGGCTGTTACATGCTCCATCTTACAAAAAACTGAAGGACTGGGATTGGACAAATCCCTGTTTCTAATGGATCCCTTTCAAGTGAAAGTGAATGGACTGCCAGTGTTTTATGGCAATCTCTTTAAGGTTTGGAGTCTCTTTGAGTTACAGAGAAAAGAGACAACATCTTCTCTTCAGTGGCTTTTGGAAGAGCCGCTAATAAATGGAGCCCGATTTGATTTAACAAATGACAATTGCTCCTTCTATGGACTTAATGTGCTGTTGCGTAATTCACACATCATCACGTTTGGACGTTTGATTCATGTAGCTGGGATGGACTTTGAAAGAACAGAAGAAGTGGCCTCTTGTCTGAAGGTTAGGTCTTTGCGAACTGTTGAGCAAATGCTAAATAAATGGAAGTCGTTGGTCAGTTTTGAAGAAAAAGATGTGTTGATGGACAGACATGGGGAAGAAACCCCTAATACACCTCAGAATGAAAAGGTTTTTCCTATGATTACCATGTTACCTAAGTTAGATGGTTGTAGTGGACCTTTTCTTTATGATGAAAGACCATTGTGTGTGGATTTTTTTAAAGCCACTGGCAAAGCTTTTTATAAAATATGTGTTAAAGTTTTTAATAAAAAGGTATTGGATGAAAAAGTTGACACGCCATGGCGTAGAGTGTTGGGTGTTGAAGAGAATGTGAAACCTGAGTGGAGGTCACTGTATAAGCCACCGTTATCTAAAAGGGCAGGGGATATGCAGTGGAGGCTTCTTCACTGTGCCATCGCTGTTAATTCTTTTATTGCAGTTCTTAATCGTGAAGTTATTGCTGATTGTCCTTTCTGCTCAAAAAGAGAAACAGTTTTTCATGCTTTTATGGAATGTGATAGGTTAAAACCCTTATTTTTAATGTTGGGAAATGTTTTCAGTTCTTTTAGTGAATTGTTTTCCATGAGGATTTTTATTTTTGGGTTTAAATTTGTCCGAAGTAAAAGTTTTACTTGTCAACTTTTGAATTTTGTGTTAGGTCAGGCAAAACTGGCCATTTACATGAGCAGGAAAAATAAGGTTGAAAGATGTTCTGGTGAAGATGTTGTAATACTGTTTTTAAATTTGGTGAAAGCACGTGTGTTGATAGATTTTTGTTTTTATAAGTCTACAAAGGACATGTTAACATTTGAAATGAAATGGTGTGGAAATGGAGCATTATGCAATGTTGTTGAAGAGGATTTATTTTTCACACAGTTAGTATAATTTATCTATTTTGTATGTTGTAATGATTTTTTTTTGTTACTTATGTGATATATGATAATTTTTGTAACTTGTTAATTGTACAGTGAAGTGTCTTTTGTAGTAATAAAAGCTTTTTCATCTCTCTCTCTCTCTCTCTCTCTCTCTCTCTCTCTCTCTCTCTCTCTCTCTCTCTCTCTCTCTCTCTCTCTCTCTCTCTCTCTCTCTATCTATCTATACTTCTTTTGTCGATCTATACTTCTGTCTGTCTCTCTGTCTATCTAGACTGGCTGCAGATAAATTAAGACAATTGTGACCGGTAGTATAACACAGAATATGTCCCCTCTATGTCATTTTGTGTTTTTCATATGAACTCTCTTACAGACTGAACTGCTCTATCTCTCTATCTATCTATCTATCTATCTATCTATCTATCTATCTATCTATCTATCTATCTATCTATCTATACTTCTTTTTGTCGATCTATACTTCTGTCTGTCTGTCTCTCTGTCTATCTATACTGGCTGCAGATAAATTAAGACAATTGTGACAGAATATGTCCCCTCTATGTCATTTTGTGTTATTCATATGAACTCTCTTACAGACTGAACTGCTCTATCTCTATCTATCTATCTATCTATCTATCTATCTATCTATCTATCTATCTCTATCTATCTATCTATCTATCTATCTATCTATCTATCTATCTATCTATCTATCTATCTATCTATCTATCTATCTATCTATCTATCTATCCATCTCTCTATACTTCTGCCTGTTTCTGTCTGTCTGTCTGTCTATACTTCCGCCTGTCTGTCTGTCTATCTATGCTTCTGTCTGTCTCTGTCTGTCTGTCTGTCTCTGTCTATCTATGCTTCTGTCTGTCTGTCTATCTGGTCTGCCTGTCTGTCTGTCTATACTTCTCTCTGTCTGTCTGTCTGTCTATCTTTCTATATATTTTTTTAAACGTTATGACCTATTAATGCATTGAACAAAAAATAATCATGTGCTGTAACCCTGTGTTTAATTTACAGTAATTTCAAGATATTCCATCCATTCAAGGTAATTTACAACTAATTTTGTTTCAGTTGAAAATGGAGTGAAATGCCCATTATGTCCAGCAAAGTGCTGCACCCCAGACACCATCTAAGGGACATACACAAAATAACAGGGACTGAGGGCAGATTCTACTCCAGTTGGCAAGGGGCGGGTGAAACTGCATAATATTAGATGCCCACAATGTGGAATCACTTGGTAACCTCGCGACACATACAGGCGGCCATGAGCTTACGGTAAGTTCAATCTCAAACTAGCATTCCTGTTTTTGTAAATTAATTAAAACAATTTATAAAAAAAGTTAAATAAAACTTTCTCTTCAGACAAAAAGGCCAACAAATGGTTGGAAAAAATGCAAAAGGAACCAAAAAAACTAAAATTGTTGCAATCACGTGGCCGTTTTGGCTTCCGACCTACTGGAAAAAGAACCACCTGAGTCAGAGGAGCAATGTAGAGCTTCCTCATGGACATCTTGATTTGCTGGGTATGTTTTGAATGTTTCATTATATGTATATATATATATATATATATATATATATATATATATTTCAAAGTTTTTGAAATATTTCCAGTTTCTCTGGATGGCCCACCAAATAAAGAAGAGCGCGTTGATGGCGGGTTTCCACGGAATCTCGTTTTATGACAAGTGGCGCCTCTCCCAGCATGCCCCAGAATATCTTCTCTGTAAGTATCCAAACCCATCAATACAGCGCTGGCACTCATTAACTCGCCTGAATTCACGAGACAAATGACTTGCATGAGTAAAGTTTTGTCATTCTGTTCTTACAGCACACTTCTCTGTGAAGAAACAAAGTGTCAAGGCTGATTGCCCAGGAGGGTGGAAGAGCAATTGCCCCAAACCAGAGAAATCACAAAGAGTTAAACCAGCCACCAAATGCATTTTAAAGACAAACCCTTACATAATCGTTGTGTGCTGGCTCCAGATGTCGTCTTGCAATGAAAGATTTTTGCACCAGGAATTGGTAAGAACATTTTACTTCTCTTTTAACAGCACAGAGAACTAAAAATTCAATCCTGAAATGTCTTGTCTATATGCAAAGTTTATTCAGTAACTCAGTTTAATGTTTTCCAAATAAAGGAGTGGTTGCAATGCGTATTTTCTGAGAAGGGGACATTGTCTGCGATTACCACGGAAAGGTAATCACCGCAGCAGAAGGAGGACCATGATGAAGGACATTCATGATGAGGCGTACCTTTTTCTTCAAATCTGGACAGAGAACTGTGCATTGATGGTCAGACCTTCCCGTGAGTGTCATCCTGAAGCAGACACATTTGGCTGAATAAATCACTCGTCAAGTCTCTAACTTGAAGCCATTCCACTGCGATAAATATCGATGGAGAGGACAAGGGCGTGATTTTGTTTAAGGCTCTGGGACATCCTTGTGGATACAGAGTTGAAGTTCGACTACGGGGTCAACAGAAGGTCGTTCGAGGAGAGGGCCTGGACCTGGAATGGCAATAATAGGCCACTGCAGAGGACTTTGGTTTTGTAATTATCTTTGAGTTGAATAAAAATATTTGATTGTAAATAAGTCTGTGTAATTGTTATTTTTATGTTTATAAACAATTATATTATATAATAAAATATATAATAGTCCAAACATAATAAATATAATAAAATGTATAATTAAACTTCATAATAATTATAATAATTTCAATGTTTTCAGACCATGCATGCTTAAACAACAACAGCAACAACAACAATAATTAATAATAATAATAATAATAATAAAAAAAAAAAATGAAATGATCATTACTTCCACCAAAACATAACAGCTGCAGCTTATTTGACATGACCAGGTATAACCAACAGTGCAATGTGCAGGACACAGCCTAGCGAATTGATTTACATTACATTCGATATGTTCTGTGTGATAATAACATCAAAACAGACAAACTCTGTATTTAAAGTTATTTATTTATTTCTCTGTCAAACAATTTGAATAAGTTACAAAAAGTACACATACAAATAAGTTTTATCTAAATAAAATAAAAATCTTAATAAGTAAACACTTAAAAAAAAAGACTATTAAACTCACTATCACACATATACAATTTTTAGATAATATGTAGGAGTGTAAATATAAAACGTGCAAATAAATCAAAAAAAAAAAAAAAAAAAAACTTGCATATCGCTGATTCTGGAAATTCTCTGAATTTTAGGAAATACATCACATATGATGAGCGCCACCTGCCATGTCGACAGGGTCCCGTAGGCTGTCTTTTTTGGAGCTGATGAATTATAATGATTCTGAAACTTGATCTTGTAAATGGAGTTCAATTCATGAAGTCATTACACTTACCTGTAAATTTCAAAGTAAGTTACCTCATTACCTGGAAATGAAGTGGAGCATCAGCTATAGCTCATTTTGCTTTCCATTTCAGACTTTTTTCAAATTGCTGTATCAATATCACTGTACATATGAAAAGTGACATGTTATTTGACATAAGCCTGGTAGGTTGTAATGGGTAAATGTCATTTTCAGTTACATAGTTGTAGTGAAAACAATATGTTTGATTGTCTTTCCTGTGCATAATACATGTGCATCAAATAAACAATTTTATAATACAATTATGACTATTGTTGAAAAAAATAAGCATGTATAATTTAATATTTGAATAGCTCATAATTGTTTTTGCACATATCATTGCAGAATATCTTTAATATATATTGAAATTATATGAATTCATGGTTTATTCTGTTGTCAGGCTGCAGATAAATTAAGACAATTGTGACCGGTAGTATAACATAGAATATGTCCCCTCTATGTCATTTGTGTTATTCATATAAACTCTCTTCGCCTGAACTGCTCTCTCTCTCTCTCTCTCTCTCTCTCTCTCTCTCTCTCTCTCTCTCTCTCTCTCTCTCTCTCTCTCTCTCTCTATCTATCTCTCTATCTATCTCTCTATCTATCTCTCATCTACTATCTATCTATATCACTATAAATCATTCAATACAAAATTAATCTATCTATCTATCTATCTATCTATCTATCTATCTATCTATCTATCTATCTATCTATCTATCTATCTATCTACTATCTGTGTGTATCTGTGTGTGTGTGTGTGTGTGTGTGTGTGTGTGTGTGTGTGTGTGTGTGTGTGTGTGTGTGTCTGTCTGTCTCTCTGTCTATATACAAATTGCAGATAAATTAAGACAATTGTGAATTAGTATAACACAGAATATGTCCCTCTATGTCATTTTGTTGATTCATGAACTCTCTTACAGACAAACTGCTCTATCTCTCTCTCTCTCTCTCTCTTTCTCTCTTCTCTCTCTCTCTCTCTCTCTCTCTCTCTCTCTCTCTCTCTCTCATCTATTGTATCTATCTGTACCTATAGTCTCTTATCTATACTTCTTTTTTTCATCTATACTTCTGTCTGTCTCTCTGTCTATCTATACTGGCTGCAGATAAATTCAATTGTCTGTATAACACAGACTGTTTATGTCATTTGTGTAAATGTCTGAATGGTTTCTTGTAATGTCTGTCTCTTTCTCTTCTCTGTCTCTCTCTCTCTCTCTCTCTCTCTCTCTCTCTCTCTCTCTCTCTCTCTCTCTCTCTCTGTTCTTTTTCTCTGTCTGTTTTTCTCTCTCTCTCTCTCTCTCTCTCTCTCTATCTATATTTCTATCTATCTATCTATCTATCTATCTATCTATTTATCTGTCTGTACTTCTGTCTGTCTATACCTTTGTCTATCTATACTTCTTTTTGTATTTATACAATTATACTCTCTGTTAATTATACTCTGCAGATAAATTAGACAATTTACATTAGTATAACAAAGAAAATGTCCTCATGTCATTTTGTGTTATTCATATAAATTTACAGACTGAATTTATTCTCTATCTATCTATCTATCTATCTATCTATCTATCTATCTATCTATCTATCTATCTATCTATCTATCTATCTATCTATTATTTTATCTATCTATCATACTTGTAGTTTGTCAAAGACTAGTCTGTCTGTCTGTCTATCTATGCTTCTGTCTTCATCATATTTTTAAATCTGTCAGTCTGTCTATCATGCTTCTGTCTGTCTGTCTATACTTCTGTCTGCCTGTCTGTCTGTCTATACTTCTCTCTGTCTGTCTGTCTGTCTATCTGTCTATATTTTTTTAAACGAATTATGACCTATTAATGCATTGAACAAAAAAATAATCATGTGCTGTAACCCTGTGGTTAATTTACAGTAATTTCAAGATATTCCATCCATTCAAGGTAATTTACAACTGATTTTGTTTCAGTTAAAAAAAATGGAGGTGAAATGCCCATTATGTCCAGCAAAGTGCTGCACCCCAGACACCATCTAAAGGGACATACACAAAATAACAGGGACTGAGGAGGCTGGCAGATTCTACTCAGTTGGCAAAGGGGCAGGTGAAACTGCATAATATTAGATGCCCACAATGTGGAATCACGTATGGAAACCTCCCTAGACACATCCAGGCCGGCCATCGGGAGCTTACGGTAAGTTCAATCTCAAACTAGCATTCCCGTTTTTGTAAATTAATTAAAACAATTTATAAAAAAGTTAAATAAAACTTTCTCTTCAGACAAAAAAGGCCAACAAATTGTTGGAGAAAATGCAAATAAAGGAAACAAAAAAAAAACTCAAATTATTGCAATCACGTGGCATAATTTTGGCCTCCGACCTCCTGGAGTCAGAGGACCAATCTAGAACCCTCCTGGTCATCTTGATTTGCTGGGTATGTTTTGAATGTTTCATTATATGTATATATATATATATATATATATATATATATATATATATATATATATAGAGAGAGAGAGAGAGAGAGAGAGAGAGAAAAAAACAAATGAGTGTTTGTGTCTATTATAGAGGCCTTCGAAAGGAGATGGCTCCAGGCCTTCTGGGTAAGTATGTAATTACACTATATTGTTTCTCAAAAAAAAAGTTTTATTGTAGACTTTTATTGAAAGATCAAACCCTAGGTAGGTATCAAGTGAATAATTGCTTAAATTTAGGCTGAATATATATATATATATATATATATATATATATATATTTTTTTTTTTCATGAACAGGACATTAAGAAAAAAACTTTTCTTTTCTTCACAGATGAACTTGTTGTCTCTAACCAGCCGGCTGGTCAAATTATTCAAGGTAAGTATTAGGTTATCATTTTACATGAAGGACACCAAGTTTTGTTGTTGTTTTTTTTTCATTGTTTTAATTTATTTCCGATTTTCTTATTTTTTAGAAAACAGCTTGAATCAGTTACTGAATCGTCGGACCTTTCCGATCTGATTCATTTTTTATCTTTTTATGTAAATGTGTTAGTGTAAATAGTTCATTTGTTTTTCTATCAGTTTTATATTTCTAAAATGTTTTATTATGTTATAATGTTACATTTATTGAAAGATCAAACCCTAGGTAGGTATCAAGTGAATAATTGTTTAAATTTAGGCTGAATATTTTTTCCATGAACAGGACATTAAGAACAAGAACAAAAAAATTACTTTTCTTTTTCTTCTCGGAAGAACTCGTGTCTGACCAGCCGGCTGCTGACTTGATTAATGGTAAGTATTAGGTTATCATTTTACATGAAGGACACCAAGTTTTGTTGTTGTTTTTGTTTCATTGTTTTAATTTATTTCCTATTTTCTTATTTTTTAGAAAACTATCAGTTTCTGACGGAACCATCTGACCTTGAAACATTAGATCTTCAGATTTGATTAATTTTTAATCATTTTATGTTCATTCATTTGTAAAATAGTTCTTTCGTTTTTCAAAAGTTTTATTCTAAAATGTTGATGTTTTAATGTTCAATTTATTTATTCTTGTTTCTTCGTTGTTCATTGTTGGTTTAATATATTGTGCATGCTTTAAAATACAATTTTTAAATGATTGTTTTTGTCTGTCATTGATTCCACAAAAACATTACAGCTGCAGCTTATTTGACATGACCCAGGTAAAACCAACAGTGCAATGTGTAGGAAACCTAGCCTAGCGAATTGATTTACATTACATTCAATATGTTCTGTGTGAAAAATCACATTGTTAAAAATTGTTAAAAACACAATGATGTACATTACAGCTATTAATTGTATATAGTTAGCCTAAACTGTAACTGTGAATGAACTGCTTACAGGTGCCCAGTCAAAAAGATCACAGATAGGATGCAGATTTTTGACTTTTTTCTTTTTTTTTGGAGCTGATGAATTTCCCGGAAACACGTCTCTGAATTTTAGGAAACACATCACATATGATGAAGTGCAGCCTGTAAGTTACTCTACACTTACCTGTAAATGGAGTGCAGTTGAATGTAAGTTACTCTACACTTACCTGTAAATGGAGTTCAATTTAATGTAAGTTACTCTGCAGTTACCTGTAAATGGAGTGCAATTTAATGTAAGTTACTCTGCAGTTACCTGTAAATGTAAGTGTAGAGTAACTTACATTAAACTGCACTCCATTTACAGGTAATGTAGAGTAACTTGCATTAAACTACACTCCATTTACATGTAAGTGTAGAGTAACTTACATTAAACTGCACTCCATTTACAGGTAAGTGTAGAGTAATGCTTTCATTGCCAAACTGATGTGCATTCATTTACAAGTAACTGTAGACTAACTTACATTTTGAAAACTGACACTCTATTTACAGGTAACTGTAGAGTAACTGTACATTAAACTGCACTCCATTTGCAGGTAAGTGTAGAGTAACTTACATTAAACTGCACTCCATTTACTAAGCTATAGCTTAGTATGCTTTTCATTGCCACTATGTTTGATTGTCTTTTCTGTGCACTGTAATGTATGTTTTAGGTAATTTAGGAAACATTTATAACCTATTAATGCGTTGAGCACATTATAAGCAGCTGCTGTAACCCTGTGGTTAATTTACAGTAATATTGTTTGTTTCTAGAATTTCTAAGTGAATTAACTTTGTTTACATTTCTAAAAAACTTTCTTTTTGAACCATGAAATTGCAAATTGTCAGAGAAAACTGATGGCTGAGGCAGGGCAGGTCGTGGTGCCAGAGGCAAGAGAGGAGGTGGTGCGGATGCATGGCAGGAGCCGGTGCAGGAGGCGGTGGATAATGCATGGCAGGAGCCGGTGCAGGAGGAGTGGGAGGAGGCGGTGGAGGCGTGGCAGGAGCCGGTACAGGAGGCACAGCAGGAGGCGGTGCTGGAGGCGGTGCAGGAGGCGGGAGGCGGTGAGGAGCGGCCATCCTCGCCAGACCCCGGTGCCTCGAGGAGCGAGGCGAGCTCAAGAAGAAAGTGAAAACGCTCTCTGAGGCTCTGGGGGAAATGTACAGGCCGCAAAGGCTGTCGATTCCACTCTCCTTTGTTTGGGTAAGTCCGTCTTCTCACGTTGAACCTTTTTCCGGTGTGTTTGCTATTTGCTATTTGAATTTCTCATTCTTTTCAGGCCGAGGGTTGCGTCTGCTGCCCACCTACAGTGTGGAACAGGAAACGTCCCCTGCCCCCCCCCGCAACAATCTGTTCCTCCATTAAAAAAAAAATAAATGTTTCAAAAGTTTATACTGTCCTGTCTTTTTTTGGCTGCAGAACAAATTGCTTAAAAACACAGTGTGCTGTCAAAATGACTTGCGAGTTAATATAATAACTAATGCATCTAATGCATCCCAATGAGTGTACCGAGCATGAGATGTTTGGGTTTAAAAGTACAAATAAATATATTTAAAAGACTATTAAACTTATTAACACACGCACACACATATAATATATATATATATAATTTTTTATTATGACTACAAATATAACAACTTGCAAATAAATAAAATAAACTCTTAATATCAAAGCTGTAAATAGAGTTTATTAAAGTAAGTTATCCTACACTTACCTGAAAATGGAGTTCAATGTAAAGTAAGTCACTGTACACTGGAGTGCAATTTAATGTAAGTTACTCTACACTTACCTGTAAATGGAGCTCAATTTAATACCCATTACTCAATTACCTTTTATAGGCAAGTGTATATTAACCAATACTTTAACATCTCAACATTTACAAATATACATTTCTGACATTCAAAACTCTACAACTGTAAATTGAGTGCAATTTAAAGTAAGTCACTGTATACTTACCTGAAATGGAGTGCAATGTAAAGTAAGTCACTGTACATTCACCTGGAAGTGCTGGCCATGAGACAAAGGCTGGACACATCAAAAATGGTATTTATATTTATAGACTCAGACACTTTATGTATAATTTTACAAAAACAATGGCAACTGAAAAAAATAAAACTTCTCACATTTGATCACAAAGAAATCACATCTCTTCTTTGTCGTCAGCAAAATACTGAAGGAAAGGAAAACATCACAACATATTAATACAATAACTGTCACCACACTGTGAGATGAGTAGACAAAATCACAGTCTGTATTACAAAGTGCAACATTGGACATCTTCCTGCATGAAAGGAGGCGAGGTGGTGGATTTTCTTGAAGGATGGAGGAGGAGATGGGGGGAGAAGGAGAAGGTGAAGAAGGAGGCGGAGGAGGAGGAGGAGGAGGAGGAGGAGGTGGCACATCATCAACCCGAAAAGGCCCACAAGCTCATCTTTGATGATACAATAACCAGTATAATAACCACCTTGCTGGCGTCTGAAAACATATTCATGCCTTAATGAAAAAGGTACCCAACTTACGGATCTTGCCCATCAAATTTTTACAGTAGTTGCCTAAGGTGAAAAAAGTTGATTAAGTTATTAATTGATTGAAAGTGGTTAGTATTATATTGTATGCAATGGTAGTAATTTCTGCTTAGCTGCTTACCCCACTATCACTGGAGCTATTAATTTTTATGACCTTGCAGGAGTGATGAATTAAAGCGTCTCTGAATTTTAGGAAATGCATCATATATGATGAAGTGCCACCTGCCACTTATTCTCAGTTCCTGCAGGCTGTCTGTTGTCAGTCCATTATTGAGTCATAATTCATAATTAAAATGGTATTGTGTGATGAAAACCTACTGTTCGATGATGATGCTTCAAACACAGTGAGGTACAATGCAGCTATTAATTTAGCATAGTTAGCCTAAATATGTAACTGTGCATGAGCCTGTCAAGGTGGCCATTCAAACAGATCACAGGTGGTATGGTGCTAATAATTATGGCCTTATTTTTGGGGTGTTGATGTCATTAGACCACACCCCTGAATCTTCGAGATGCATCACATATGCTGAATTGGTGCCACCTACCACTCTATTACAGCTTGGAGTTCCTGCAGGCTGTCTGTGTCAGTCATTATTGAATATATTTCATAATTTAAAATGGTATTGTAAAAGACTATTAAACTTATTACACACACACACACACACACACACATATTATATATATATATATATATATATATATATATATATATATATATATATATATATATATATATATATATATATATATATAATTTTTATTATAACTACAAATTAACAACTGTGTGACAATAAAATAAACACTTACCTGTAAATGGAGTGCAATTTAAAGTAAGTTATCCTACATTACCTGAAAATGGAGTTCAATATAAAGTAAGTCACTGTACACTTTAATGCAAGTTACTAAATGCAATTTAATGCAAGTTACTCTACACTGGGTCATATTTCATAATTAAAGTGGTACTGTGTGATAAATGGAGCTCAATTTAATGCACAGACTCTACACACAATGAGGTACATTACAGCTATTAATTTAGCATATTTTTCAAAAAATCACAGGCGGTTACCTGATTGAGTGCAATTTAAAGGCTGTCTGTGATCAGTCCATTATTGGGTCATATTTCATAAGTAAAGTCACTGTGTGATAAAACCTGGAAGTGCGCCATGAGACAGGCTGGACACATCAACACAATGAGGTACATTTACAGCTATTAATTTAGCATTTATTTATAATTTCCAAAAAACAATGGAAACTGACAGGCTGTCTGTCAGATCACAGTCACATCTCTTCTTGGTCAGTCAGCAAAATACTGAAGGAAAGGAAAAACATCACAACATATTAATACAATAACTGTCACCACACACTGAGATGAGTAGACAAAATCACAGCTATTAATTTAGCATATTACATCTTAAAAAAAAGGTTAGGGGTCCCGACAGGCTGTCTGTGATCAGTCCATTAATTGGGTCATATTTCATAATTAAAGTGGTTCTGTGTGATAAAACCTACTGTACGCCACACAGGGGCGCGATACAACACAATGAGGTACATTACAGCTATTAATTTAGCATAGTTTTCCTAAAATCACAGGCGGTTAGGGGCGATGGACAGGGGCCATTCAAACAGATCACAGGTGGTATGGTGCTTTGGCCTTATTTTTTTAAAGTGGTACTGTGTGATAAAACTGCGCCTCTGAATTTTAGGAAATGCGATACAACATATGCTGAAGTACATTACAGCTATTAATTTAGCATATTTTCCAAAAATCACAGGGTTAGGGGCGATGGACAGGCTGTCTGTGGTCATTCCATTACTGGGTCATATTTCATAATTAAAGTGGTACTGTGTGATAAAACCTACTGTACGCCACACAGGGGCGATACAACACAATGAGGTACATTACAGCTATTGATTTAGCATATTTTCAAAATCACATGTCCACAGACGCATGGACAGGCTGTCTGTTAAATAAGTTATAAGTCATTTTAGTGATATAAGTGGTACTTGTAGCTGATACTGCTTCTGAAACTCTGGCCCCATAGAGCAGGGTGAGGCGATACAACCAGCCACGCCCAAGTCCGCTAGTAGCAGCATCCGGTCAAAATACCGACATTCAACGGTATCTGGAACCGAGCAGTTGGGGCTCCATACTCTGGGTGCGAGGGTGCCAGATCCCCCAGCATTGGGTCAACTTCATAATTTCTGAAAGTGGTAAAATCTGGACCGAAGTGGCGTATCTCGGAACGGGAGGTCCCAGGAGCTGGGGCGGAGTCCAACAAGTCCCTGGGGTCTAAGACCTTAGTACTGTGGAGTCACTCGGCTGGACTCGATAATTTAATTAGCATATTTTGCATAAAATTGCAGGCGTGTTAGGGCTCGATGAACAGGCTGTCTGTGGTCAGTCCATTATTGGGTCATATTTCATAATTAAAGTGGTACTTTCCTGTAAAATGGGCCTATATCTCGGCCACTCAGGGCGCGATACAACACAATGAGGCGCGTATTAATTTAGCATATCCTTCAAAAATCACAGTTTGGTGCCTTAGGGGCTGGACAGGCTGTCTGTGATCAGTCCATTATTGGGTCATATTTCATAATTGAAAAAGTGGTACTGTGTGATAAAACCTACTGCGCTCTCAGCCAAGCGCGATACAACACAATGAGGTACATTACAGCTATTAATTTAGCATATTTTCACAGGCTGAATCACACCTGCCACTTAGGGGTTCCTGCAGGCTGTCTGTGGTCAGTCCATTATTGGGTCATATTTCATAATTAAAAGTGGTACTGTGTGATAAAAACCTACTGTACGCCACACAGGGCGCGATACAACACAATGAGGTACATTGCAGCTATTAATTTAGCATATTTTGCATAAAATTGCAGGCGGTTAGGGGGACGATGAACAGGCTGTCTGTGGTCAGTCCATTCATATTTCATAATTAAAGTGGTACTGTGTGATAAAACTACTGTGGCCTTACACAGGGGCGATGACAATGAGGTACATTACAGCTATTAATTTAGCAAATTTTGCATCACATATGCACAGGCCACCTGTTAGACAGGGTCGTAGGCTGTCTGTGGTCAGTCCATTTTTGGGTCATATTTCATAATTAAAGTGGTACTGTGTGATAAAACCTACTGTACGCCACACAGGGCGCGGTACAACACAATGAGGTACATTACAGCTATTAATTTAGCATAAATAGCTTTTGACATGTAAAATCATGCAGAGGCGTAAGTTATAGGGTGGCGATGATATAATCGGTTTGTCAGCTCCGCTTCTATTGGCCTATATTTCATAGGGTGGGGCGGATCGAACGAGACCAGCCAGCGCCTCGCCACACAGCTGGAGTCGATCCATCAAAATACAAAATTACGACATTCAACCTGTCGAATCTCAAAAACCGAGCGAGTTGGGGGGGACAGGCTGTGATGTCTGTGTGCCAAGTCAGTCCATTATTCTGTACATATTTCAGCTGGCTCTGTGTGATAAACATACAAAGTACATTACAGCTATTAATTTAGCATATTTTCAAAAAATCACAGGCGGTTAGGGGGCGATGAACATGCTGTCTGTGGTCAGTCCATTTTGGGTCATATTTCATAATTAAAGTGGTACTGTGTGATAAAACCTACTGTACGCCACACAGAGCGCGATACAACACAATGAGGTACATTACAGCTATTAATTTAGCATATTTTGCATAAAATCACAGGCGGTTAGGGGATGATGAACATGCTGTCTGTGGTCAGTCCATTTTGGGTCATATTTCATAATTAAAGTGGTACTGTGTGATAAAACATACTGTACGCCACACAGGGCGCGATACAACACAATGAGGTACATTACAGCTATTAATTTAGCATATTTTGCATAAAATCACAGGCGGTTAGGGGACGATGGACAGGCTGTCTGTGGTCAGTCCATTATTGGGTCATATTTCATAATTAAAGTGGTACTGTGTGATAAAACATACTGTACGCCACACAGGGGCGCGATACAACACAATGAGGTACATTACAGCTATTAATTTAGCATATTTTGCATAAAATCGCAGGCGGTTAGGGGACGATGAACATGCTGTCTGTGGTCAGTCCATTATTGGGTCATATTTCATAATTAAAGTGGTACTGTGTGATAAAACCTGTACGCCACACAGGGCGCGATACAACACAATGAGGTACATTACAGCTATTAATTTAGCATATTTTTCAAAAAATCACAGGCGGTTAGGGGATGATGGAACATATTGTCTGTGGTCAGTCCATTATTGGGTCATATTTCATAATTAAAGTGGTACTGTGTGATAAAACCTACTACGCCACACAGGGGCGCGATACAACACAATGAGGTACATTACAGCTATTAATTTAGCATATTTTTCAAAAAATCACAGGCGGTTAGACGATGGACAGGCTGTCTGTGGTCAGTCCATTATTGGCTCATATTTCATAATTAAAGTGGTACTGTGTGATAAAACCTACTGTACGCCACACAGGGGGCGCGATACAACACAATGAGGTACATTACAGCTATTAATTTAGCATATTTTGCATAAAATCGCAGGCGGTTAGGGGACGATGGACAGGCTGTCTGTGGTCAGTCCATTATTGGCGTCATATTTCATAATTAAAGTGGTACTGTGTGATAAAACCTACTGTACGCCACACAGGGCGCGATACAACACAATGAGGTACATTACAGCTATTAATTTAGCATATTTTTCAAAAATCACAGGCGGTTAGGGGGATGGACAGGCTGTCTGTGGTCAGTCCATTATTGGGTCATATTTCATAATTAAAGTGGTACTGTGTGATAAAACATACTGTACGCCACACAGAAGCGCGATACAACACAATGAGGTACATTACAGCTATTAATTTAGCATATTTTGCAAAAAATCACAGGCGGTTAGGGGACGATGGACAGGCTGTCTGTGGTCAGTCCATTATTGGGTCATATTTCATAATTAAAGTGGTACTGTGTGATAAAACCTACTGTACACCACTCAGGGCGCGATACAACACAATGAGGTACATTACAGCTATTAATTTAGCATATTTTAAAATCACAGGCGGTTAGGGGATGATGAACATATTGTCTGTAGTCAGTCCATTATTGGGTCATATTTCATAATTAAAGTGGTACTGTGTGATAAAACCTACTGTACGCCACTCAGAGCGCGATACAACACAATGAGGTACATTACAGCTATTAATTTAGCATATTTTGCAAAAAATCACAGGCGGTTAGGGGACGATGGACAGGCTGTCTGTGTCAGTCCATTATTGGGTCATATTTCATAATTAAAGTGGTACTGTGTGATAAAAGCTACTGTACGCCACACAGGGGCGATACAACACAATGAGGTACATTACAGCTATTAATTTAGCATATTTTGCATAAAATCAGGCGGTTAGGGGACGATGAACATGCTGTCTGTGGTCAGTCCATTATTGGGTCATATTTCATAATTAAAGTGGTACTGTGTGATAAAACATACTGTACGCCACACAGGGGCGCGATACAACACAATGAGGTACATTACAGCTATTAATTTAGCATATTTTGCAAAAATCACAGGCGGTTAGGGGACGATGAACATGCTGTCTGTGGTCAGTCCATTTTGGGTCATATTTCATAATTAAAGTGGTACTGTGTGATAAAACATACTGTACGCCACACAGAAGCGCGATACAACACAATGAGGTACATTACAGCTATTAATTTAGCATATTTTTCAAAAATCACAGGCGGTTAGGGGACGATGGACAGGCTGTCTGTGGTCAGTCCATTATTGGGTCATATTTCATAATTAAAGTGGTACTGTGTGATAAAACATACTGTACGCCACACAGGCGCGATACAACACAATGAGGTACATTACAGCTATTAATTTAGCATATTTTGCAAAAAATCACAGGCGGTTAGGGGGACGATGAACATGCTGTCTGTGGTCAGTCCATTTTTGGGTCATATTTCATAATTAAAGTGGTACTGTGTGATAAAACCTACTGTACGCCACACAGGGGCGATACAACACAATGAGGTACATTACAGCTATTAATTTAGCATATTTTTTAAAAAATCACAGGCGGTTAGGGGACGATGGACAGGCTGTCTGTGGTCAGTCCATTATTGGGTCATATTTCATAATTAAAGTGGTACTGTGTGATAAAACATACTGTATGCCACACAGGGGGCGCGATACAACACAATGAGGTACATTACAGCTATTAATTTAGCATATTTTGCAAAAATCACAGGCGGTTAGGGGACGATGGACAGGCTGTCTGTGGTCAGTCCATTTTTGGCTCATATTTCATAATTAAAGTGGTACTGTGTGATAAAACATACTGTCGCCACACAGAGGCACGATACAACACAATGAGGTACATTACAGCTATTAATTTTGCATAAAATCACAGGCGGTTAGGGACGATGGACATGCTGTCTGTGGTCAGTCCATTTTGGGTCATATTTCATAATTAAAGTGGTACTGTGTGATAAAATCCTACTGTCGCCACACAGAAGGGCGATACAACACAATGAGGTACATTACAGCTATTAATTTAGCATATTTTTAAAAAATCGCAGGCGGTTAGGGGGCGATGGACAGGCTGTCTGTGGTCAGTCCATTATTGGGTCATATTTCATAATTAAAGTGGTACTGTGTGATAAAACATACTGTACGCCACACAGCGATACAACACAATGAGGTACATTACAGCTATTAATTTAGCATATTTTGCAAAAAATCACAGGCGGTTAGGGGATGATGAACATGCTGTCTGTGGTCAGTCCATTATTGGGTCATATTTCATAATTAAAGTGGTACTGTGTGATAAAACCTACTGTACGCCACACAGGGGCGCGATACAACACAATGAGGTACATTACAGCTATTAATTTAGCATATTTTGCAAAAAATCGCAGGCGGTTAGGGGGATGGACAGGCTGTCTGTGGTCAGTCCATTATTGGGTCATATTTCATAATTAAAGTGGTACTGTGTGATAAAACATACTGTACGCCACACAGGGCGCGATACAACACAATGAGGTACATTACAGCTATTAATTTAGCATATTTTGCAAAAAATCACAGGCGGTTAGGGGATGATGGACATGCTGTCTGTGGTCAGTCCATTATTGGGTCATATTTCATAATTAAAGTGGTACTGTGTGATAAAACCTACTGTACGCCACACAGGGCGATACAACACAATGAGGTACATTACAGCTATTAATTTAGCATATTTTGCAAAAATCACAGGCGGTTAGGGGGCGATGGACAGGCTGTCTGTGATCAGTCCATTATTGGGTCATATTTCATAATTAAAGTGGTACTGTGTGATAAAACATACTGTACGCCACACAGGCGCGATACAACACAATGAGGTACATTACAGCTATTAATTTAGCATATTTTGCAAAAATCACAGGCGGTTAGGGGACGATGGACAGGCTGTCTGTGATCAGTCCATTATTGGGTCATATTTCATAATTAAAGTGGTACTGTGTGATAAAACCTACTGTACGCCACACAGGGCGCGATACAACACAATGAGGTACATTACAGCTATTAATTTAGCATATTTTGCAAAAATCACAGGCGGTTAGGGGCGATGGACAGGCTGTCTGTGGTCAGTCCATTATTGGGTCATATTTCATAATTAAAGTGGTACTGTGTGATAAAACCTACTGTACGCCACACAGGGGGCGCGATACAACACAATGAGGTACATTACAGCTATTAATTTAGCATATTTTGCAAAAATCACAGGCGGTTAGGGGGACGATGGACAGGCTGTCTGTGGTCAGTCCATTATTGGGTCATATTTCATAATTAAAGTGGTACTGTGTGATAAAACCTACTGTACGCCACACAGAAGCGCGATACAACACAATGAGGTACATTACAGCTATTAATTTAGCATATTTTGCAAAAATCACAGGCGGTTAGGGGGCGATGGACAGGCTGTCTGTAGTCAGTCCATTATTGGGTCATATTTCATAATTAAAGTGGTACTGTGTGATAAAACCTACTGTACGCCACACAGAGCGCGATACAACACAATGAGGTACATTACAGCTATTAATTTAGCATATTTTACAAAAAATCACAGGCGGTTAGGGGATGATGGACAGGCTGTCTGTGGTCAGTCCATTATTGGGTCATATTTCATAATTAAAGTGGTACTGTGTGATAAAACATACTGTCGCCACACAGGGGCGCGATACAACACAATGAGGTACATTACAGCTATTAATTTAGCATATTTTGCAAAAAATCACAGGCGGTTAGGGGGACGATGGACAGGCTGTCTGTGGTCAGTCCATTATTGGGTCATATTTCATAATTAAAGTGGTACTGTGTGATAAAACTACTGTACGCCACACAGGGGCGCGATACAACACAATGAGGTACATTACAGCTATTAATTTAGCATATTTTGCAAAAATCACAGGCGGTTAGGGGACGATGGACAGGCTGTCTGTGGTCAGTCCATTATTGGGTCATATTTCATAATTAAAGTGGTACTGTGTGATAAAACCTACTGTACGCCACACAGAGCGATACAACACAATGAGGTACATTACAGCTATTAATTTAGCATATTTTGCATAAAATCGCAGGCGGTTAGGGGGCGATGAACATGCTGTCTGTAGTCAGTCCATTATTGGGTCATATTTCATAATTAAAGTGGTACTGTGTGATAAAACCTACTGTACGCCACACACGATACAACACAATGAGGTACATTACAGCTATTAATTTAGCATATTTTGCATAAAATCACAGGCGGTTAGGGGATGATGAACATGCTGTCTGTGGTCAGTCCATTTTGGCTCATATTTCATAATTAAAGTGGTACTGTGTGATAAAACCTACTGTACGCCACACAGGGGGCGCGATACAACACAATGAGGTACATTACAGCTATTAATTTAGCATATTTTGCAAAAAATCACAGGCGGTTAGGGGACGATGAACATGCTGTCTGTGGTCAGTCCATTTTGGTCATATTTCATAATTAAAGTGGTACTGTGTGATAAAAGCTACTGTACGCCACACAGGGCGCGATACAACACAATGAGGTACATTACAGCTATTAATTTAGCATATTTTGCATAAAATCGCAGGCGGTTAGGGGACGATGGACATGCTGTCTGTGGTCAGTCCATTTTGGGTCATATTTCATAATTAAAGTGGTACTGTGTGATAAAACATACTGTACGCCACACAGGGCGCGATACAACACAATGAGGTACATTACAGCTATTAATTTAGCATATTTTGCATAAAATCGCAGGCGGTTAGGGGGACGATGAACATGCTGTCTGTGGTCAGTCCATTTTTGGGTCATATTTCATAATTAAAGTGGTACTGTGTGATAAAACATACTGTACGCCACACAGGGCGCGATACAACACAATGAGGTACATTACAGCTATTAATTTAGCATATTTTTCAAAAATCACAGGCGGTTAGGGGATGAACATGCTGTCTGTGGTCAGTCCATTATTGGGTCATATTTCATAATTAAAGTGGTACTGTGTGATAAAACATACTGTACGCCACACAGGGCGATACAACACAATGAGGTACATTACAGCTATTAATTTAGCATATTTTTCAAAAATCACAGGCGGTTAGGGGACGATGGACAGGCTGTCTGTGGTCAGTCCATTATTGGGTCATATTTCATAATTAAAGTGGTACTGTGTGATAAAACATACTGTCGCCACACAGGGATACAACACAATGAGGTACATTACAGCTATTAATTTAGCATATTTTGCATAAAATCGCAGGCGGTTAGGGGACGATGGACAGGCTGTCTGTGGTCAGTCCATTTTGGGTCATATTTCATAATTAAAGTGGTACTGTGTGATAAAACACTACTGTATGCCACACAGAGGCGATACAACACAATGAGGTACATTACAGCTATTAATTTAGCATATTTTGCATAAAATCGCAGGCGGTTAGGGGACAATGGACAAGCTGTCTGTGGTCAGTCCATTATTGGGTCATATTTCATAATTAAAGTGGTACTGTGTGATAAAACACTGTATGCCACACAGGGGGCGCGATACAACACAATGAGGTACATTACAGCTATTAATTTAGCATATTTTTGCAAAAATCACAGGCGGTTAGGGGATGATGGACAGGCTGTCTGTGGTCAGTCCATTTTTGGCTCATATTTCATAATTAAAGTGGTACTGTGTGATAAAACCTACTGTACACCACACAGGGGGCGCGATACAACACAATGAGGTACATTACAGCTATTAATTTAGCATATTTTACAAAAAATCACAGGCGGTTAGGGGGACGATGGACAGGCTGTCTGTGGTCAGTCCATTATTGGGTCATATTTCATAATTAAAGTGGTACTGTGTGATAAAACCTACTGTACGCCACACAGGGGGCGCGATACAACACAATGAGGTACATTACAGCTATTAATTTAGCATATTTTCAAAAAATCACAGGCGGTTAGGGGGACGATGGACAGGCTGTCTGTGGTCAGTCCATTATTGGGTCATATTTCATAATTAAAGTGGTACTGTGTGATAAAACATACTGTACGCCACTCAGAGCGCGATACAACACAATGAGGTACATTACAGCTATTAATTTAGCATATTTTGCATAAAATCGCAGGCGGTTAGGGGGACGATGGACAGGCTGTCTGTGGTCAGTCCATTATTGGGTCATATTTCATAATTAAAGTGGTACTGTGTGATAAAACATACTGTACGCCACACAGGGGGCGCGATACAACACAATGAGGTACATTACAGCTATTAATTTAGCATATTTTGCATAAAATCGCAGGCGGTTAGGGGGACGATGGACAGGCTGTCTGTTGTCAGTCCATTATTGGGTCATATTTCATAATTAAAGTGGTACTGTGTGATAAAACATACTGTCGCCACACAGGGGCGCGATACAACACAATGAGGTACATTACAGCTATTAATTTAGCATATTTTACAAAAATCACAGGCGGTTAGGGGATGATGGAACATGCTGTCTGTGGTCAGTCCATTATTGGGTCATATTTCATAATTAAAGTGGTACTGTGTGATAAAACATACTGTACGCCACACAGAGCGCGATACAACACAATGAGGTACATTACAGCTATTAATTTAGCATATTTTCAAAAAATCACAGGCGGTTAGGGGGCGATGGACAGGCTGTCTGTGGTCAGTCCATTATTGGGTCATATTTCATAATTAAAGTGGTACTGTGTGATAAACATACTGTACGCCACACAGGCGCGATACAACACAATGAGGTACATTACAGCTATTAATTTAGCATATTTTGCATAAAATCGCAGGCGGTTAGGGGGCGATGAACATGCTGTCTGTGGTCAGTCCATTATTGGGTCATATTTCATAATTAAAGTGGTACTGTGTGATAAAACCTACTGTACGCCACACAGGGGGCGCGATACAACACAATGAGGTACATTACAGCTATTAATTTAGCATATTTTGCATAAAATCGCAGGGGGATGATGAACATGCTGTCTGTGGTCAGTCCATTATTGGGTCATATTTCATAATTAAAGTGGTACTGTGTGATAAAACCTTCTGTCGCCACACACAGGGCGCGATACAACACAATGAGGTACATTACAGCTATTAATTTAGCACATTTTGTATACAATCGAGCGGTTAGGGGATGATGAAAAGGCTGTCTGTGGCGGTGGGCAGTGATACAGATTGCCCGTGGACCAATAGGCATTTTGTGGCCTGACAGGCGGTTAGGGGATGAAAAGGCTGTCTGTGGCTGGTGGGCAGTGGTACAGATTGCTGGTGGACCAATAGGCATTTTGTGGCCTGACAGGCGGTTAGGGGGATGAAAAGGCTGTCTGTGGCCGGTGGGCAGTGATACAGATTGCCTGTGGACCAATAGGCATTTTGTGGCCTGACAGGCGGTTAGGGGATGAAAAGGCTGTCTGTGGCTGGTGGGCAGTGGTACAGATTGCCGGTGGACCAATAGGCATTTTGTGACCTGGCAGGCGGTTAGGGGGATGAACAGGCTGTCCGTGGCCGGTGGGCGTGGCCTGTGTGGTCAACAGGCGGAAAGGGGGAGGTTTAGGCGTTTCTCGGACGCCCACCCGCTCAGTTTGGCCTCGTTGAAAAGATTGCCCGTGGTCGTGAGCTCGCCACCCTGTGGCGAGTCTCAGATTGTGGCGGGAGAAAAAGGGACATTTTGAGGCGTTCTGGCCGAGGCGAGGCCTCAGTCCCGCCCGGCGGGGCCCGGCCAGGGCTCCGTGCGGTCGCGGGGCCGTGAAAAATCATCTAGGGGGCGGCCCGCACAGCCTGGCAGGAACAGCCTTTTAGGCGCTCTCTAGACCCCTTTCCCAACTCGGTGGCCTAAAGGGCATAAGGGAATTCTTCCAACCTCATAAGGTAATTTGATGTTTTTCTCTCTAGCTTGAAGTTCATCAAGGCTTTTTGTTGTTAAAATTCCTAATTCTGTCCACAATCTGAATACATGAATACAAGTCTTGTCGTACCAAGGAGAAGGTTGTGTATTGGATATATGAGAACAAATCTGATGGCATCATAGTAACTCAAGCGGAAAAGTTCTGACCATCTAGCTCCATACTTGCGTTCAATTCTTTTCTGTTCTGCCTTCGTCTTTGCCCGTTTGGATAATCCAGCATACAGTGTGTGATCCTTTGACGTGCGTGGCTCCCACAAAGACCGCTCAAATCCTGAGTAGTCCATTTTTTCAACAAATTCTTTCTTGCTGAACATCTTCAAACACTTGTGGCATTCTGATGTCCAACAAAGCCTCCACATTTGAGTTGCGGGGATATCTGATGAAAGACAAAGCAGAGCTGCTCCGTAAACCTGATGTCCAAAGAAAGAGCTGTCTTCCAGAATCATGCCATACCACAGTTCTTGAAGCTCATCAACTAAGGGGTCTAAGAAAGCATTTATGTTTAGTGATGGGGTCAGGTATTAGTCCAACGAGAATCATATTTTCTTCTTTAAAATGGTCTTCACAAGGTAGATTCAAAATGAACAAGTAGATGGCTCCAACTGAAAAGGTGCATCTTTGAAAGGTTGGAACCAGTCCACATTCAGCATCAAGGCTAAATTATTTGGCTCTGCTAAAAAAGGCTCTCCATTCACATATTGGTAATCCTGCCATATTTGTCCATCATATCTGTCTCCTAAATCCCTCAGGTATTTTCCGCTTTCGCCATTCTTCACATTTTCAAGTTCTTCCAGAGACTGCACAACACTCTTGTAACAGTAAGAACAAATTGGATCTACATACTCTTTACCGTTAGAATATTTTGCCTTTCTTAGCAAGGCAGAGCCACATTTCTACCTTAATGCAGACCTCTGCTGTGGGTGATTGTAGAATGGAATGTTACTACAAGTCTTGCAAACCTTTGTGCCATCCCATCTGATCTCATAGGTTTCAGTAAGCATGTATATTTAACATTTAAAACTCACGCAATGCCCATACTCATCACCTCAAATGACCATACTTAGTGAATGAATATGTCCATTTGAGAGTGAAAAGACCATCATTATTATGGCCATTTGAGAGTGAAAAGGATCATTAAATGGCCATTTGAGAGTGAAAAGATCACCATTAATATGGCCAGTTGAGTATGAAAGACCATCATTAATATGGCCATTTGATATTATTGAAAATACCATAATTAATATGGCCATTTGAGAGTGAAAAGATCACCATTAATTAGGCCAGTTGAGTATGAAAAGACCATCATTAATATGGCCATCTGAGTATTAAAGACCATCATTATTATGGCCATTTGAGAGTGAAAAAGATCATTAATATGGCCATTTGAGAGTGAATGGATCACCATTAATATGGCCAGTTGAGTATGAAAAGACCATCATTAATATGGCCATTTAAGTATGAAAAGATTTTAAAACTCTGATGATCATGTGCATCTCAAACAGCCAGCTTTAGTGCAATGGACCTGTTAAAAGTATTATGTGAACACTTCATTCAGAGGATTTTTAGATTTTTGTAATTCAATTGTTTATTCAGAGGTGTAAAGTATTTGAGCAAATGTAATATTAAGATATTGGTATATAATATTGAAGGGTATTGGTTTAATTATGGCCTTTTTGTGCACTTGAGCTTAACTGAGACTGGAGAGTTTGTAGAAGTTAAAAGTCTAGAAGGAAAGTTTCACCCCAAATTTTTAATTCTGTCATGTATTCAACCTCAAGTTGTTGAAAACCTGTATACATTTCTTTGTTCTGCTGTACACAAAGGAAGATATTTGGAAGAATGTTTGTAACCAAGCAGATCTCACCAGCCATTGACTGTCATAGTAATTATTTTTCAGCATCTGCTAAGGTTAGTGTTGGACGGAGTTTTGCAATATTTATGAGATGGTAGAAAGATGTCTCACAGAGGTTTTTGATATGGGCTTCAAAGGTGAGTTGTGGATCAAATCTTACACCAATATTGATGACAGTTGTGGACTGGGGAATGTAATGTCCAGAGATAGTTATAGCACTTATGGAAGAAGACTGGGTTTGATGTGGTGTGCCAACAAGAATTGGCTCAGTTTTAGAGCTGTTCAACTGGAGGAAGTTGTGCTTCATCCACACCCTTATCTCCTCCAGACAGGCAGTGAGTGTTGGAGATGGAGGTGAAATTGCAGAGGTGTGTGTTTCGATTTCATGTACAGTTGTGTGTCATCAGCATAGCAGTGAAATGAGACTCCATAGCGGCTAATAACATGTCTCACGGGGATGATGTAAATAATGAAGAGAATGGGGCCAAGGACTGACCCCCTGAGGGACCCCGCAGGTAACTGTGTGTTATCGGGATCTTGCACTTCCAAGCGAAATGTACTCTGCTCTTAAATGGTTTAAATCATACCTCACTAACAGAACATTGTCAGTGAGACCAGTGATTTGATGCAGCCGGTTAAGGAGTATGCCATGATCCACTGTATCGAAAGCATAAGACAGATCGAGGAGCACGAGGAGGGATGGTGAACCTGAATCCGCTGTCATCTATAGGTCGTTTGTGACTCTAACCAGGGCTGTTTCCGTACTCTCTGCAGAGCAGACTTGATTGTTGTATTTGAGATGATCCTTGAGGTGGGAAGCTACAACTTTTCCAGTACTTTGGAGAGGAATGGGAGATTGGAAATGGGCCTGTAATTTGCAAGCACATCTGGGTCAAGGGTGCATTTTTTGAGAAGTGATCTGATTCTGGCAGATTTTAGGGCAGATTGAACATTGCCAGACTGGAGGGAGTGGTTTATTATAGTGGTAATCAGAGGAATTAGGACAGAGGTGTTTACTTTCACTAGAGCTGTAGGAAAAGGGTCGAGGGCACAGGTGGTGGGTTTCATCCTTTTGATTATCTTCTCAACCTCTTGCTTTGAGATTTCTGGAAAGCGATGTAGGGGCTCAGAAATTGCAGGCTGTGAGTGGATAGCCAGGATGGATAGTGGTGAGTGAGGATCCAGGAAAGTTTGCATGAATTGAGTCTATTTTTGTTTTGAAAAAGTCCAGGAAATTATTACAGTGCTCTTCTGTAGTTTCTGTAAGTGAGGGTTTGTGGTTTGAATAGATGATTTATGGTGGAGAACAGCTGTTTGGAGTTTCCGGGACAATTTCTGATGACATTTGAGTAGAAATTTGACCGTGCCTCCATGACTGAGTAGTCCTTTCTGTGTTCCCGAAAATCAAGCTTGTGCACAGTGAGACCTGTGGTTTTTAACCTCCTCTCAATGGCACGCCCAGCTGCCTTTTTTTCATAGTTCACCGGTATACCAGGAGGCTGATCCGGTGAAAGTAACTGTTCTGGTTTTGACTGGGGCATGAAGATCCGGAATGCTTCTGAGGGTGTTTTTATAATAGTCCACTGAGTCCATGGGTGGTAGACAATTTACAGAAAGGAGATGCTGGATATCGGATGCCATAGTCTCTAGGTTGATGTTTTTTAGATTTCTGAAGCAGATTTGGCGTCTGGGCTTAATGAGGCTGGACAGTGAAGACATCTTCATGGAGATGGCCTTATGGCCAGAAACTCCCATATCATACACCAGAAGATTGCTGAGATCTTTAGTCTGTGAGTGATATTAACCTGTTGTCCATTTTGAAATAAATAAGCTAGCTAGCTAGCTGCAGGCTGTGTTAGCCTACATTCCATCAACATTTAATCAGTGCAGGAAAACGTTTAACAAGATATTGATATTAAATCATTGCCCATGCCCCTTTTAGCAGATTAACGACAGATGTGTCAGCAGCACCCCAATCTCCCCATAACAGCACCCCTCCCTGTCCCAGTGAAGAAGGTGAGCAACATTGGCATCATCCCAGGAGTCTGTGTGGGGTTCTCTCTCTCTTGCACTTTTTACCATAACAGAAAAGAAAATAGTAACACTTGACATTAAGGTTCATTAGTTTACTACATTAGTTAAAATGAACTAATAATGAACTGCACTTATAACCCATTTATTTATCTTTGTTAATGTTCATTTCAATATTTACTAAAACTTTATTATAATCTTGTTAACTTTAGTTAATGCACTGTGAACTAACATGAACAAACCATGAACAGCCTGGATTTACCATCTAACGTTAACAAAGATTAACTAATGCTGAACAGAGGTGTTGTTCATGGTTAGTTCATGTTAACTAATACAACCTTATTGTAAAGTGTTACCAAGAAAATTGAATGTTTATTAATGACAGAAATCAAACTTTTGTGGCTTTTAATCTTGCATCAAATAGTGAACTGCATACTGTATGCAGACTTGCGTTTACAAATCACCAGCAGTTAATATTGACCAATACTAGTGAAAGGCTTTAAAAGTAATGCCGGTTTGTCTGGTTGAGGACAATGGATACTTTTTGCAGACGACATCACACTGAGTGAATCAACTTAGAATGGCTCTAATTTACATGTATTTATCTCTCCCCCCATCCTACTTCCCCTCAGGCTGTGACCATTGAAAATATACCCAAAATCTATATGATCTAAAAATGAACAAATACTAAACAATATATATGTGTTTGATATCATTGGAAATGTCTTAGTGCGACTGGTACAAATATCTCATCCAAACAGAAATATTCAAGAAGATAACAATGGTTTTAAGAGTTTAAAGAGATGTTGCATAGTATGGTAGGTGTGGCTTTCAACCATTTGGTCTTCTGTCAATACAGGTCTGTATATACTGTCTGTATCAATACAGACAGTGATTAAATGTAAATTCCTTTGTTAACATATGTTACCATTTGAAAGAAGATATTGTCAGGTCTGAATACTTAAGGTAGGGCGCAATTTTGTATTCAGATTCGCCCGTAACGTTGTGTCCAGCCAAGCGTTCGTAACCTATGGAAAGTCAGGAGCATCTCTTTACTTAAGAGTATTCGATGTTTTGAGGATCTTTGAATTAATTATGTAATTGGAATTATACCTGACTGTTTAATAAATTGTTACATTTTGATTTATTCTGACTTACTCTGGAATTATTAACGATCTCTATGAGATCATGAATGGGTACTTTCCACAAAGGGTTAAACGGAATAATTAAATGTGTGTCTAACTATTAAACATAAATGACCAAATAACCAAATTGGCATTCTAATCTAAATTCTAAATTATAATAAAATGAGTCAGATAAAAAGGAATTGGAATTAGATCCATTTTGCCCAGCTGAGAACACAGTACGCGCAGATACCTTCGCTCGCTCTTCGCTGCCGCCATTGGAGCGATTTCAGCGGTCTTACACTAGTATTGAACTATAAGAAGCAACACAGTTGCAAGCCTTTGATTAGAGTTATTTAAAGCTTTTGATGGGACAGTCAGGTCCTAGGTCCTAGAGATGTGGTGACAACAGCTGCGCAGACGGGGCCCAATTCGATTTTTTTGTCATGGGGCCCAAAATTCCTGGCGGCGCCCCTGGCTGAGATAAACAGAGTTGACTAGATCGAGAGTGTGGCCCTTGGTGTGAGTGGGTGCATCGACAAGTTGTGTCAGATTAAAACAGTCGAGTTATTGGAGGAATTCTGCTGCGAAACGGCAGGTTGAAGAGTTGAAATGAACATTCATATCTCCAAGTACAATGATATAAGCAGACATTGTACAGAAAGTTGAAAGAAAATTGGTCATCTCTGGGATGAATGATGAGTTTGGTTTGGGTGGCCGTTAAATAAGAAGTATCGTAGTGGAAAAAGGGTGTTTACATTTAAATGCTAGGTATTCAAACGAAGACAGCTCAGGCAGGGTTATAGGGGACAAGATCAGATCACTTCGGTGGATAACAGCCAGACCACCACCACGCCCTTTGCTGCGGGCTTTCTGTAAGTAGCAGTAACCAGGGGGACAGGTCTCATTTAAAACAGAATAAACATCTGGTTGATGCCAGGTTTCTGTAAGGCACATCATATCCAAACACTTTTCTAGAATATGACCATGTATGAGGCAAGACTTGTTTGTGATGGATTGTGCATTAAAAAGTTCAATCTTTTATATCAGATTCAGCAGTGTCTCTGTATTGGCGAAGTAGACTGAGATCCACTCCATGTTTTCTCCTGTTTCCATTTAAGTCAGTGCGTAGCGTTGTCATGGAAACTCCAGGGCTACTTGTCCTTGGAGTTTCTGTGCCCTGATGACATGTTCGAGATGCGACGGTGCGGACGCCAGACCAGATGGATGAGATGTGATCAGACCGCCAGAAAACAAACTTTCGACAGCAACTTCTGTGGATGTAACGGGGTCGGCAAAGGAGTCCAAGTTGTTTAATGACTGATGTACACGATGCAGTGGTATAGTTGTTGAATTTCTTAAGTTGAATGGCTGAATAGTTCAGCATTATGCCAGTCATGGAGAGTGGTCTGTTAGCCGTAAGCCATGCCCGTGATACACAGAGGAAAGTCAACAGACACAACAAGCAAATAAATGTGAATATGGCTGGATACCTTGCGATCATCGGCAGTGACTTTGGGTGAAAGCCTCACGATAACAGGCAGTGATGAACATACACGGGAATCCCCAAGCGATAGTAAACTGGTAGGTAAACAGCCACTTGAGTCAGCGGAATCCATACAGAACATACAAATACACGGTAATTACTAGTGAGCAGCGACACTAGTATAACTTACTGAACATATTACTGGTTGATAAAGTTGTGCTATAGGTTATTACTGTAACAACAACTGTTGCACTGTAGAGAGGTTTTCAGTTAGAGAAAATGGAGAAGCGGCGAACAAGCCACGCCAGTGTCCTATCCCTCTGCCGATGATATTCTGATCTATTCTCCTCATCATCTTTGGTTCCTATCCATAAAATGTGTGTTGTGGTCACATGATTACCTGTTTCACATTCAGCCCTGCAGATTTTAATGTGTAATGTATAATTACAGGTGGGAAATGTCTCCCGGTTCATGTATTTCAAGGACCCCAATGAGCCGAGCCTGTCTTTTGTTCAGGAAGTGGAAAAGGTGCGAGAGTCAACTGATAATTATCAGATAGGCTGTCTTCTGGCTGTAACAATCATTTCTTTCTCTCTCTTTAAGGTTCATGAAGTACACCATCACTTCCACCAGCCTTCACAGCAAGGACAAAAGTCTCTACACAGACTCTAAAGACTTTATCCATCCTTTGGACGGCATACGGGCGGGTATCTTCAAAAAAGTCAACAAAGAGTTGACACGAAATGGTATGTTTTTTAATGATTTTTTCACTCCTTTTTAACTATTGCACGGAAATCACAGATGAGCTCAACATTATTTTATTTCTCAGCTACCAGGGTTACGGGAAGGAGAAGCTGCCAGCAGACTGTGTGGCGATCCTTGGATTGGCTGAAGTGGACTTCCTGGCAGTGATGGGGAAACTACAGGGTCCAGCCGCCGTTGCCGGGGAGGAGCTTGAGAAGAACGACCGCCTGCTCATCCTCTACTATTAGGAGGCAATTATTATCCTCAAGCTCCTCCAGCGGCCTGGTGTTGTTACCAACATGACTGTAAGTGTATTTCAGTAACCTTCTTTATTTATTTTTTCATCAGTGCCTCCTGATGTCTTGTGGTTCGATGTGTGTGTACCTTTTGATTATTAGTGTTCCTGTCATTGAATGTGCACGTCTGTGTGTTTGCAGGTTGAGGAATGGCGGGAGAACCCACATTCAGAACGGCTCATGTGTGGCAGTGAAAGAACACAAAACCGCTGCCTCACAAGTCGCAGAAGTTCCCCTGACCACTGACCAGGAACTTGTACGTTTGTATTCAAAATTACATTATATCTGTTTGTGTGTGTTTTTTTTAATGTATGTATTTCTTTTTCCCAGTGGTTCAGCTTGTACTTTGAGCACATTCGGCCGGTGATGCTCCAGGGTTCCAGGTCAGGGGATGATGCGACGGCAGAGGGCCATTTTTTTATTTCAGCGGAAGGCCGATTCATAATCCCTGTAATGATCTGAATAGACTCCATGCAAAGTAAGTGCCATTATCTGTATTTTTATTATTCTGCATATCTGTATTTTTTTACACTCAATCTAAAGTACTCATTTGTACACACATGTTCCTCTTGTTCTTCTGCATTCTAATGTTGCCCTGTGTTCTAGGTACAAAATCCCACCAGTGTCTAGCAGTCACACCAGGATGGCCTTCGAGACGGCTGCAAAGAACCTGCCGGAGGTGGAGAGGAATGCGGTGGCTCGGCTGCGGGGACACACTCCCGAGACAGCTGAGAAGCACTACCGCATGCGCACTCGGGCGGACGCTTTCCTGGCGTAGCGTCTGGTGGAGGACATTGCTGGAAAATTACAATTACAAAAAATTACAGTGAGCTATATGAAATCTAGTGAACGAGATGATTGTTATGTGTAATGTTTCTACTTAAAGCAGTCATTCATTGGCACTTTATTGTTTATTCATTGATCTTGTAGAAGTGGGTCTGCTGTGGGTCTGCTCCTAACCTTACCTATAATGAAATTTCCGGGGCAATGGGCATTGATCTCGTGTTCCTCCTGTGGCGTTTATACGACATGAAAGAGGCGATGGCCCACCTGCCAAATCTGGATGATGCAGGGGACCGGTTCACCACCGAGCTAACAACTTTCTGCCAAGAGTTCAGCCCAACACTAAATGAACTGAAGACACATGATGGTGAAGTTGTGCAGGATAAACTGGCACAAGATCAGCACAGATCTACCAGCGGAAGATCAAAGACGGAGACACGTCACCTGGCTGCATGCTACAAACGACAGATACCGAGGAGCTGTGACGGGACTGACAGAGGCAGTGATAAGAGCGTTTCCACCACGCATTGACATGTCCAGAGTGAGCCACTGCCGTCAAGAGCCAGGTGAGAGTGCTCAAACTTATTATGAACGACTCTATGCCGTATTTAGCAAACACAGCGGACTGCAAGAGCCAACAGATCGTGGCAAAAGACCAACCACATGGGAGAGTCATTTGGCGACTAGCCTGCTGAAAGGACTGAGACCTAAAATTTCCCAAGCAGTGAAACACAGCTACATCAAATGGACTAAAGCACTATCATGAAACATGCCCTACACCCCAAAGATGCGGAGGGCAAAGAAAGAGAAACCAAGACAAAAAGAACTGAAGCTGGTTGCCGTGCAGACACAGCAAAGATCCAACACAGGAGCGCCAAAAGAAACAATTCAGCTGGACAGAGACAAGATCAGAAAGGATGTCCTCTGTGTGGAGTTGAGACTCACATCCTGCGCGAGTGCACAAAGTGCAAACTGTGCAAGAAAGATGGACATTGACGATGAACTGCCCTGAAAATTGGAAGGCGGACTGAAACATGGAGTGCGGAGAGCAGGCGAGGATCGGGTGGACCACGGCTGAGGGTGCAACGATTGCCGCAAAGGGAAGTAAACATTTACTAATATCAAACACGCACCCACACATGAACACATGCACTGATCATGCTCTCTGCAATGAAGAAAATGCTTGCGCCTCTCTGTGTGTTTCTGAAACAGACATAGAAGATTTTGATAAATGTTTGATGATGTATAGGGATTTTTAAACTTGCCAAAATATCATATGCTAGTTGAGGGTACAATGATTTAATTTCTGGTAGACTCAGGTGCGACACGATCTGTTTTGCGAACATGTAACTTGCCATGTGCACCAAAACTGACAGATAAGATACATGGGTCTCTGTCGGTCTCAGGGCATCTAATAACTGAACGGTTCACTGTGCCATTAGAGTGTGAGACAGAGGTGGGCAGTGTGCTGTGCTGCATTTTTAACTTCAGCCACGTGTCCAGCGCCCCTTCTGGGCCGAGATGTAATGTGCAAATTAAATTGATAATGGTAGCAGACCCGAACAAATGTATTTGAAATCAGGACCAAAATGGGCTTACAAATGGCACATAACCGAACCTGAGGGGGCAAAACTGATTTGTGAATTGGGGAAAAATAGAACACTGTCAGTTGAGACAGATGCCAAGATGCCTGACGATTTACATTGCAGAGACACTTTGAAACTTGATCAAATGTTTTGGACTGAGAAAATGTGTTTGATTTCAGTAAGCTTATCAGAAAACAGCTTTCTCTCTATTTGATAGCAGGAGAGTGTGTACCGCACATACCAATGTCAAAAGAAAACACAGGCCTGGGAAGAGGTGGGAGTGTTTGTGAAGCACTGTGTTGAGGCAGATGACTGGAGGGAGGTCAGGGAGGCTTTAATGCACAGTGGGAAACTGAGGGCTTTTAAAACATGAACTATAAGCATGAAATTGAGGTGAAGCGGATTGAAACCACAATTGACAAACACACACATGAAAAAGACAAATTGACTAATATTTGTGCTTTGGACATATACCCAGTTTTGGTGGAAGTGCCTGATGCATTATGGGCAAAGGACAAGTATGATGTGGGACTGATTAAGGGATGCGAACTGGTGATAATTACTCAAATCAGATTATAGACCTTGCCAACCACAATATCCATTGAAAACGGAGGCAATTTTGGATATTGAACCTGTTTTTGAATCATTACTGAAGGAGGGCATAATTGTGCCATGTGACACCTCACCGGTGCGAACTCCTATCTTCCCTGTGAAAAAGATAAGAGACAAAGGTCAACCAACTGAAATGAGTTTTGTTCAAGATTTACAGGCTGTGAATTCAGCTGTCAGAGCGAGAGCTGCTACAGTTCCAAATCCCTACACAATCTTGTCTCAAATTCCACAGAGCTCCACATTTTTCAGTGGTGGATTTGGCAAATGCCTTCTTCAGTGTACCTGTGGACAACGACAGTGCAGATTGGTTTGCATTTAATTTTAAGGGAAAAGGGTACACTTTTACAAGATTGTGTCAGGGTTATTGTGAATCACCAACGATTTACAATGAAGTGCTCAGACGGAGCCTTGAAAATTTAACTCTGACAACTGGATCAGCCTTGCTTCAATATGTTGATGATATTTTGATTTGTGCAAAAGACAAAAAACATGCGTGAAGGACACTGTGGTTTTGCAGCAGCATTTGGCGCAGGAAGGTGACAAGGTCAGTAAAAGTAAGCTACAGTTTGTGCAAAAACAAATATTATTTTTGGGTCATGTGATATCTGCTAACACTAATTCACTGTATGAAAAACAGGTGCAGGCCATAATTAAGGTACCAGACCAATAACAAAGAAACAAATGTTGTCATTTTTAGGAATGTGCTCTTAATGCAGAACATTCATTCCTAATTATGCACTTCTTGAGCAACCCCTGAGAGCCCTGTCTACGGGGAAGGGGTTGAGATCATGTGACAAGATTGATTGGGCAGGGGAGGGTGAGCAGGCTTTCCTAAACATGAAAGCTCAGCTGGCTGCCACCCTCACTTTGGGTCTGCCTGTACCAATTAAACCGTTTGTTCAGATGGTAGATGAAAAGAATGGGTTCATGTCTTGTGTTCTTCTGCAGCGACACAGGGACAGGCTACGTCCAATCGGGTATTTTCCCAGCAAATTATATCCCGTTGCAGCAGGTTAACCGCACTGTCTGAGGGCAGTGGCGGCCGCTGAGCAGGCTGTGATGGCCTTTTAGAGAATTTGTGGGGTATTCAAATGTGACAATGGTCCTGCATGCCGTATCAATAATTCTGCAAGAACAGAAGACATAACATTTGTCAAAAGCACGATAGGTGAGGTATCACACGATTTTGATAGATATGCCAAATATCACGGTAAAGCGTTGCACACTTCCGGCCACACTTCTTCCGACAGAGGAAGATGGGGAGGAACATCACTGTTTCTTAACCCTCTGGAGTCTGAGCTGTTTTGGGGCCCTTTAGAAGTTGACATGCTCTGACATTTGTTTGTTTTGACAAAATGTTGTCAGAAATGGTAACACTTTCCAGACAGTTGGGAGACGAGGACTCTTTTATCAATATATGTCTAAGAGGACCTAGTCTTAAATCGGATGTACATGCCATATTGTGTCCAGGGCCTATACCATGAAGCCGGTTTAGCTAGCTAGCCAGATATGTTTAAGCTTAGTTCGTACCAATCCTGGGTTTTAAGTACCATTAAAGTGGTTTGGCTTTTAGCAGTGTTCATCTCCATAGTAACTTACGCTCCACAGCTAACCTTCTCCGGAGCAGGTTATGTTTGGGATAAGAGATCACAAACAGAATTTGAACCAATCAGCTGTGAGCAAAGTGACACATCACTGATGCAATAAAGCCACTCCCCCTGGTGCTCTTGCTCCAAATTAAAGGTCACTACATGATTATATATATATATATATATAAAATGTTCATATATAAATGTTATTTTACATTTTAACATACATGCAGACTTGGTGAGCACAAGAGACTGCTTAATAATAATATATATATATATATATATATATATATATATATATATAAACTACTTTCACAACTATTTTCTTTATTTATCCTCTTACATGGAACGTTATTTTCTTTGTAAATGCTTTTAAATTCTTTATGTATACTTCAATGTCTTTATCTTCAGCAAAAGAGTTTTGAATCACGTTAGCTCTCTCGCAAGAAATGAGTCACATGTGCGTTAAAAGGCATGTGATTGGCTGCTCACTGCTGATGTCACACTTTCATGTGCACACGCTCCACAAACTCAGGATCAAAGCCTGAGTTGACAGAGAAAGTTGATGATCAGCATCATGGGACCAACAAAGCCTGAATTGATTGGTTTTGTTTTGTCAACTCAAAACTAATCCTATAACCCTGAGTTTGTTGATCTACCATCATGGTACAGGCCCCAGGTAATGGCTATGAGAGATATTTTGTGGATCAGTTTGAAGCTGTTCAAAGTAATGATCAGGATTGTGCAGATGACAACTTGCAATTACATATGTCTATAGCTAGAACTAGGACTGGTGGTGTTCGTAGAAAGATTACCGATATAGTTCACGATGATGTGCTTAGGAGAAAAAGAATGCATTTATTCTCACCAAACAATACTATAAACAATCTGTGTTTTGCATTTTGTTTAGCACATTCTCGATCCACAGGCAGACTATCATGACTTGGAAGGTAGGGCTAGGATTATCCAGGCTGCTGCTGGTCTGACATCACGGACTGTGTAGGGTTTAATCGTGTCTTAGATGTGAAGATTGTGTTTCACAGATCAAGTGATGGAAAATTGGACAAAACAAGTACAAAACTCATGATGAACCACATGAAAAGGCTGTATTTCTAGATCTGCATGACGGACATTACCATGTGATTAAAACATCTGAAAGGCTTTGTTGGTTCAGATTATGTATGCAAGTACTGTTACACAGGGTACTCAAACTGAATGAGTCATGACTGTAAATGTTCATGTTCTGTCTGTAGCGATAGTCAGTGCTTCAAATATACCAAAAAGACAATACACTGTCCAGACTGATTGAGATTTTGTAAATCACAGTATTGTTTTAATGCATATAAAAAGCCAACTGCTAGTGCATCTGGTAGATCTTCTTGCGATAGGACCAAATACTGTAGTAAATGTGGCAGACGTTACCATGTAGCTGCAAAAAAGCCCCAGAGACATAAATGTCCAGTGGAATGTTGTTTCAATTGTGGTGATGATTTAGGTCATGGGGGAACGCATGCATGTTTCATACAGCCTACACCTCTCAAAGACATTGATGATCGCTACATATTTTATGACTTTGAAACACGTAGCGATAATGGTAAGCATGTTGCTAATTATGTCTGTGCCATGACTTTCCATGGCGAGAAATTTGAATGGGATGGTGAATACTGTATGAAGCAGTTCATTCGTAAGTTTAGACAACCCAAATATAAAAATTATACATTTGTGGCACACAACAGTGCAGGGTTTGATAATTTCTTAATCCTAGAGTACTTTTGCAACGCGGGACTCAAACTTAATATAGTCATGCAGCATTGCAGGTTAATATTCACGTCTGACGAAACTTCCAAACAACGTTACATTGACCTTTTTTAAAATGGCTTCATTCATTTTTACAAATGGCTCTAGCAAAGACATCTGCTGCGTTTAACCTAAAGACCATGAACAAGGGCTATTTCCCACATTTCTTAAATAGGATTGATAATCAAAGCTACATGGGTCCCCCATCAACACTATAGTTATGCAACGGTGACAGACAGAGCTGGAGAAAGATTTCGACCAATGTTATGTAACCCTCGAAGGTTAGGTCTTTGACTTTAGGAAAGAGATTGGTTTGTACTGAATCAAGCTTAATCAAGGAGTCTAAATGACGACATTTTTTCCCTACTGCTAAAACTAATGTTTTAATCATTGATGAACTGATGGATCATGCATCGTCTAATGTAGAAGTTCAACGTGCATTTACCAAGACAGAGACGTGTTATTTTGGAGAGTGCTACAGATGAGCTCATTGTAACATTGTGGGAAGTGGCTCTTAATGTACTACATGTTAATATACTACTCACAACCCTACAATATCAGAAACTAAAGAGCAGAAGAAAAGAGATTATAATAGTTGCACACAAGAAAATTGGTGTTAATAGAAAAAGACGATTAATCAACCAGCAAGGTGGATTTTTGCTCACTGATTGGTACCCTGTTTTGTGCCAAGTTTCCACTAGGCACATGAAGTCCAGTCCTTTATCCGGTATTGCACTTCTGTGGCAATACCGGGGTCGGCGCAGAAGTCCAAGTTGTCTTATGGCTGTAATGTAAGGTGGAGCAGTGATGCAGCTAAGACTCAGCAGTTGAGAAGTGGAAGGGACGGTTTCACCAGATCGGGAGTAAACAAACTTTCGCCGAGCACTTCTGTGGATGTAACGAGGCCGTTATAAGAGTCCAAGTTCTTGGATGACTCACAAACAGGATGGAGCATTGTAGTTGTTATATTCCATCAGTTGAGTGGCCGAGTAGTTCATTATACCAGCCATACAGACTCCACGTATTTTGTTAACCGCTAGCCACAGAGACTATGCAGAGTGAGAGTCAGCTTTTTTGTTGCATTGTTATTATTTCTTTCCTATTTTCTTCTTATTTAGCAAACAACATGCATCCATTGCTACAGGAAAGCAAATTTTAGATTTATACAATACTATGTGTCAACTAGGCTGCTATGTTATATCTACATTCTATGATTATTTCTTATATCAATTATTGTTTTACAACTTGGTCACAAGCGACTACAACTACTCTAAAACCACTGGAGTCTTTGTATAAACAATCACTAAAAATGATAAGAAACTAATTAAATTTTCATTATGTACCTGTGCTTTTATTTGACATTTTTGCTGTTTATTTTTTCTCTCTCTCTCTCATTCTTCTTTTTTTTGTGCGTTATATTTGATACTTTGTTCTTGTTTTTATTTAGACTTTTTAACATTTCTGTCAAAGGTCTGCAGATGAAAAATAGCCTTTTGGGATAATTCTGGCACATCTACATTTCATGTTTATTAATGTGCACAGCCTGAAGGCTCTGCAGGACCAGACAGGACGGAGGGTGAGGAGGCGGCTGCTGGGACAACAGTGGAAAAGGTCAATGGAGGAAATCCCAAGGTGTTGCTGACTCCTCTGAAGTCTGCACTGAAGGAAAAATTTAAAAGTTGACTGTTTCCAAGAGCACCACAGCACCAAAATCAACAGATGTTGAAAGAAAATTAAGAAGGCCATTGCAAAACGGCGTAGCTGAAGAAGATTGCTCTTGAAATGGAAAGGGTTTTTTCAAACACATTTATTGAGTTGCTTTTAATATTTCCCCCCCCCCTTACATGTCCTGTTTCTGCTGTCACTCAAAACCGGGCAGGTGAATATTCACAATATTCCCATTTCCTGGCTGTGGTAAAGAAACCACCAGGATCGGCACCTGAAAACCCACAGCGAGCTCTCAATGGTGGCTAAGGAGGTTGCACTGAGGTACTGAATGCGAAAGGTGTTGTCTCAACTGCAGTGGCGGAACTAGACAAAATGGAAAATAGCAATCTAAATTTTGGGGTGGCCAGTCAGATGCGTCACCCTGGACACTGCTCAACTGTCTGCACTTAGGGCATCAAACCCAAAGGTGCAACTGGTCAATACCCTGGATATTAAGGCTGAAAGGGACTTTGGGAATGCTGATGTGCCCATGGAAGAAGATGAAGAGGAGTGTAAAGACGCTGGCTGTAAGCTGAGATGGGAAATTAAAGCTCCAGTTTTGTGATACTGTGCAGCTGGGAACGCGCTGCTCACCTGGTCAATAACATGATCGGTAAATAAAAGGTCATATTCTTGGTATCAGAAGAATACATGCATATTTAATTTAATAATAGTAATATAAGATCCTAATTATTATTTAAATCTCTTTAAAATGGAAAGAGGTCTTGTATTTTATCTCAAAATAAATGTCATTTTATTCCACATGGAAGTGAGAATAAGTTAAAGTTAATACAGCCTCTTATTTACATGAGGTAAACATAATGCTGCTTGGTTATTTTAACATAGGCAATTGCTACCTGCTGTAATAACGGCCCATTTCAAATGTTTATGTGCTTTTCTTCATGTTTTGAACTGTGATAAAATATATTGCTCCTGTATATACTTGCCATGCATTTCAGTAATAAAAGTTTAGATCTTCAAAATCAACCAAATTACAGTGAAGCACAACCTCTGCAGTGGTCAAAAATGATTAAACAAAGAATTGAAGTGATATATTCTTGAAAACTCAGAGATGTGGATTATTCGGAAGGCAATTAAATTACCACACGACCTTGGTGTTTGTCAAAAAAGAAGCTAGAATGTTTTTGTTTTTTTATTTAAAGAAGAGGTTTCCCTCTTTCTTTTTGTTATATTGCATGCTCAGATATTCATAAAACAAAGGGTTCTAAGGGCTATTACATTTTGGTGAAAAAGGTCAAAAACCCTGGCGGTGGCGGACAACTTTAAAACAAAAATGCTGGCAGGGAAAGAGTTAACTGTTCACTCTTTACAACATACACAATTTGTTAAAACCTCAAATAAACATTAATAAGGTGTATTTACTGCTGCTGTTGACTCAAAATACATATTCTCATTCTCAAAATTTTACTCTACATAATTGTAAACCATGCATATGTCTGTTTGTTTCATTTATCACCCCCAACCCATGCAACATTACTAAAGGGCTAGCTTACAGCAAACACTGAACCAGACTATTTAAATGTTGAGCAAGCGACCTCATTGGATGCAGGTTCAGCTGTGGCCAATCAGCTTGTGCCATGTGTTAATGATGTGATAGCTTGCAGATTGCATGTGAAGGACAAAAATCAGCCTGCGCCCTCTAGAGTTTCATGACTGAACTAGAGCTTAATGTTACATCTGGAAAAATAATGATTAAAAAAAACTATGATTATACAGTAAATGACTAGGAGTCTACTTTTATATGCACTATAAAAAGTGTTGTTTTGAAATGTATTTTGCAGATTTTTAATAGGGCAACAGGCATGATAGATATGATAACAAATACACTACCCAGCTAAACACGACGTGTCGGTTACGTCATTTATTGGTACTTTTTGGTCATTTCACGACTTACTAACTGACAGCGTAATTTCAACGTTGCATGCTTGTAATTTCATCACCATCAAATTACCAACTCACAACGTCATCAGTACGATATCCTAAGGTTATAATATAACCGAAAACATTCCAATTACATATTTCATGACTTATTGGAAACATAACAGTAATGTGCCCTTAATTTCATTACCATTATTCACCTTTTTCCTGATGAGCCTTATGCGTTTTGAATTATGGATGTCAGGTTTGGGGAGCTGTCATTCAAAAAGACTGAAAGAAATGACTTAAACTGATAAACTTTCCGTACGTAACGACTGGTGATCAAAAGCTAAAGAGACACGAGCGCGCTCAGATATTGTGTTGAGAGCATCTGAAAGCTGTGACATCCTTAAACGTGGAAAAGAAACCGTTACCCTGAATAAACCATGGCTATTTATCAGATTCAACCATGCATATATGATCCAGAATCTGATCCGGAGGCTGAACTTGAACAGGAGCAGCGACAGCAGGACGTCTCTATGTGGGACTGGAACTGTATTTGCTTAGCGGCTTGTCATGTGCCAGTTTTACAACATTTGTGTGTGTTTACTCATGGTTTAAGAGGACATGATTTGGTTTATGGACTATTGTATGCGACTAAACGTAAGCAGTAGCAAGCGGAATGGTTTTTCAAGTCAGACTAGTGTTTACATAGAAAAACAATGGAATAGTAGCGCATTTAAATGAAGAAGCGAGCTTTATAAAAATTATTAATTTCATTCAACAACTTTAGTGGTCAGTGTTGGACTCGGCATCAATTCCTCGAGTCCGCGTGTTCGTTGAATGAGGAGAGCAGGAACAAAATATAGTTTAACTCTTTTAATAAATAAGTAAGTCAGATGAAGAGAGCTCTGGGTCACAACTGTCCCTGATTTACACAATCCTATGCAAGGTTTGTTCAGGAAGTCTGCAACAAACTTGCCTTTCCCTGACCCAATATTTATACACAAAAAATACATAAGTTGTCTTTCTTTGGGAGTCAGATGATTTTCTGGTCAGCTGTGCTTCGTTCGCAACATCACCCCTCCAATTTCCTGGACAAAAGACTGCTTCTTTGTTAACACATACAAAAGCACTCTAAGAGCACAGCAAAATGCATAGCAAAACACTTTCTCATATGGATCTGTTATACCTACCACAACCTCTGGCTGTTGCTCTGGTGACTCTTATGTCCAACAGAAAGTACATATAGTCTTAAAGCAAAATCATTTCATAAGCTAACATTATCTTAAATTTACTATTGTTAATGATTAATTTCTACAAGCGTTATTAGCAATAGTGCACAAACAAATATTTATTCTCAACATAAGGAAGGGTGAGATTTCCAGCTGGGTTGAATATTCAAGCCTTGTTCTCTGTCTGGGGTAAGCATTCAGAACTGTGACCATTTGGTTCAGTTGCTGAGTTTTTGCTTTTAAAGTCGCCTCGTGCCCTGTACACCTCAGAAGATAGATAGGAGTTAGAAATCTTAGTCAGGTATCCAGGTGTATCTCATGTGTTTTGTAATGTGTTTGGGCTCAGCAACCATGCTCACTTTTTTTTCTGATGGGAGTGAAAGGGGAATACTTAAATTAGGTGAGTTAAATTTGAGGTATTTTCATGTTTATTTGTAGGGGTGGCAATCTTTTACCATCTCACGATTCAATTCGATTCCGATTCTTGAGGCCACATTTCGATTCATAATCAATTTTCGATTAAAATAGATTTTCGATTCGATTTTATCCATAATGATTTCTAATCGGGTTTCTGATCATGATCTACTATCATCTGCTTTGCTATACATAATGATCTACGAAGACATTAAAGTGTCTTTTTCACATTTATTAAGTTCAATTCTCAGGAAAGTGCCTTTTATCAAAAACTAGCTACTCATTAGTAGCTAGCTGTAAAATAAGTTGGAACAAAAATAAAGTGCTTCTTCAAAATACAAAATGGTTGAAAATAGATGCATTTCCCAGGAAAGTTGCAGTTTACCACAAATATCATGTAGAACTAGGGTTGGGTATCGTTTGGTTTTTATTCGATACCGGTGCCAAACCGATACTTTTAAAACGGTTCCGGTGCCTAAACCGATACTTTTAAAAAAAAGAGCCACAACATGAGGTGGATGAGATTAGAGAATGGCTTTTTATTTAATTTTGATTTAGTTATTTAAATTAAACAATTTATTACAAGTTTAAAGTATACTTAAATATATTGTTACGTGTTTCAAAGATGGTAAAAGGGATGACGTAACATTTCTGTGAGATGGAACTGTTTTAGGTGTGCAGGCAGCAAAACAACCAACAGTCTGGGGAAATAATAGTTAAAGAATTTATTTCCAGAAAGCAAATATCACCAAAACAATCAATAAATGTATAAGAGAAGATTAACAAAACTAGAAACAATAATAGCAAGAGAGTCGCCCAAATCAATGAAATAATCAAAACAAAACCCCAATCGCTAACTAACCCCAAACCTCTAATACTAACGAAAGAAAAAAATGTAGAAACAAAACCGAGATCTTCAGCGTATACGACGCTCGAACTAAACTACGCTGACTTTCAAACAAAACTACAATGGATGGCGATCTCTCTTGTTAACTAAATAACAGAGAAAAACTACCTAACTATGTATACGTAAATGAAGAAACCCACTTAAACAAACAAAGAAATCGAAACCCCACTAATAGCTCGCCATGTGTCTCTCACGCATGTAGCGCTCTGATCTCAAACACCTGCGGGCAGTACCACAATCACACGCCCTCTCAAACGTCACTATAACTCTGACATCGCAATGAACAAACTCCGATTGAGTATTAAGTTGGGCATAACTAAGCAAAAGCTTCTCAGAACAATCAGGATAGTTGACAGTCACACACGTAACTATGACGGCGACGGAAGAGTTAGTTCGGGCATAACTAAGCAAAAAGCTTCTCAGAACAATCAGGATAGTTGACAGTCACACACGTAACTATGACGGCGACGGAAGAGTTAGTTCGGGCATAACTAAGCAAAAGCTTCTCAGAACAATCAGGATAGTTGACAGTCACACACGTAACTATGACGGCGACGGAAGAGTTAGTTCGGGCATAACTAAGCAAAAAGCTTCTCAGAACAATCACGGAGATGAGTGAGCTCGCGATCTGCTCACTGCCCATTCTTAAGAAATGGGGCCTTTATCATGCCGGCACATCCACGGATTGGTAACGTCACGTCCCTCCTTTCGCATGGCGTAATGACGTCAGTCATGACGTCCACAGTGAGGATTTCCCTAAAATAAAATAGAAAAGAGACAAGACACAGGTGGAAGAGAAACAACCCTTTCAAACATTAAACAAAACACATGGAATGTAACACTTCCCCCCTTAAGGAAAAAAAACTATACAAGTAATACCAATATATAGTTTTTTTTTTTTTTCACAATTCTTTACCTTAAACTCTAGACAGAGCATCAGCAATTATATTCTCTGAACCCTTCTTGTGTTCGATCACCAGATTGTAACCTTGCACAATTAAGGACCAGCGCATCAATCGCTGATTCTGATTGTACATGCGGGCCAAAAACACTAAAGGATTATGATCTGTAAATACCATTAAAGGCAAATTACTTGAACTCACATAGACATCGAAGAATTGTAACGCCAAATAACAGGGCCAAAGTCTCCTTCTCAATAGTGGAATAGTTCAATTGATGTTTATTGAACTTACGGAGAAATAACATACAGGATGGTCAATACCCAGTACATCTTCCTGTATAAGCACTGCACCCGCGCCCACTGAGCTTGCGCGATTTCCAGTTTGAAAGCTCTTTCAACATCAGGAGCTGTCAAAACAGGTGCATTACATAACAGAACTTTGACATTGTCAAAAGCATTCTGGCACTCATCGTTCCACACAAATGTACGTGAAGGACTAAGGAGTGATGTCAACGGGTTGGCGACAGTAGAGAAATTCTTGCAGAAATTCCGATAATAACCGGCCATTCCTAAGAATCTGCGAAGCTCTTTACGCGTAGTCGGAACTGGAAAATCTGCAATAGCAATCACTTTAGCTTCGATTGGTCTTACCTGCCCTTGACCCACTTCCCTGCCCAAATACGTTATTGTGGCTTGACCAAATTCGCACTTGGCCAAGTTTAACGTCAGTGAAGCGGTCTCCAGGCGTTCAAACACCTCTCGTAATGTGGCAACATGTGTGGGCCAGTCGGTTGAATAAATTACAAGGTCATCCAAATATGCATTACAGTTCCGGACTCCAGCAAGCACGATGCTGATGAGCCTCTGGAACGTCGCTGGGGCGTTGCGCATTCCAAACGCCATCACGCAATATTGCATGAAATCATCTTGAGTTACAAATGCAGACATATCGGATGCACGAGAGGTTAAAGGCACCTGCCAGTAACCTTTAAGTAAATCTAGTTTACTGACATATTTCGCAGACCCCAAGTTGTCCACGCAGTCTTCCATGCGAGGTAACGGAAAGCAATCAGGAACAGTTATTGCATTTAATTTACGATAATCGTGCAAAATCTAGCGGACCCATCACTTTTGGTTACAATTAAGCATGGAGAACTCCACGGACTGAAGCTCTGCTTAGCTAGACCATTTTCCTCAAATAATCAACTTCGCCTTCATTACTGAACGCTTTCACCGCGTTAACTCTATAAGCGTATTGCTTAATGGGAGTGGCATCACTCACGCCAATGTCGTGTTGCAAAACTGTCGACGTGAAGGAACGCCATGAAATAGAGATGGAAAATCAGTAATTAACTCTGCCACATCACTCCTATGCGAATCTGGTAAATGAGACAAATGAACATTTAAATCCGCAATTACCTCCGAATTTTTCAGCCTAGCACACTGCTGATATGTGTGTCGACTAACACCCCATCATCGCTATCTTGCACAGCAGTGACATCAATCACCCCGCACGTAAGTGTCGTAGTAGAAGCAACGGACTCCACCTCCGGAGCTTCAGCTGACGGTGACTCTCTAATGTGATATGCCTTCAGCATATTTATATGGCATACACGAGACTTCTTCCTGCGATCAGGAGTACAAATCAAGTAATCTGTGTCACTTAGTTTCTTAATTACTTGATACGGCCCTGAGAAGCGTCAGAGAATGCCAACCCACAACTGGTAGTAACACAAGCACCTGATCTCCTCTTTAAAATAACGGTGAACTGCTTTACGGTCAAATTGACTCTTCATAGCTGTCTGGGCTTTTAACAAGGATTCCCTTGCCATCGAACAAGCATTATGCAGTCTCTCACGAAATTTGCTTACATAATCTAGCACAGTAGTGGTACCACTAGTTTCATGGGATAACAGATCTTCTTTAAGCATTTTTAAAGGACCCTCACAGTGTGACCAAATACAAGGTCAGCAGGACTAAATCCTAAACTCTCTTGTACTGCTTCCCTAACAGCAAACAAGACTAAAGGTATGCCCTCGTCCCAGTCCTTACCCGTATCCATGCAATACCGCGCAACATCGCTTTCAAAGTCTGATGGAACTGCTCTAAAGCTCCTGACTTTCTGGGTGGTACGCACCAAGTCCTGTGAGAAATGTTCAACGCTTTTACCACCCGCGCGAAAATCCTTGACATGAAATTAGTGCCTTGGTCAGATTGTACAACCTTAGGCAAACCAAACATTGAAAAGAATTTGACGAGTGCACTGCTGATCACCGGCGCTGTAATTTTCCGGAGCGGTATTGCTCGAAATCGCGTTGCTGCACACATTACCGTTAACAAATACTGATTTCCAGCTTTCGTCCGGGGCAAAGGACCGACACAGTCAACAATAACATGTTCAAAAGGTTCCCCCATTACTGGAATAGGAACAAGCGGTGCACGCGGAATCACTTGATTTGGCTTACCGGAGAATTGACAAGTCTGACATGTCTTACAAAACTTTACCACCTCAGATTTCATTCTAGGCCAAAAGAAATGCTTTAGAATTCTATGATATGTCTTCTTAATGCCAAGATGCCCAGACAAATCATGGTCATGAGCTAATGAAAGTACAATCTGTCTATAACATGCGGGATGACGATTTGACTTACATGAGTCCCGCCAAACTCATTCGCAACATCTGCACACCACCACCGCATCAGCAACCCGTCCTCCAATAATACGCAGTTTTTCTCTCCGGCCACCTCTAAGGGAACAGCAGAGGAAAAACATTTACGTAAAGAACAATCTTCCTTTTGCGCTGCGATAACTTTTTCGCGAGTCACCTGAAGTTTTACATCATCTGATTTTAACATAATGGTCTGCTCTGGCTTACCTTCCTCGCCAGCAACACATCTTTCACAAGAGTATGTGCCATGAAAGTTGAAGACAAATCATCTGCATCAGCAAACTTACGAGCTTGCGCCGAGTCACAGCACAAATCGGAAAACCTCAGGAAACTTCTCTAACAATTCATCAGAGTGATCAGACAACACAGGTTTATCATAAACTTCAAGCAGCGGCACGATTCTGCCACCTGCTATATCATTACCAAGAATGAAGCTCACCCCATGCATAGGTAGATTGTCGCAAGACTCCCACCTTCACCAGTCCTGTGAACAAATCAGACTTCAGATAAATCTGATGCAAAGGAACCTTCATAGTGCTCATCTCAAGTCCTCGGACTAGTACATAACTACCACAGAAAGTCTGGTCAGAAACGGAAATGCACCTGCCACCATAAACGACTGCATAGCACCTGTGTCACGCATCATAATCACTTTTACTTCATCCAAAGACTGGGTACTGACAGATACAATTCCATCAGAAAAGGCTGATAACTACTATCTAACTTACCGCCACACTCAGGTTCAACAGTCTTCACAAAAGCGACACTTTTGGTACCAGCAGCTTGCTGCTTACGCTTTAGCGCAAGACAATCTGCAATAATGTGTCCCGGCCACGGCAATAAAAACACTCTCTCACTTCCTTCGATTTTACCGCATTTTTCGGATGCAACTGCTCTTTCAAAACAGCAGGAACAGATAGCGCCTCAGTACGAGCAGAAGGATTAAAAACACTCTTGTGAGTTAACGCAAATTCATCCGCAAGAACAGATGCCTGAGACAATGAAGTCACCTTCTGTTCATTTAGGTATACACTTATACGATCAGGAATACAACTCTTGAATTCCTCTAACAGGATCAATTCGCGTAAGCCATGAAAGTCTGACACTTTACTCGATGTGCACCACCTGTCGAACAATAATCCTTTTTCCCTAGCAAATTCAACAAACGTCTGACTTGAACTTTTCTTGTGGTTTCGGAATCGCTGCCTGTATGCTTCCGGTACAAGCTCATAAGCTCTCAAAATTGCCAATTTGACAGTATCATAATTTAGACTATCCTCTAGAGATAGTGCAGCGCATACTTCCTGAGCTCGTCCTGTTAACTTACATTGCAGCAGCAAAGGCCACACCTCCCTAGACCAATGCATGAAGCGATTCGTTCGAATACATTAAAGTATGAATCAACTTCTGTCTCTCTAAATTGTGGAACAAGAGAAATGTGTTTACTCACGTCAAACGTGCTGCTTGACGAAACCGCACCTGTCGCAACAGCAGGGACCGGCACAGGTTGAGCCGCCAGTGGCGGTGGCACAGAGGAACCCGGTGCGTCTTTAGCTGCTCTCAGCTTCAGCTCCAGCTCTCGCAACTTAACTTGTTTGTCCGCCTCTATTTCCATACGGCGGACCTGAAGTTGCAGATCAAATTGACTCTTACGCTCCGCTGCCCTCTCACGCTCCTCCATTTGGAACCTTGCCAAACGTATCTTGAGACGTGAATCACCTCCAGACCCAGTGAAGGTCGGAGAAAAGGGATCAAAGGCGGCAAACCTGCTTTGGCTTCGAACCCTCCGCCTCAGCAGGGTCACTCGCATCCTCCTCACCCGTCGAAGAGGGGCGAACATCAGAACCCAAAGAATTCTGTTCAACTCCGTCAGGCAGCTTCAACACACCGAGATCCCCCAGCCCTCGCACTACAAGATCTTTAATTTCCCTTTTAAGCTGCTGTCTAGTAACTCGAATGTGAAAATGCTCAGCCACACTCACCAGATCATCCTTTCTACATCGCTCTAACAGTTCGACAGGCAGCGCACTCACAAAACTATTCAAATTAAACTCAGCCATGATACTTAAACTAGACAAAAGTCAATAAACTCCAAAGTACCCTTACCATTCATGCCCTCCCTAGCATTCTTACGAGATCGTAGTTCGTTGTTGATCCACCAGCACACCTGCAACAGCACAGCTCACAATACTCATCCCAAAGATGGATATCCCCATAAAAGGAATATCCCACCGCTGCCACCACTGAATGTTACGTGTTTAAAAGATGGTAAAGGGATGACGTAACATTTCTGTGAGATGGAACTGTTTTAGGTGTGCAGGCAGCAAAACAACCAACAGTCTGGGAAATAACAGTTAAAGAATTTATTTCCAGAAAGCAAATATCACCAAAACAATCAATAAATGTATAAGAGAAGATTAACAAAACTAGAAACAATAATAGCAAGAGAGTCGCCCAAATCAATGAAATAATCAAAACAAAACCCCAATCGCTAACTAACCCCAAACCTCTAATACTAACGAAAGAAAGAAAAATGTAGAAACAAAACCGAGATCTTCAGCGTATCGCTCGAACTAAACTACGCTGACTTTCAAACAAAACTACAATGGATGGCGATCTCTCTTGTTAACTAAATAACAGAGAAAAACTACCTAACTATGTATACGTAAATGAAGAAACCCACTTAAACAAACAAAGAAATCGAAACCCCACTAATAGCTCGCCATGTCTCTCACGCATGTAGCGCTCTGATCTCAAACACCTGCGGGCAGTACCACAATCACACGCCCTCTCAAACGTCACTATAACTCTGACATCGCAATGAACAAACTCCGATTGAGTATTAAGTTGGGCATAACTAAGCAAAAGCTTCTCAGAACAATCAGGATAGTTGACAGTCACACACGTAACTATGACGGCGACGGAAGAGTTAGTTCGGGCATAACTAAGCAAAAGCTTCTCAGAACAATCAGGATAGTTGACAGTCACACACGTAACTATGGCGACGGAAGAGTTAGTTCGGGCATAACTAAGCAAAAAGCTTCTCAGAACAATCAGGATAGTTGACAGTCACACACGTAACTATGACGGCGACGGAAGAGTTAGTTCGGGCATAACTAAGCAAAAAGCTTCTCAGAACAATCAGGATAGTTGACAGTCACACACGTAACTATGACGGCGACGGAAGAGTTAGTTCGGGCATAACTAAGCAAAAAGCTTCTCAGAACAATCACGGAGATGAGTGAGCTCGCGCCGATCTGCTCACTGCCCATTCTTAAGAAATGGGGCCTTTTATCCTGCCGGCACATCCACGGATTGGTCGAACGTCACGTCCCTCCTTTCGCATGGCGTAATGACGTCAGTCATGACGTCCACAGTGAGGATTTCCCTAAAATAAAATAGAAAAGAGACAAGACACAGGTGGAAGAGAAACAACCCCTTTCAAACATTAAACAAAACACATGGAATGTAACAATATAATTAAATAAAAAACACAATTTACTTAACAAATTCACAGTAAAACTAAAGCCACCTAACCCAACTACAACAGGCCTAATTTAACTCTAAAAAACAGTTACAGTAATAACAGCAGTAGTCTGTATTCTTGGTCTGCTACAAACCAGCTTCAAGCTTCAGCTTTATTTTGCAGAAACATGACCATATTCTCTGGCTAAATATTTTAGAATGCATGGCCTTATTGTTTCCATGGAGACACGTCATGCTTCTCACGTGACATACAGCAGCCGCAACAGCGCTGTATGACAGCTCAGCTGTATCGGGTTTATTTTCTTTTTTATTCAAAATATTCACAAACATGCTAACAATGTCATAAACTATCTGATATTCTGATTTTCAAATATGTGTGAGTAAATGTGTGTTAGTTGATCTATACTGCGCGATGGGCGGCGCCACGTTAGTTTGCGCCTCAGAGAATCACATAAATATATCTTTGTCTCACAAAATATATGAAAGTGACCGCTGCTGAACTGGAGAAAAATAGACTATACAGTCTAGTAATATGAGCCTGTGCATTTGTTGTGCTGCCAAAGTACTTGGTCTTCATTTTGCAAAGCTAGCACACTGTGTGTGTCATGTCCAGCGCAGTGCTTCCAGGCATTTGGTAAAAACCGAAATGACGCAAAACTTAAGCTTTAAGTGAAGACGGGGCTGGTTGGATCTCCCTCTTATCCATATTTGCTTCCTCTCTGTTTTAGTGATTTGCGCTCGCGTTCAAAAACTGGTTGCGTGGTGATGTCCGGACGTCGCGTATAGGCTAGTTACAAAATGGAGGCGAACAGCCAGCTGATTTTATTAATTTATTAAATCGATTCTTGGACATTTCAGATCGATTCTGAATCGTTGCAAATGAGAATCGAGATTCTTTTGTGAATCGATTTTTTGGCACACCCCTATTTATTTGATCCATGATCCTAGCGTTAGTTTGTTAGCAGTTTGTGTGAAGTTCCTTAGTGGACTTTAGTGTAGACAAATGCCAGAATTGTCTACGGTGAGTAGTCTTCTGTGTTGGGGTTAGTTCTACTTTTGTGTATAAAGGCTTCGTTTGAGAGCATTTTTGCTGCTATTTTGTCATTTTTGGTAGTTGTGCTTTTGGTTCTGTTGTTTGGCTGAACTTCTGTGTACTACTTAAGTGTAGTCAGTGTTGAGTTTAGTAACCACTTCTTTAGATGATTTCTTAGAGGAATCTTCAGAAGAGATACTTGAGGGTTTCACAAAGGATCAACTTTTGCAGTTGTGCTCTCATTATGATATTTCTATCACGAGAAGTGAGAAGCGACTGAAGGATAGTGTAAAGGAAATCATTAAAAGTGTTTTGATTGACAATGGTACTTTGAAAGTTAAGCAGGTTTCCTCAAAATCCATGACTGTTCCTTTGTCTGAAGCTGCAATTGAGCTTAGGATCAAAGAGCTAGCTTTCCAGGAGAAAATGGTTGAGGTTAATAAAAAAATTAAGAGAGAAACAAATGGATCTTGAACATGAACGGTCTCTTAAAGAGTTGGAATTGAAAGTTGATGGTTTGATTCCAGAAAGAGCTTGTTTTTATTGTAAGATACCAGGTCATCTTTTCGCAGATTGTCCTGTTCTAACTAAGAAACAGAAATCCACTAACACTTTAGCATTTGTAAGTCCTGTGCCAAGTCTTCCTCTAGCATCTTCAGTTGCTAATGCTTCATGCAAGAAAAATGTGTTTGCTGTCTCCTCATCATTCTTGATGGATGGTTTTGTGTGTTTGTATTTTGATCCTGAAAACAGGCAAGCTATCAAGATCTGTAGGGATACTGGAGCTTTTCGGTCTGTGATTCTATGTGATGTCTTGTCCTTCAATGAAAAGTCAGATCAAGGTTCAGAGGTATTTGTGAAAGGGTTTGGTGGAGGTTTTTTGTCTATGCCTTTACACAGCATTAATTTCCAGTCAGATTTAATCTCTGAGAATGTTGTTGTTGCACTTTGTTCCCAGACTCCCATAGATGGTGTGTCCTTTATCCTAGGGAATGATTTAGCTGGTGGGAAAGTGCTAACTGTTCCTGAAGTAACCTCTACTGTCCTCAAGTCAGATGGTCCAGATGAACTTGAGTTGGCATTTCCAGAAACTTTTTATGTTTGTGCAATTACTCGTGCAATGTAGGCTAAGAGGCATGTTGATGATAAATCTTCAAACAGTATATCTGTGATATCACTTTATGATACCTTCATGGCCCATGGCGACCTCAACTTGGCAGGTGGTGGAAAAATGTTTCCATCTCGGGAAGAGTTATTCCTTGAGCAACAACAAGATACCACTTTGTCACCGATGCTGGAAGATGTAGTGTCCGATGAAGTACTATTGAATGTTGCTTCAGTCTATTTTTTCTGGCCTGGGGTGAGGTCTAATGTGGATCAGTATTGTAGGTCATGTCATATTTGTCAGGTTGTAGGCAAACCTTACCAGTCTGTTCCTGCAGCTCCACTACATCCTATTCCTGCCATTGGAGAGCCGTTTGAGCATGTTGTGATTGATTGTGTTGGACCTCTTCCCCGTACCAAGTCAGGTAATCAGTATCTTCTCACAATTATGTGCTGGCACAAGATCTCCTGAAGCTGTCCCTTTGCGGAAGGTCACAACCTCTGCCATTTCCAAGGCCCTTATTAAGTTTTTCACACTGTTTGGACTACTGAGAGTTGTTCAGTCTGATCAAGGGTCTAATTTTGTGTCTCTGCCTTTTCTCCCAGGCTGATGAAGCAGTTGTCTATTCAGCATAACATTTAATCTGCGTATCATCCAGAGTCTCAATGGGTACTTGAGAGACTCCATCAAACTCTCAAGACTATGTTGAAGACCTACTGCAAAGAGTTTGAAAGAGATTTGGATGATGGCATTCCATTATACTCTTCGCAGTTAGATAGGTGGATCAGGGATCCCTTGGTTTCAGTCCTGCTGAGCTTGTGTTTGGCCATACTGTGAGGGGGCCCTTGAAATTGGTAAAAGAGAAATGGTTAGATGTTGTGCATTCTACTCCTACTAACCTCTTGGAGTATGTGTCTAATTTTCATTTCAGGCTTAGTAGAGCTTGTGAACTGGCCAAAGAGAATTTCAAAGCGGGTCAGGAGAAAATTAAGACTTGATCGAAAGGCTAAACATTGTGTGTTTTGTTCAGGAGACCAAGTGCTTGTGCTCTTCTGCATTGCAGGCTCAATATAGTGGTCCATATACCATTGATCGGAAAGTTGGTGAGTGTAACTATTTGGTTAAGACTCCATATCGTAAAAGGAAAACCTGGATGTGCCATGTGAATTTACTCAAGCCTTACTTTGGCCGTAATCAAGCAGCGTTTACAGAGATCAAGGCCTTGGCTGTGCTGAATGTTCCATCTACTGCGACCGGAGAAGGAAGTGTTGCTGTTTCTGAGAGTGCTCAGAGCAGATTGCCAAATTCTGAAATACTGGCTGATTTAGACTTTCACTTGTCATATCTAAATCTTCGAGCGCCTTGATGTTGTTCAGTTAATTGGTCAATATTTGGCCTTGTTTTCTGATGTTCTATCTTGCACCAATGTGCTTGAGCTGATATTGATGTAGGTCAAGCTAACCCTATTAAGCAACACCCATACAGGGTAAACCCTGTTAAACGCCAACTCTTGCGTAAAGAGGTAGAGTATATGTTAGAACATAACATCGCTGAACCAACTTCTAGCTGGTAGCTCACCTGCAATCAACCGGCTAATTGGTGTCACCTGAAGGGAGCCTTTTTCAATCTAGGACACATTCTCTCTCTCTCGTCTTGCAGCCAGGACTGCACTAGCAGTGGCACTGATTTGTTTCTATAGTCCCTTTTTATATTTAATAAATTTACTTTTGATTGGCAGAATTCTGTCCTTTATGTTGCATCCCTAGAGCCAGGGTTGTAACAGGCCTACAGCAGCTACAAACACATTTTTATTGATTTGATACTGTTTTCAGGTATTATGTACATAACTCATGCAGAAACCCCCTGAACCAATTCTGCTAAACTACAAGCACAATTCCTGCTTTACACTCACTTTGCAGTTCTAAAACACACTTCTTTCAGCTTATTCTGTTGTTTTGTGTATAGCTCACTGTATTTGTGCAACTTTGTGTTAGTTGGGATGTAAAGTGAGTAACTAGGTAAAAGGAAAGATGTATAAAACAATTTTTGTGAAAATAGATTTAGTTACATGATGTTTTTGTGTAATTAGGTCACTCTCTCCTCAAGAACTTGGTAGAGCAAGAGTGGACAGACATTTAAACAACATACAATATTGTTCAAAATAATAGCAGTACAATGTGACTAACCAGAATAATCAATGTTTTTAATATATTTTTTTATTGCTACGTGGCAAACAAGTTACCAGTAGGCTCAGTAGATTCTCAGAAAACAAATGAGACCCAGCATTCATGATATGCACGCTCTTAAGGCTGTGCAATTGGGCAATTAGTTGAATTAGTTGAAAGGGGTGTGTTCAAAAAAATAGCAGTGTGGCATTCAATCACTGAGGTCATCAATTTTGTGAAGAAACAGGTGTGAAACAAGTGGCCCCTATTTAAGGATGAAGCCAACACTTGTTGAACATGCAATTGAAAGCTGAGGAAAATGGGTCGTTCAAGACATTGTTCAGAAGAACAGCGTACTTTGATTAAAAAGTTGATTGGAGAGGGGAAAACCTATAAAGAGGTACAAAAAATGATAGGCTGTTCAGCTAAAATGATCTCGAATTAGTGATGGCCAAATGAGGCTTCCTGAACCACTGAGGCTTTCCAGCCCATTGGTTCACCAAAAGGTTCATTTCCCCGAAGCCTCATGAAACAGTGTGCTCCCTAGTGACACCTGCTGTGCAAAGCAATGTATTGCACACAAATCTATTCATCCTCTGCAACCAATTTGTAATAGTGTGGGCACACCCTTTTTCTATTGCCTGTGTATGAAATAAAGTATTTTACTCTGCTTCTATTAACCTATGCACACACAACTCACACAAACACACAACTTTGTGTTCAACTATTCAGTAGGTCTTTGGGTTAGTGATGACAGTGAATGCCCTAAATGATTGTAAAGAAATTATTGTGAGTGCAATGCTGATTGGGAGTGCAATAGTGCAGTGCTTATGGAACTGGGAGTGCAATAGTGCAGTGCTTATGGGACTGGAATTGTGGAACAGCAAACTGCAACATGGATGGGAAAACAGTTTTCTGGTTTTTATTTAGAAACAAAAATTTTTAAACAGTATTTGGACTGTTGGACGGTTTCTCTTTTTGGAAACCACCTCTCCAGCCTTAGAAAACACCCTTTCACAGGGCACCGATTATGCTGGACAACATAAGATGTCAGTGCCAGCTTGTATAAATTGGGATATCGGAGCTTCTGTTAGTTCCAATAACCCAGCGGATCCTCAGTCCTTGGGAGATTTGTCTCTGACAAATAACGATCCACCTCAATTGTAGCAACTGCGGTCACACTGGAGCTCCGTCTGCTGTTATCCACTGTGCTGTCCAGCAGATGCCAAAGGTCACCTATAATTATACAAGGGAAAACACTTACTTCTCAATGGTTCACATTACATGACATTACAAATAGGAAAATTCACATAAGACATAGACTACTTACCACAGGTTGCAGATTGCCCAGCTTGTGAGGCAGGCAGCTGAGCTTGGGGTGTTGTATCAGAATTTCGGATCACATTGACGCATTCTGACTTCAGTCTTGTGATGGCTTCTTGCAGCTTTCCTGGACTTAGGAACCCTAGTTTTTGTTAACCTAGGGTCCAGCAATGTAGGCATTGTCATTACACTAATTGATTCCATTTGTAATGCATGCTCTCTGGCGACGGACAAGGTTGTCAGCCAGCTGCCTTGCCATATTTGATGTTAAGCCCTCTGACTTTCTTGCAATTGTGTGGTTTAGCATCTTCATTAGGGAATAACCTTTGAAGCTGACACTCTTTTTTCTGCAGAAAGCTCTACTGTGGCCTGGTGGAATGGGGCCAGTATGTCGAGAGCATCTTTCATCGTGTCATACTCCAATGAAGTAGGAGGGCTCACATCTGTCCTTAAAGAGGCTAGAGCTGCCCCAGTGGCTCTCTCAGGTCATACAGCCTTTCCAGCATGCTGTATGTGCTGTTCCAACGGGTGTCCACCTCAATGATCATTTTCAGAGTTGGTCTCCCCATCTGCACCTGCACTTGGGCCAGTCTTTCTTTTCCTGTTGTGCTGGTCCTGAAGTAGGTTACAAGCTTCCTACATTTGGTGCGAAGCTCATTTAAGGCTGCCACATCGTCAAAAGACTTTCTCACAATTAAATTCAATGCATGTGCAATGCATATCGCATGCCTCACATTTAATGCCCTGACACAGGCAATCATATTGGCTGCAGCATCCGTGACAAGGCACCTCACTTTATCCTTTATGCCCCACTCCTCCATGACCATAGTATGGGCAATAGCCAGTTGTCTGCTGTATGGATGTTCGGGAAATGTTGCACCCCAAGCAAGATTGTCCCAAGCTGGTCATTGGCATCAATAAAATGACAAGTCACAGCCAGGTAAGCCTCCATGTTGATTGATGTCCACATGTCGGACGTAAGGCTAACAGCAGCAACATTGTCCAATTTGTCTTTGGCCTTCTGCTTAGCCTCCTCATACTTGGTGTCAACCATGGACTTCAAAGCCTGAGAACGAAAATGTGAATTGTTACTATTCATTCTGACTTTATAACAAATATTACTATTTTACTGTATTCACATACAGTACCTTTCTTGTTGGGAGAACATATGATGGATCCAGCACATGCACAAGCTCCCTAAATCCCACGTCATCCACAACAGAAAAGGGTTGGGAGACTTTGATGACCATGTTGACCAAAGCCTCATCCACCATTTTCTTTCTGTAATCTATAACACAGTACAATGCTGGTGTATTGTAGGAGCCTAACACATGAATTAAATAATGAAATAAATATTAAATATTACTTTTTGACTAATGGCTGGTGTGTTTGCAGCAGGTTGCACATCCTCATGCAATGCACTAATGCCTAAGCATAGAGGAGGTGTTGTTGCTGTAGGTCAGCTCTTTCCGGCACAGCAAACATTTCACCTTCAACATGCAGATAATACACATTGTGATTATACAGCCATATGGTGAGGATTATGTGATACTATGACAATAAATTTTATACATTTATACAAACCTTGTTGTAAGCAACCAATTCAAAATGCTCCCAGACAGGAGAAGTTCTCCTCTTTCTCACTTGCTCCATTGTAAGGAGGACAAAAGGCCTGTAGGTTTGTCTATAACGTTTGCACTAGACCAACTTTCTAACCTTTCCTAATACTGTCTAGTCTAATAATAGTAATAATAATAATAGTAATAACAATAATAGTAATAATATATATATATATATATATATATATATATATATATATATATATATATATATATATATATATAACACTACTACTAATATAGGCTATACATATAATTATATATATATATATATATATAATATAATATAATATAATTACGTATTATAGGTATTACAACTAGATATAGGCGGATTTACACTAATAATCTACTGAACTATGTATAATTTACTCTAATGATGTACTAAACTAAGTATAATGTAATATAATATATAATACAAGATATGATATATAATGATAACTATGCTACAACAAACTCGCTACTACGTACAACCAACACCTCAACACCAATGCAAACGCCTACTGCAAACCCCACAAGAGGCGCGAGGTTTCGAACCACTTTTATCCGGAAGCGATACTCAGAATGAAGCAATGACGTATTCAACAGAAACCGAGGCCTCGTTTGTCATCGTCACGTGATTTTCACGGAAACGATACAAGCCTCGAATCGGGGCTTCATCTGGAACGCCCCTTTTTGCTCGACACAAGCTCCGGAGCCTCGCTTCAGATGTCCCATCACTATCTCCAATGCCTTAAAATGGAGAGCAAAACCAGAGAGACGTGGAAGAAAACGGAAGACAACCATCAAAATGGATAGAAGAATAACCAGAATGGCAAAGGCTCAGCCAATGATCACCTCCAGGATGATCAAAGACAGTCTGGAGTTACCTGTAAGTACTGTGACAGTTAGAAGACGTCTGTGTGAAGCTAATCTATTTTCAAGAATCCCCCGAAGTCCCTCTGTTAAAAAAGGCATGTGCAGAAGAGGTTACAATTTGCCAAAGAACACATCAACTGGCCTAAAGAGAAATGGAGGAACATTTTGTGGACTGATGAGAGTAAAATTGTTCTTTTTGGGTCCAAGGGCCACAGGCAGTTTGTGAGACGACCCCCAAACTCTGAATTCAAGCCACAGTACACAGTGAAGACAGTGAAGCATGGAGGTGCAAGCATCATGATATTGGCATGTTTCTCCTACTATGGTGTTGGGCCTATTTATCGCATACCAGGGATCATGGATCAGTTTGCATATGTTAAAATACTTGAAGAGGTCATGTTGCCCTATGCTGAAGAGGACATGCCCTTGAAATGGTTGTTTCAACAAGACAATGACCCAAAACACACTAGTAAACAGGCAAAGTCTTGGTTCCAAACCAACAAAATTAATGTTATGGAGTGGCCAGCCCAATCTCCAGACCTTAATCCAATTGAGAACTTGTGGGTTGATATCAAAAATGCTGTTTCTGAAGCAAAACCAAGAAATGTGAATGAATTGTGGAATGTTGTTAAAGAATCATGGAGTGGAATAACAGCTGAGAGGTGCCACAAGTTGGTTGACTCCATGCCACACAGATGTCAAGCAGTTTTAAAAAACTGTGGTCATACAACTAAATATTAGTTTAGTGATTCACAGGATTGCTAAATCCCAGAAAAAAAAATGTTTGTACAAAATAGTTTTGAGTTTGTACAGTCAAAGGTAGAGACTGCTATTTTTTTGAACTCTTTCAACTAATACCCCAATTGCACAGCCTTAAGAGCGTGCATATCATGAATGCTGGGTCTTGTTTGTTTTCTGAGAATCTACTGAACCTACTGGTAACTTGTTTGCCACGTAGCAATAAAAAATATACTAAAAACCTTGATTATTCTGGTTAGTCACATTGTACTGCTATTATTTTGAACAATACTGTAGCTCAATTCTTGTTACAATAGTCATAGAGTAACATGTAGCCAGGTGGGACTTCACAAATCTTGGATGAAATTCACAAATCTTTAGAGGAATTCACCCACTGGAAATTATGCATAATTAATGGCTGTAATGTACATCAGTGTCTTGTGTTCTGTCCCCTGTGTGTTGTACATTAGGTTTTGGCTCTTAAGACCACTGTAATTATAAAATAAGAACCGTAGAAAAGTGAGTATGTATAAAATATTTTTTTATTTGAAAAACAAAACAAATCAGTCGTCAGTCAGTCAGGATAAGGATAAGAGTAGGGCACCCATTTCTGCCAAGTTGGTGGCAAACATGCTGTCGGTTTCCAAAGACTCTTGGTTTCTTCATCTTCGCTGCCTAAATAACCCAAACAATAATGTCTCAGAAATCAGACGTCCAGCCACTCCAGCTCCACTTCCTTCCCACAAAATGACCTCTTCTTGACGCCGTGGTCGAAGCGGATCTTATCATCTTTTGCAATGTCCTTGGTGGCCTGAAAGAGCAGGACGTGCCTGTCTCCTCCCTGAAGCTTCAGTATGCAGTGGAGTGGCTGCACGTTGTAGTTCTTCTTCGAGTGCGTAATCCATCTCCTGGGGTTTCCAGAGACGGGTGGCACTCACAGGGGAAGGTCTCCGCATCGATGCAGACTTCCTCACTGCCATATTTGAAATAAAAAACAGGCTGCCCAGCTCGTCCTGCGTTTCTGCCATCTCCCTGCCCTCAGCACCTGTGATCACCTTTCCGTGGAAATCACAAGGATGGAGCCCTTCCCAAGGCCTTGGCTGCAACAACTCCTGTGGTCAAAAAGAAGACTCATTAATGTGCTGTCCATGATGTTATATTCATTTTTTTAATGGATTTTACTGTGCTCATAAGACATTTGTACATACCTTTCTGCTCCCAAAGTCCTTCACAGACAGATTTCTGCTTGGTCACCGCCCTGATGATGGTCGGGTCACTCTGCGCCTGTGCTCTGCTGAGCGGCCCACTTTGCGATGATGTCCTCTGTGCGGGGATGATTGGCCGTCCACCCCTCTGCCTCTATGACTTTAGCCACCTCCACTGCAGTTGGGGCAAGTCTTGAGCATTTTGCTGTCAAAGAGAGAACATTTAAATTAAAATTCAGGTTCACACACGAGCTCTAAATGTTTCTGTTGGAGCAAATCTAACAATTGGCTAAGAAAGTATCTACACTTACACAAAAGATGTTGCTCCCGCTTGCTGTACTGCAGAGCTCTCCACTTGTCATAAAACACTCGGTCGGCAGGGAACCCAGCGTTTGCTCTCTGGGTTTTGTTGGGTGGCTGGCCAGTGATTCCTACAGGGAAGGCCTGTAGGAAAGCATCAAAGTCCGACTCTTCTTCCACTCGCCTTGTCTTCTCTGCCCGGGGGCCTTCTTCGCCAGAAGAGTAGTTGCAACATTGAAAAAGTTTCGAGGTTACACACTGACAAACTGATGGATGAGCGTTGAGAGACATTATAATTATAACTGTTTCAGATATTACATACCATGTCAGCGAGCTGAGCAGGTTTGAAGTGGCCACAACAGTGTCCAGGGTCTTCATCCGGTAGTGCTGGTTGGGCACTGCCGCCCAATGGGCCATGTAGTGAGCCACAGACGCCTTCTGCTCCTCTGTGAAGTTGGCAGCCACATCTTTCTCCACAGTCCTGCGATCTGCTGGCTCTTGATGCTGCCTTCCTCCACCACCGAGATACCACCGCCGCTCCAGAAGGAACCTGGCTGTGGGAATGGCAGCTGTGCTGGTGGACGTTTCACTCCAGGTCTACCTGGTTAGGAGCATTAGCCACAAAATCCTTTGGTGCAGCTCTTCCAAAAGAGCCAGCCTGGATGGTCTGTGGGGTAACATTTGACAATTTCTTTGTAGTCCCAGTTCCTGGCTTGCCGTGTCCACACCTTGGCAGACTCTTTGGCCCTCTTCACCTCCTTCAGCCGTTCTTCGGGTGTACTGTTTTTCATACACACTCTGCTCAGATGCGTCGTCAGCATCTCCTGTGGTTTTTCACACAGCAAGCAGTGAACAATGCGGCGGTCAGATTTCTGGCTGTGAGACAAAGCAGACACACCAACTATTACAAATGTGAAAATTAATGAAGACAAAGCATTCTTAAAACAGAGGCATAATGTGAAAAATGACCAGCAAAACTTATCATAGAAAGCTATTGTAATGCTACCAGAACCAGTTTTTCAGTCTTCTTAAGAAAGGGGCCTGGTGTGTGCTAAAGTGACTGACCAATTCACACCTGGCCCTTGACCTATTTTAGGCTTTGGGATGAGAAACTTAAAGTCTTACTTTAAAGAGAACATGGCAATCAGTGTTGGGCAAGTTACTGAAAATAAGTAATTAGTTACAGTTACTAGTTACTTCTTTAAAAGTTATTGAATTACTTTACTAATTACTGTATATCAAAAGTAATTAGTTACTAGGGAAAGTAACTTTTAAGTTACTTTTATGTTTGCTTTTTAAATGTAAATAGGAACAGAACTGAACATTAAAACATAATGTCCATAGTGTAGTGTCCACCAACAGCAGCAGCGCAGCTGGGAGAGTAATGGCCTTTTTATACCTGCTCACTTCATTCATTTTCTCTGACCACATATCTATCCGCTTGTGAAAAGACCAGAAATATCTGGTTGTTTAAACCACCTATGGAGCTACATTTTACTCCTGGCAAATTGTTAAAAAATAAACGTGCATGAGCGTGTTACCTATATATGTTCAGATTTGACGCGCTACTGCAACATGTCGCCGCAAATGATGATGATAATAAATGATGATAAGATGCAGCTCAAATAGCTATTTCATTGACGTTAACTCCGTTAAATGTGCATATGCCGCTGGAATTGAAGATCGGATTTATTTAGCGGAGAGGTGTAAGGTAAGACAACCTGCATGCTTTTAAAAAAAATTTGTTTAGCTTGTGTAGACCGTTTCGTTTCCGAGCGCCTATAGCCGGCAATCAGCCCCTATAGTCTAACCTAAACTTACCAAAAATGCCTTTTTGCTGTTGTGGTGATAATAGGCTAAACGTTTAAACTTGTTATGCTCTATGCCATTCTCCAAAGAAGTTCAGATATCGTTGCAAAGGTCAAAAGGTGTTCTCTGTAGTCAGATTTGAAAACAAAGTGAATGTGTGCTTCATCCAGCTGCAGTATTTATACCGCACCAATGCGTGATGACTTCACCAGCAGACCAATCAGGTGGATTGCTATTGTTTACCTGGTGGGAGGAGCCAGCACCTGGAAAAGTTTTACATTATTCCTTAATAATGGTTCAAATAAAAGTGTATATTGTAGTACAGCAAAAAAAATTATGCTTTTCTTACTTAGTATTTCTGTCTTGTTTCCAGTCTAAATATCTAAAAATCCTTAAATAAAGATGGGATTACTAGGGGAGTAAAAAGGTACATACAACAGAAACAAGATACATTTTTAATCTCTTTTAATCAACCCAATTGGCAGATAATTTTGCTTGTTTTAAGGAAAACTTGTGTGTTTTGAAAAAATGTTATTTAAAAAGAATGGGCAGATATGTGTAAACTTATGGTTGAGAAAGTGTTCAAGTGGTACCCCGATGAGGCATCCAGACAGGCTCTTCTGGAAGACCTGCGTGAAAGACATTTTTTGATCCTGAATGACCCCAAGACTGCACCAGGCGCTGCAAAGTGAGTTGTTATTCACTAGTATTACTTTTCATTTAATGCAGAGTCATTCAATTTAATCATGGAATGATGCCTTATTTGTTTTTTTGTTTCAACTAATCATTCTAGGCCAGTTCAGCCAACTCTCCAAGACTCTGCTGTAAGTTCTCTAACAGAGATGCAGCACCTGGGGAGAATCTTATCAGGGTCAGAAGTCAGATCTTTCATTAATGCATTAACTTCATATCTGATCTCCACAGATGCTGGACACATACTTCCAGAAGATTCGCCCAGGATGTCTGCAGGACAGTGTGGACGACCAGGGCAGATTTTTCCTGTCCAAACAAGGGCTGCCAGTTGGCAACATCACGAGCGACCTCAGGCATCTGCATGAACAGTACGCGTTTGAGCAGAATCATGTATAATAGTGTATGCATTTATACGCACTGTACCGAGAAATATAAAGTGATTAAGCTGATAGTCTGGCTCATGTACTACATAAAGTTCAAATAATATTAAATTCTGTAATAAAAATACACTGAAAGAATTGAGGATTAATCTGAGATTTTTCTTCATTGCAGGTAGGATTTGCCAAGCTTTTGAGTCAGCAAGCCAGAAGAACCCAAAGTACTATGGCATGGTATGTGTCATCATCGAAAACACACAACATTCATATATTTTCTGTTTGCCAGCTACTTCCCAGGTCTGTCTAGATTTTTTGGTCATGGTTTGAACATGAAATCTTCTCAAATTTTCAGCTGTTCTTCTGATGAGCCGGCCGACGAGAGGAGAGGTCGGAAACCGAAGAGAGGCAGCTGACCAGGATGACAGGGACTTTGGAGCGTTTTTCCTGCAGTTTCCACGGCGGTGAGCACCAGCCCGCCCACGAGAAAGAAGCGGACGGCTGCAGGGTTTCCTCCTGACAGAGTGTTCTATGACAGGTGGAGGGCTGTGCAGTTTGCCAAACGGGAGGAGCACCTCTTGTGTGAGTTGATGTGCTCTATTATTAAACAAAATGAATACATATCTCTATGATCAAAGCAACATAATTTTTTTTAAATATTAAAAAGATTATAAATTTAACATTTGTCTTTGACAGCCCAGTGTTCAAGGCTCCCCCCGACTATCAGCAAGGTGTCACTGCTGATCCAAAAACAGGGTTGGACTGGCAACTGTCCTCGACCCCAGGACGTAGTGGCTAAGTGGAGACCCGTCACTAGGATGCAGGTGAGTCGGATCCAAGGATCATCACTATGGTCCAGAACCAAAAGTGGACAGGCCTGGCCCTCAAGGACTTCGTGCAAAAGGACAAGGTATGTAAACATAATACATAAAAATACATACCTTTTTTTCTTGTGAGCAGATATTTGTAATCCTGGAGTAAATACTAAATGCACCTTCTTTTGACCACAGGAGTTGTTGCCACCAAAGCCTTTGCCATGGGCTCCATCGTTTGTGATTTTCATGGCAAGGTAATCACAGGAGCAGAGGGCCGGAAGTTGGTCAAGTCCATCAAGGGTAACATGGGCTACCTTTTCTTTTTCCACTCTGCTGGTCAGGACCTCTGTGTGGACGCTGAGACTTTCCCTTGCGAGTGTCACCCAACAGAAAACACCATGGGCCGGAAGATCAACCATTCCTCCAAGAGAGCAAACCTGAGGCCGGTACACTGCATGATGAACTTCCCTGAAGGACAGAGGGATGTCATCCTGTTTCAGGCAAAGAGACATTTGTTTGTGTGAGGAGCTGCTGTTTGACTGCAGCGTCAAGCGCAAGTCTTTTCAAGGAGAAGGACTGACCCTTGACTGACTGGATGAGTGAACACATCATGCCATTCATTCACCAGTAGATTCTTGTTTTATGTTACAAGACTACATCAATGTCCTGGAGCTGGAGTGGCTGGATTTTTTTTTTTTTTTTGTAAATAAAAATAAACAGTTTATACATGCCTTTAATGTGCTTTTTGATTTTATTGCAAAACAAAACGCCAGTGAAAGACCTGAATCTTGTCTATATGTTACCCTTAGTCTGCATCAAATCTGCCCTCTTTGTTGAGACCAGTGGTGGAAAGAGTACTGAAAAAGCATACTCAAGTAAAAATACAGTTACTTGTCAAACAATGCAGTGCTAATAGAGTAATAGTACCTGTCCTAAATACTACTCAAAGTAGGAGTAAAAAGTTGCCCTTTTAAAAGTACTCAGGAGAAGGTGAGTAGTGAGTATTATGCTTTGGATGTTATTCCACCTTATACCCTGCAAATTAAAGATGTAGCTTATACTCTTTTATGGACACACACACACTTACATTCTCCATCACAATCATATATTTATACACACACACACACACACACACACACACACACACACACACACACACACACACACACACACACACACACACACACACACACACACTGTTCAAGCTACAACCACTAAACTTAGACTAAACCTTCACACTGTGCTGACTCGAGTCGTTTGCTCTTTTCAGACTGGTCAGACTAACAGTTTTCCTAAAATTGCTGATCAAAGCTAATTTATTGAGACTCATTTAAGCTTTCTTTCTTTCTTTCTTTCTTTCTTTCTTTCTTTCTCTCTTTCATTCTAACTCTAAACTAAATTCAAATGTTGACAGGTTTAGAGGCTCCTCAGACTTCATAACTGTCATTCTATGTCCTCGATTGTGATCCATCGAGACTCATTTTCCATTTCTCATTTTCAGCACAATGATCTAAAATCAAATTGTAATGAGATGTTTTACACAGTTTTAAAGTATAAAAATATTTCATCTTTCTTTTTAAGTTCATTTTGTGGATTATATGTGTTCAGGTCAGTATTTGTGTTTGGATAAACGACCAGAGCCTGCAAACATATACCTGTCCACCGGATGGCGATGTGGATCTAGAATCCTAAAAGACCATGGAAGGAGTGGGGTGAAGAGACCAGGCTAAGATTCTCCCCAGGTGATGCCGTTTACCTGGTCTCACACAAGTTTATTGTAAAGTGGTTCAGTACAGATACAGTTTCAATACAGGTTTAAAACAACTTGAGGGCGAGTAAAGGATGACAGAATTTTCATTTTTTGGTGAACTATCCCTTTAAAGTTACTTAGGTACATTTGGGAAAATTCTGTTAGGTCTAACAAACAAAGCTAAGGCAGTATTACACCCAAGCCCCCACAGGTGAGAATGGCCTATCGAGCTATGGGACAAGCTAAAAAACTCGGTAACGCTTTAGATTACGACCCGGAAAGTACTGCATAATTAAAGCAAATTTACAGCATAACTTTCTGTAATTATAGTGTAACTATAAAGTAAGTACTTGTATGTAAATGGGAACAACATGTAATATTTGACAAATAAAGGGGTAACTATCAGGAAAATTGACAAATTATTTATACTGTAAGTATTTTTTATTTAAGGTGTAATTATCCGTGTTGTTTCATGTAGTATTGTATTTTTCCCCTCTTGTTTCATGTAGTTACAGGGTAAGTACAATAAAAACACAAATACAAGCTGATATAACTCAGAAATATTTATTTGTAAAGCAACTTAATTCAGAACAGATGTGACACTTCTTATTCATTTTTTTAAATAAACTTTTCATTTCAATGATAATATCCTGACAGAAGAGGCACGTTTTGTCCCTTTCTTTTCTTCTTCTTTTTTGTTATTTCAATTGATGGATCTTAAGAGGAATCCCGTGTCTTTGGAAATTTTGTATTATTAGTTATTAAAAGAAAAAGTAGTACACCAAGAAATGCTGTCATAATTCAGTAATCTTTTCGTATCCGATCAGCTGTTACCAGCGCGTGCATGAGACGCCTCAAGCTTTCATGACCTCATGCGCGTTTCATCTGAAACACACGAGAACTGGCGCCGCCCGTCTCTGTCTTGTCTTCTACTCATGTTTGTTTCTAATTGCTATTATCATATATTATGTTATTGTTTGTATTTTTTGTGAGCATTAAAACAAATAAAAACCAACAGCATCCGACATCCGCATGACCAGAGTTTTTCGGCGCGCACACGTCATGCTTAAATCAAGTTCTGTCAAGTGTGAACTCAACCCTGGCGATATATTCTACAGTTTAAAAAAAATTATATATTGTTATTTTTCTTACAAACACTCATCGTTTCACTTGAAAGACATTGATTCATTCATTGGGATTGTATGGATTACTGTAGTTATTGCTGTATGTGCTGTTTGATGCCTTCATTCTTAGGAACCCAAATGTTTTCATTAGCAGAGATGATTTATTTATTTATGTATATGACTTTATTCTTTATTTAGCATAAAGTCGGTAACAGTAAACAGTGAGGACACTTCTGCACACTGTATTTTCAGTGTAACAATTAGCCTACATAATACAGAATACTAGAGACATGTGGGATTCCTTAAGATTCATCTGTGGCAAGGACGAAAAAGAAGAGGAACAAGAGGAAGATGAAGCCAAGCAAGAGAAATGAATGTGTTGTAAATCTGTTTAAAAAAAACTTTTTAATTTTTTTTTAATAAAGGTTTCCGAGTGATATCAGATTGTGTATGTGTTTTTATTGTACTTACCCTGTAACTACATGAATCAAGAGGGGAACAAGCACCACTTTAATTTGCAGCCTGCAGATTCACACTTACCCTGTAACTACTTGAAATGAGGAACAAGAACCACTTTAATTTGCAGCCCGCAGATTCATACTTACCCTGTAACTACATGAAGCAAGAGGGGAACAAGAGCCACTTTAATTTACAGCCCAGCATATTCACACTTACCCTGTAACTGTCACGTTACATACAAAGGACAAACAGGTGCGAGGACTCAAGTGCAGAAATGAATTTATTTATAAAAATAAAACAAACAAAATACAAAACAAAACCCACGAGGGGGAAAACTACATAAACTAGAAAAGACAAGAACATACCGACACGGGAACTGGGAGGACGTAGACAAGACAAGGATCCGACAAAGACTGACAAACACAAGGGCTATATAAAGGAGAAATCAAGCTGGGAATGAGGTGGCACAGGTGGGGCAAATGAAACCAATAATCAGGTAACAAGGGGGAGGGATCAAACAATGACAGCGGCACATGGCCACACTAACAAAACCCACATGTGCACACAAGACAGGACAGGCATGTGACATTACCCCCTCCTTAAGGAGGCGGCTGCAGGCGCTCCACTAGGGACGGGAGGACAGACCAGAGGGGCACGGGAGGGACAGACCAGAGGGCGGCACGGGAGGGACAGACCAGGGCGGCACGGGAGGGACAGACCAGGGCGGCACGGAGAGGGACAGACCAGGGCGGCACGGGAGGGACAGACCAGGGGCGGCACGGGAGGGACAGACCAGGGCGGGCGGGAGGGACAGACCAGGGGCGGGACGGGAGGGACAGACCAGGGCGGGGACGGGAGGACAGACCAGGGCGGACGGGGAGGGACAGACCAGGGGCGGGACGGGAGGGACAGACCAGGGGCGGGACGGGGAGGGACAGACCAGGGCGGGGCGGAGAGGGACAGACCAGGGGCGGGGACGGGAGGGACAGACCAGGGCGGGACGGGAGGGACAGACCAGGGCGGGGACGGGAGGGACAGACCAGGGCGGGGCGGAGGGACAGACCAGGGGCGGGACGGGAGGGACAGACCAGGGCGGGCGGGGCGGGGCGGGGCGGGGCGGGAGGGACAGACCAGGCGGCGGGGCTGGGAGGGACAGACCAGGGCGGCACGGGAGGACAGACCAGGGGCGGCACGGGAGGGACAGACCAGAGGCGGCTGGAGGGACAGACCAGGGCGGCACGGGAGGGACAGACCAGGCGGCACGGGAGTGGACAGACCAGGGCGGCACGGGAGGGGACAGACCAGGGCGGCACGGGAGGGACAGACCAGGGCGGCACGGGAGGGAAAGACCAGGGCGGCACGGGAGGGAAAGACCAGGGCGGCACGGGAGGGAAAGACCAGGGCGGCAGGGAGGGAAAGACCAGGGCGGCACGGGAGGGAAAGACCAGGGCGGCACGGGAGGGAAAGACCAGGGCGGCACGGGAGGGAAAGACCAGGGCGGCACGGGAGGGAAAGACCAGGGCGGCACGGGAGGGAAAGACCAGGGCGGCACGGGAGGGACAGACCAGGGCGGCACGGGAGGGACAGACCAGGGCGGCACGGGAGGGACAGACCAGGGCGGCACGGGAGGGACAGACCAGGCGGCACGGGAGGGACAGACCAGGGCGGCACGGGAGGGACAGACCAGGGCGGCACGGGAGGGACAGACCAGGGCGGCACGGGAGGGACAGACCAGGGCGGCACGGGAGGGACAGACCAGGGCGGCACGGGAGGGACAGACCAGGGCGGCACGGGAGGGACAGACCAGGGCGGCACGGGAGGGACAGACCAGGGCGGCACGGGAGGGACAGACCAGGGCGGCACGGGAGGGACAGACCAGGGACCAGGCACGGGAGGGACAGACCAGGGCGGGACGGGAGGGACAGACCAGGGCGGGACGGAGGGACAGACCAGGGGCGGGACGGGAGGGTCAGACCAGGGCGGGACGGGAGGGTCAGACCAGGGGCGGGACGGGAGGGTCAGACCAGGCGGGACGGGAGGGACAGACCAGGGCGGGGCGGGACGGGAGGGACAGACCTGGGAGAAACAGATAAGGAAGGGGAGAACAAGGGAGGGACAGGGAACACAAAGAGTTCAGGGGCCGGAGTGGCCAGCAGAGTTCAGGCGGCCGGAGGGCCGGAGTGGCCAGCAGAGTTCAGGCGGCCGGGGCCGGAGTGGCCAGCAGAGTTCAGGCGGCCGGAGGGCCGGAGTGGCCAGCAGAATTCAGGCGGCCGGGGGCCGGAGTGGCCAGCAAGCAGAGTTCAGGCAGCCAGGGGCTGAAGTGGCCAGCAAAGTTCAGGCGGCCGGGGCTGGAGTGGCCAGCAGAGTTCAGGCGGCCGGGGCTGGAGTGGCCAGCCGAGTTCAGGCAGCCAGAGGGGCTGGAGTGGCCAGCAGAGTTCGGGCGGCCGGAGGGCCGGAGTGGCCAGCAGAGTTCAGGCGGCCGGGGGCCGGAGGGCCAGCAGAGTTCAGGCAGCCAGGGGCTGAAGTGTCCAGCAAAGTTCAGTTGGCCGGGGGCTGGAGTGGCCAGCAGAGTTCAGGCGGCCGGGGGGGCTGGAGTGGCCAGCCGAGTTCAGGCAGCCAGAGGGGCTGGAGTGGCCAGCAGAGTTCGGGCGGCCGGGGAGCCGGAGTGGCCAGCAGAGTTCAGGTTGCCGGGGCGGACTGCAGAGTTCAGGCTGCCGGGGCGGACTGCAGAGTTCAGGCTGCCGGGGCGGACTGCAGAGTTCAGGCTGCCGGGGCGGACTGCAGAGTTCGGGCTGCCGGGGCGGACTGCAGAGTTCGGGCTGCCGGGGCGGACTGCAGAGTTCGGGCTGCCGGGGCGGCCAACAGGGTTCGGGCGGCCGGGGCGGCCAACAGGGTTCGGGCGGCCGGGATGGCCAACAGGGTTCAGGCGGCCGGGGGGGCCTGAGTGGCCAGCAAAGTTCAGGCGGCCGGGATGGCCAGCAGAGTTCAGGTGGCTCGGGCAGAGCAGGGCGTTGCGGCGCGGGCAGAGCAGGGCGCCGTTGCGCGCGGGCAGAGCAGGGCGCCGTTGCGCGGGCAGAGCAGGGCGCCGTTGCGCGCGGGCAGAGCAGGGCGCGTTAGTCCAGCCGGGCGGCACATCCAGCACAGTGTCCGCCGGAACGGGTCCGCCGGCTCAGTGTCCGCCGGAAACGGGACCGCCGGCTCTGGGTCCGCCGGAAACGGGTCAGACGGCTCAGGGTCAGACGGCTCAGGGTCAGACGGCTCAGGGTCAGCCGGCTCAGGGTCAGCCGGCTCAGGGTCAGCCGGCTCAGGGTCAGCCGGCTCAGGGTCCGCCGGCTCAGGGTCCGCCGGCTCAGGGTCCGCCGGCTCAGGGTCCTCCAGAATAGGGATCACCGGAACAGGGATCACCGGGACTGGGACCACCGGAACTGGGACCACCAGGACTGCCTCTGGGGGCTCGGAGAAAGTCCTGTGCTTCTCCCAAGCCCTCCAGAAGGCCACCATAACGTATCCGGTCACAGCCCTCCAGGCCATGTCCGGACTTGGGACCACCGGATCAGGAATCCCGAACACGATCCACCGGGACTGGGACCACCGGAACACGATCCAACGGCACTGGGACCACCGAACACGATCCACCGGCACAGGGACCACCGAACACGATCCACCGGAACTGGGACCACCGAACACGATCCACCGAACAGGGGACCACCGGCACTGGGACCACCGGTACAGGGACCACCGCACAGGGACCACCGAACAGTCACGGAGCGCTCCTTCCTTTCCTCCTCCGCTTACGGACCACGGGACAGGATCCACCGCACCGGATCCACCCGAACACGATCCACCAGAACCGGGACCACCGAACACGATCCACCGACTGGGCCCACCGGAACAGGGACCACCGCACAGGCACCACCGTACACGATCCACCAGAAACGGGACCTCCGCACACGGTCCACCGGAACCGATCCACCGGATCGTGGACCACTGGAAGTGGGTCCACTGGAAAAGGATCCACTGGGGTTGGGACTACTGGAGTGGAGACCACCCGAGCAGGGACCACCAGAGCAGGGAACATCTCCCTGGCAGTTCTCTCCTGCTGGCGAGAAATACCTCCACCATCGCCTCAAAGGTGCAATTATCATATGCCCTCCTGAGCAGCCAGTCCATGGGCTCATCGAGGGCATAATTAAAAAGGTCCTTGAGGGCAGAGTCCCCCAGTTTGAGCCCCTTGGCGGTCCTCTGGAATTTCCCGGCAAAACTCCTGAGCTCTCCCTTCCTGGCGGAGAAGTTGGAGGACTCAAACCGGAGAATCCTCTCATACTGAGGGCAGGTGGTAAAGGACTCGAATCGAGTCCTCTTTCTGCTGAGTCCTAACATTGGTCGGATCCTTCTGTCACGTTACATACAAAGGACAAACAGGTGCGAGGACTCAAGTGCAGAAAATAGGATTTAATATAAAACAAAACAAAACAAACTACAAAACAAAACCCACGAGGGGGAAAATACATAAACTAGAAATACATATAAACTGAACATACCGACACGGGAACTGGGAGACGTAGACATTACAAGGATCCGACAAAGACTGACAAACACAAGGGCTATATAAAGGGGAGAAATCAAGCTGGGCTGAGGGGACACAGGTGGGGCAAATGAAACCAATAATCAGATAACAAGGGGGAGGGATCAAACAATGACAGAGGCACATGGCCACACTAACAAACCCACATGTGCACACAAGACAGGACAGGCATGTGACATCAACCTTCTTTTTTTTCTCCAAATGTTTACGTTCAGTAAGTTATGCTGCTTGACTATTGCACTTTGAAACCTATGACTCCTTTCTGTACAGATAAATCCAGCATCTGAAATTGAATGCTATGTTTGTTTATTAGAGCTATATGCTGTATAATTTTCAGTTTTCAGAGCTATTCAATTCATTTGGACAAATATAAGTCAGGAAGAGTTAGAAAAAAAAATATTAATGAATGTAAATGACATTGTCATTGTTTACTCACTGTTTACTGTCTTTTGAGGATGCTAGAATGTGTTGGTCCAGTATTTCACATTGAGCAGGGTAAGGTCATCTTAAGTTAAGTTGTTCAGCTGCTAGCTGTTCATTTTCTTTAGAATAATATAACCAGGAAGATTGTTTTATTATAAATGAATGTAAATGGCATTTTCTTTGTTTACTCACTGTTTACTTCCTTTTGAAGGTGTGAAAATGTGTTGGTTGAGTATTGCACATTAAGCAGGGTAAGCCCAAGCTAAGTTTACATTACAGTACATGACTACTTTGGTCTGGTTTACATAGTTACTGCCGTTCAGAATATGCTGGATTTTTGTCAGTAGACTGATCTTTTCCCCATGAACCTGAATATACCTTATTTTTAAGTCCTGTAATTTGGTTCATGCTGGCTAAATAAAAGTTTCACTGAACATACAGTATACCTTGACTGCACCTTGTTTTTTCCAATTTCTACATATCATGATTACACATTATTTAAGGGGTAAATATTATTTTTCTCCTGGCTATAATAATTGTCTCTTGTTTATTGGTACAATAATTTTGATTAGTTTTGGAGTTGCAGTGATTTGCAGCTGGTAATGGATGGTAAAGAGGTTCTATTGAGTAAGATAGTGGCCTATCTTAAAAAGAATTTAACAAATGAACGTGAACTAGTTCATTTTTAGATATGTGAACTTAGTTCATTTAAAAAAAAAAAGAACTATGAACATGAACTAGTTCATTATCATCTGTGTGAACTGAACTTTGAGCTAGTTCTCTTTAGGTATGAACTGGCACAACACTGCTCAATTCACGGCATTCACGCGAACTGGAGCCGCGTCTATCGCACTCTCTCTCACCTCACTTCAGTGTCTGGACTCTACAAGACAAGCTATGGACTCCCTTCTCTCTTCACCTCCTGAGATCTCACCTGATCATCCGTCATCAGTGATCGCCTGCCTGTGCCCACGCCGACCGCTCATCCTCTGCCTACAGGAGAAAGATCTGTTCATCACCAGAGAAGATGTTGTGTTCACTCGTCTGCTGCTGATCCTCCTCAGTCTTCACTTCATAAACCCGTTCATCACATTCCTCGTCTGTTTCCTTCTGTTGTCTGACAGTACCAGCACTTTGAGCTCAAGATGAGGACAGGTTGCAGCTCTGCGTGTCCCTTGATTACATGCACACAAAATACAACATTAAATTCATCAAATAAATACGGCTCCTGACTAGGGTCAATACACCTGCTGTGATGTCATCAGATACTGGCGATCAAAGTCCTCAAAGCTCAACATGCTCAAGGAAATGATGTCATCATCATTAACAGCCACAGCAAAACTCAAATCAGTCAAAAATACATCAATGAATTCAACTCTTTATAGCACAACAATAAATAACTCCCAAAGGAACTCTCTTTAACACTGCAAACACCACCCAGAGCCAAATGATGGCAACAGGAGTGTGTGTATCTGCTGTGTCCAGGTTATGGTCAGGATTGGTGTGTCTTTGCTGTTGGGTGCAGGCTGTCTTTCACCCCAGGTGTGTTCATTCCAGCCGATTCATGTTTGTTGTGCTGTGATTTGTGGTAACTCGTGCTTCTGTCGCAGCTCGTGTGTATGCTCAGATGGAGCGAAGATTTACGTGTTATTTTCAACAAACCATATTATAGATGAGTATGCTTTATCAGATTTGAGACGAACCGCAGTGCAAGTGTGTGTGGAACTGTTACACCCTACAACTAACAGTGTGTGTGTGTGTGTGTGTGTGTGTGTGTGTGTGTGTGTGTGTGTGTGTGTGTGTGTGTGTGTGTGTGTATGTGTGTGTGTGTGTGTGTGTGTGTGTGTAAAGAATGAGGCATGACTGCCCCTACTGACCTCTGTGATGGGAGGGTCAAAGCCCTGAAGAGATGAGGAGAGACGGGGTTGGTCAGTGACAGACAGAGAGATTCACTTTCCCAGCCTTTATTCCATAGTCTCTGTCTAGATCCTCACACACTCGCTTTCATGCAAATAAAACATCAATGAAATAATAAAGTTAAATGAATAAATACGGTTCCTGACTGGGGTCAATACACCTGCTGTGATGTCATCAGAATAATAAGGTGATGAGTCCTCAAAGCTCAACATGCTCAAGGAAATGATGTCATCGCCATTAACAGCCACAGCAAAACTCAATCGGTCAAAAATACATCAATAAACTCAAACAGTTTGTTGAGAACGAGGAAACATGAGGCAGATCTAGACTCACCTGAAGTAAGAAGATGATGAGGAAATAAACACTATTTCTTCTTCTGAACTGCTCAAACTAATTCTGCGGTCAGAGATCCATATGGTGAACTACAAAGAGAAAACAACATCAAGAGTGTGTGAGATTTCACCATCAGATCCACAAGCAGAGCAGGAAAACACACAGTGTGTAGCTTTGCATCTGTAGACAGACATATGAGGAAAACACAACCTCTGCCAAACCTTTTCTGGAGTCGCTTATCAAACTTGTGTAACACTGAGAATTAATTTTGGGCCAGAGACTCAGTTCTTATCAATAAAGAAAGGAGGAAAAAAGGGAAATCCTTACTAGTTCAGACTCCAGATCCGTGGGGCTGGCAATCCTTTTACACATTATCTTCTCCATCCCTGCCCAAAACAACAACCTGACCTGACCTGTGTTTTAGGCCACACAACATTATAAATCTGTGTCCTTTAATTATGAAATAAAGTAATACAGTCACTCTTCATCAAGCATTAGGATTACACACAAATACAACATCTTCAAAGAGTTTCCATACGGATAGAAAGTCATTACACATGAACATATTACAGAAATAAACACGAATGTAATGATTCAAGTGTGTGTGTGTGTGTGTGTGTGTGTGTGTGTGTGTGTGTGTTGTCAAATTAATCAACTGAGCGTCAATTAACGTCTTATTACACATTAATTTTGAACAGAAACAATCACTGAACACTCACGAAATCCATGTTATGTTAGTAATGATGTTATTTTTATCCAGATGTGGTCCAAACGCAGATTTAACATCTTAAAATCAGCATCAAGTTTTCACTTCGCTTCTCTCAAAATGGCGGATCTCTAATCCTCTCACCGTTGATCTTAAACATGCGCGTTACCTCAATAACTGGACCCTAAAGGGATAGTTCAGCAAAAATTACAATTCTGTCATCATTTATCCTTTCATCAGTGCTGGGGACCCCAATCACAAAGTCTTCCCATAAGTTATAGTTGCTGTTTTTAAATGCTGGTTATGATAAACGGATATAAATGGTCTTTACCTGCAGCTCAGGGTCATTCTCGAGCTCAGGTGCGATAAACAGCTGCTTCCTCTGCCAAACGATAGAAGACATTCACAGGTGTGGTTTCCTTTAACGGACTGTAGGTAAATATACACCTCATCCAGCGCTCTTTCTGTGTTCTGTCTTATAAAATATCCCGTTATATTTCTGTGAGAAACCGCTGCAAACGAGTCAGTGCTGAGAGTGAATCCCCGAGTGAATCAAACTGAATCAGTTTCAGAGCTGTTTGAAAACCCGTTCGAGCGATTCGACCCAACAGTGACTGATTCTGGATCTGCCATCGCTAGTTCTGATTCAGAACATCTGACAGAAAACACACACAACCTGATGCTATATCACATTGTGTTTGAGTATAAAAAGGGTTTAGCGATGTCCCTGCTCATTCAGAAACTGTAGAATATAAAGAAGACATTTTGACAAACGTCTCAGTGTTTTTGTTCATACAATGAAATACAATAATCAACAAAACTGGTGACCAACATTCTTCAAAATATCTTCTTTTGAGTTCCACAGACAAAGAAATACATACAGGTTTAAAAGGACATGGAAACAATCCGAACTACATTTGAAATATTGTGAATATGACTGATTTGAAATAGGCTCTGGTGCCGAACCAGCACTCAATCTGCCCTGGTGGAAAAGGGCTATGAGCAAACTAATCAAGCTCCTTCGGTTTACTGACTAGACAGCAGAGGCGGACAGAGTACACAGCTTCATTGTTTGAGTAAAGTACAGATTCCTCAAAATTGTACTCAAGTGCTGTACTCAAGTAAATGTACTCCGGCACTGTCCGGCTCTGCATTCCAGTATTTTGAGCTTCCAGTCAGACAGCACTGCGTCATAGCCTAAGCCATTGGATGTAGTTAGTCTAGTTTGAAGTTAGAGACGTTGGAAGCAACAGTTTTTTGACCGTGTGCACCGTGTCCATGTATAATTTAATGTTTTGGAAGTAAACATTTAAAAGGTAGACTGTTTGGTTTGCCCGTGTTTCAAATACTGGTTGTAGTTAGACTGACTTCAAAAGGTGGTACAGAAGAATTAGAAGCAACTGCCCATACAGTAACTTCAGATGAGAACCAATACAGAATGAACAAAACATACTTCATCACCTGATCCCAGAGAAAGAGACATTAGCACAATGCTTAACCAGACAATAAAGGAAATGACACAACATTACACTCAACTTTATAAAGTTATTTATTGAGTTAACCGTTCCATTGGAATAATATTGAATACATGTAAAGAGATGAACAAATATATGTCTTTGTGTCACAAACACAAGTCTGCCAGACATTCATGTGTGAATCGCTTCCTGTACATTTGCAGCTCGCTTCCTGTACATCTGTGGATTTCCAAACATTTCTAGCGTCAAAACGTCCTGACAAATCCACAGATAGGTGGAGCAAGGTCAAAACTCAAACTAAGACCAAAACAATCAATCAAAAACATAGATGGACAAATCTGTTCCCCTATCATGAGTGGGTATTTCTATTATATAACGAGATATAAAGCCCTATTTCTATTATATAACGAGATATAAAGCCCTATTTCTATTATATAACGATATAAAGTCCTATTTCTATTATATAACGAGATATAAAGTGCTATTTCTATTATATAATGAGATATAAAGACCTATTTCTATTATATAACGAGATATAAAGCCCTATTTCTATTATATAACGATATAAAGCACTATTTCTATTATATAACGAGATATAAAGTGCTATTTCTATTATATAATGAGATATAAAGCCCTATTTCTATTATATAACGAGATATAAAGCCCTATTTCTATTATATAACGAGATATAAAGCCCTATTTCTATCATATAACGAGATATAAAGCCCTATTTCTATTATATAACGATATAAAAGCCTATTTCTATTATATAACGAGATATGAAGCCCTATTTCTATTATATAACGAGATATAAAGCCCTATTTCTATTATATAACGAGATATAAAGTGCTATTTCTATTATATAACGAGATATAAAGCCCTATTTCTATTATATAACGAGATATGAAGCCCTATTTCTATTATATAACGAGATATAAAGCCCTATTTCTATTATATAACGAGATATAAAGCCCTATTTCTATTATATAACGAGATATAAAGTGCTATTTCTCGGGTGGAGTCCCCCGTCTGTGGGTTTGTGTGCACGTCTTGATGCTAGAAATGTTTTGAAATCCATAAATGCACAGGAAGCGATTCACAAATGCACAGGAAGCGATTCACAAATGAATGCCAGGCAGAGTTGTGTAAGTGACAAACACAATTATTGTGAACACTCCTAACATGTGTTTGTGAATCTCTTTACACTGGAATAAAGGAACAGTTCTCAGGTCATATCTGAAAGCCCTGAGGCTGAAAAGAGCAGCTTTTGGCTCTGGATGAGGAGAAAGGAGAAGTGCAGGGCTGGAAGGGAGACGTCCCTTCGACTGCTCCTCCACCAGGAGACGTCCCGGGATCAAAGGTGCGGGGGTGCAGATCTACCAGCCAAACCATCCCTTTTTTCTGCTTTCCTTGACTTCATTGAACCATTCATGAGCTAAAATGGCATCTAAGGTGATCCGTGATCGCGTGTCACACAGTTTCTTGAGAAGATCCTGGGATTCTGTCAAAGTTTACAGAAGAGAACCGATTAGTCAAGTCTATATTTACTGACAGTCAGAAGCAGATTTGGAGAAGGTAATGTTACCATGAAATACACGGCTTTTGCTGCTGTTACTATGACATTCTCTGGATGAACATTTATTCACTGCTACACATTCAGTGTCAAGCCGCTGTGTTTTACACTTTGCTCCTCACGGTTCGACACTAATCATTTTACTGTCACTTGAGTCAGAGCTTTGTGTGTTATTTTGTTCTTGTTGTTGCTCTCACCTTCGGACAGATCTTTCCAAAAGGAAGGCGTATCCTTTGACCAGCTTTTCCAAGATTTGGTTGAAGTGGTCAAGCAGTTCATCTTCTCCTGTGAGCACATGTTCAGTGTTTAGTAAACCATCATCAATCATCAAACACATCAACAGTGAAGGGTGTTCAGAAAGCCAACTCACGTCTTCCTTCAGTGAGCAGAGGCTCTGTGAAGTCCACCAGCTTCACATGAAGGGTGATTGGGTGGATCAGAACTTTCTTCATATTTGGATAAAATCCACAATCCAAGCAGTGCTGCAGAATTGAAATAAGCTGCCTAATGATGTGTTTGGCTGAATCCTCTTGGAAGCGACCGCTGTAGCACTGGTAGAACGTTAACATGGACACGAGTGGAGGGATCGCCCAGGACCAGGATGTCTTCATCTTCCAGCAGAAACAGGTCAATCGCCTTCACAATATTATTATTGGAAGTCTTTTGAAGACGCAACATTGTGAATGCCTCTTGGCTGAGAAGTCTGGAGTAGCCGGGCTAAAGAAAAGAGATTGACAAAAGGTTAGTTGAGTCCTAACTAATCTCACATCTCCTAACTGAAGGCCGGCTTTACTTGACTTTCAGCCTCTAAACTCTAGGGCTGCCCGACTAAAGAGAGTCATTCATTCAAGCCACTAGTCGACTAATCACATGTTTATATTCATTTAATGACTTACCTGGGAATATTAAACCACACACTTTGAGCTTAAAGAGTGAGGGAAACTAAAGAAGAAAGCAATGTGCTTCACTACGGATGTTTCTAAGCTATGTCAATTATATCTTGAACTGTCTACATACAGGTTTATCAATTACCAGAGTGGAATAAAACGCCTCGGAGAGAATCTCATGCAGAATAAAGTCAACTTACCAACTCCACCAGCCTGTCAGTCGGGCGCTTCTGAACAAACATGATGAGCACCTAAAAAATGAAGAGAATGCTTAGCAAACGGTAAACTGATCCCATTTATCTCCAATCTGCACATCAAAGCTGTAAACCCTGATGTTTATGTGAGGACTGAGAGAGAAACGAGAGGCAAAGGTGTGGTGAACAGAAAGAGCAACATACGGATTTGTCATCCGAGTTCCGATATCCCCAATGAATCCTGCAATTGCCACGCGACCGCATTTCCTTTCCCACATCATACAGAGAATGAAATGTTTCTGAAACACAACAGCATGTTAATATCCAGCATGAGACTGAAGTCCAGACACAACACACCTGAGCAGATCAGGTGAGGAGTTCAGACTCACAGCAGAAACATCCGAGCGGGAATAACTGGACACTCACCGGCTGTGGGCTCTGCGCTGGAGGTGTGTGGAAGCTCCGGCTCATGGGTTTGGGTGGGATGTTTTACAGCTTTCCACTTTCTCCAGAAATTCTTATTTTTGGTGTATTTTTCTGCGAGCAGCAAATACTGATTAGAAACGTGTTTTATGAGCACAGATTAGGGCTGATGATTCACTAGTGAAACTCCTAATGTGGAGCTGCTTTATGCTGCTAGTTCATGGGAATTATTAGCAGGTTTGGCACTGAAGTTCATGTTCCTGGAAGAAGCTGAAGAACTGAAGCTAACAGCAGAAACGGACATGAATCCGAGCGGGAATAACTGGACACTCACCGGCTGTGGGCTCTGCGCTGGATGTGTGGAAGCTCTGCCCGGCTCAAAAGCACACACTTCGGTTTCATGGGTTTGGCAGAGACGACCCTTCACAGCCTCCCACAGTCTCCCGAGGCCAGGACAGACTTTCCACCCTCCTGTGTGTTCTTCTGCAAACAACAAATATTGATTAGAAACGGGTTTTATTCGCACAGATTCAGAGCCGGACAGTGACGGAGTACACTTACTTGAGTACAGCACTTAAGTACAATTTTGAGGGATCTGAACTTTACTCGAGTATCATTTTTGGGGAGTACTCAATTCAGGAGCAGGTTGTTTGAATTGTGGGTTCATTAGATTATTATTCTTAATGAAAAACACAACAACAACACAGTACAATGACAAACTCACTTAAATAGCTTGTGTTGCTCTGAACATGCTTCATTACGCACACACGTTAAGTGTGTATTTCTACTGTCTGTTGACTCTAACTGAACTAAATTATTTTATTACTATGAAAACAAAATCAAAACGCCGGCGGGGGCGGAGCCACGGTGTGCGAAAGTGATGTAACCGGTGTTGAGTCTGAACACCGTAACACCGCCATCGTGAGCAAGCCTATCACACATTAATGTAAGCTGAGCATTGGCGTTGATGTTCTGGAGTATGCGGTGTGTTTAACACAGTCAGGTTCAAATGTGGGGGCAAAACATCCATTAAAACTCTAGCAGAGGTTTGTCAGAGCGTTGCCATTGTGCTATTGCCTTGCGGGCGAGTGAGAAATGTTAAATAAAGCGACATGATAAAAAGATGAAAATGACTTTCACTTCCTTTTACATTCTCTAAGGTATTAACACATAACTCCCTGTAGGACGTTTCTGTACATAAATGTAAGCACTGTGGCAGTAATAATGCAATATTTAGAAAATGTACTCTTAATACTCAAGAACTTTTAAAAACAAGTACTTCAGTGCTTTTACTTGAGTAGACATCTGACTGTAATACTTTTACTTCAGTAAAATTTAGCAAGCCATAAACATCTCTTACACTGATTATGCACTGGAAGCTTGGATCAGAAACATGTGTTGTGCTTCCCTGAGAACTCAAAGCATGGAAACTACAGGAATAACCAGGATTAGAGAGTTGTGTGCATAAAACATCCCGTTTGCCCTGTGAGACACGAGCTACAATTGATCTCCACACTATATTTGCTCATATTCTCTCTTCATCAATATTATCAGCACATATTTCACATCTACACCCTGATCTCCTGAACAGCAAACATTAGATCTCGATGAGGCTCGTGTTGGTCCTCGCAGAAAGAGGAGGCCGTTTTGAGGCATTTGATCTTTCTTTATTCATTATATCTAGCCAAGTTTCATAAGTTTCTCCTTAGAGTCCATGAGCGGAAGTAAACATGCACACACTCGCAGCGCCGCCATCTTGTGCTCCTGCATATGCGCTGCTCCACAGAAGTGCTCTCGGTTATGTGTGTGCTCGTGTCAGGTGTGGGTTTGTGTGTGCTCGTGTCAGGTGTGGGTTTGTGTGTGCTCGTGTCAGGTGTGGGTTTGTGTGTGCTCGTGTCAGGTGTGGGTTTGTGTGTGCTCGTGTCAGGTGTGGGTTTGTGTGTGCTCGTGTCAGGTGTGGGTTTGTGTGGAGCTCGTGTCAGGTGTGGGTTTGTGTGGAGCTCGTGTCAGGTGTGGGTTTGTGTGGAGCTCGTGTCAGGTGTGGGTTTGTGTGGAGCTCGTGTCAGGTGTGGGTTTGTGTGGAGCTCGTGTCAGGTGTGGGTTTGTGTGGAGCTCGTGTCAGGTGTGGGTTTGTGTGGAGCTCGTGAGTTACCTGTGGTTGTGTTGTCCTCCCACGCGACTCTCGGGGCCGCCGGTGGTTCTTCGGATGCCGCTGTTGAGCTGCGGCTGCCGGGCTTGCTCACAGCGCCACCCCGCGGCGGAGCCTCGAACACCTCGGAGCTGCTGCAGCTCTCCAGCTCCACGGGTGTGTGTGTAGACATGATGTGCGCCAGTCTCAGATTCACACGGGATTTGCTGTAGCAAGTGTGTTTGAAAAGTGTCTGCTCGGAAGAGTCCGTCAAAGTAACTCAATGTATATAAATGTATATAAATAAGAACTGCTGGCGAAGTTATATTGACACTGTATGGTGACAGATTGTGGATCTCCGCGAGCTGTGTGAACACTGTAATAACACTCAGTCTGCTTCGATCGCTCTGAGTTCTGATAATCGCGAGGATTAACTCAACCTCTCCGCCTGTGACGTCAACTCCGCCCTGTGACGTCACGCGAACAGTGCAAACACAGCTCGTTATTCCCCAAACACAACTACAGTGTCATCATTTACTGCATGAAGAGCAGATTGAACCGAGGCTTTATTCTCCGCTGTGAAACAAACACACTCACCCTGTGAATGCTAACATTAGTGTGTGTGGTCTTTATGGCCAAAAACACACTGCAGTCGTTTATTAATCAGCGTTTATTCAGTCTCACACACACTGAGCCAATACATTCTGAGCATTACCGACTGTAAAGTGTGTCCAAGTCATGAGTACAGAAAACTGAGCACATTCATTCATAAATTAAACCATAATCAATGAATGAATTACCAATGACTAAATGCTTTATTGTTTTTATTGAGAAAGTGCCTCATCCTTAGGGATGGTTATAGTTTAATAATGACTTTACATTCGATTAACAATGCAACATTTTAAAGAACATTCAAATGACCACTTTCATTAATGCTAAATGTCATTTCGGAAGGTGCTGTGTGTAAGTTTTTGACTGTCCTAAAGCACAAAAACACCATAATATGCTTGATATCAGGGGCGTTTCCAGCATTGAAGGACATCCGGGGCTTAGCCCAGAACATTTAATGCAAATACAGGGATCACTCGAAGAGGTTTTTTTATTTTTTATTTCAGTCAGTAACACTTTACTTTCAGTCAAAATACATCTTTAACATTATCTTTTTTGTTTATGAAAGTACACACTGAAGTGTACTCTCAGTAAACTATTAGTTTAGTAGTGTATACTGCAAGTATACTTGCAAGTCAACATAGCCTTTACTTATAGTTCACTATTGTTGTACTATGTTTGCACTTGCACAGTATACTATTGTGTTTAAATGTAGATTTTTTTTTATAAAAAAAAAAAAAACTTTAACTGTACCTTAATTTTAAAAACATGTCATTAGCTTCATGTTGCATTTTTTATCAACACTTGATTGTTGGTAAGTTTCATAAAGAAATGCAAAATTTTAAACAAAAAAAAAAAGTTGAAGACTACACCTTGATCAGATTCAGAACGGATTCAGAATAATAATAAAAACACAGATGGAGTAGATCGAGTCCAAAGTCCAAACCTTCACAGACAGTAGTTTTCTAGGCTATTTGTGGGTTAACTTACCCTTCATTTCATCTGGTAATATTAAGCGTTTTATTAATTTTTTACTTTTGATTTACACACTGTTTAATAATTGATGATGATCACATTATTTTATATTTGATTGAGCATGGATTGAGCAATCTTCTATCACTTGCTAGTATTACTAACTTCTATCAGATCAGATGCTAGTAACATACAAGTGATGCTAGTACCTAATAGCTAGTTAAACAAATAGACATACAGTGAAAGAAGACAGCCAGATGATGATCTTTAGATTTAAAGGATAAAAAAACTGAATTCTAACCCACTGACTTCTTTCCAAAAAATCCCCAAAGTCTCGTTTGCTTCATTTTTCCTGCCCGCTGTCTGTCGTTATTAACACTCTCTCAGACACTTGACTTTGCTGCTAGCTCCTCCCCTACCTGCTGCATATTCAACAGGAAGAAACGACAGCAAAGAAATGTAGCCTATACTCTAGGCTAGATTATTTTAAGGTCTATTTTTACAGGCTGTATGCACTATGCAGTACGTGCAAAGCCAAAGCGCAAATAGGACAACTTATGATTTCGCGGGTTTACATAGGCTTTAAAAAAAAAAAAAGGGGGAATTTTTTTTTTTTTCTCGTTCTGGAATCGGGCTACACTCAAAACATCCGGCTGAAGCCCCGGCAAAATCGGCTGGCTTCGCCCCTGCTTGATATGTAGGAAACATGCACACACTCGGTCCTCAGAAAAGCAAAGCTACAGCCAGCCATTCTGCTTTGAGATGTGTGTGTGTGTGTGTGTGTGTGTGTGTGTGTGTGTGTGTGTGTGTGTGTGTGTGTGTGTGTGTGTGTGTGTGTGTGAGTGAGTGTGTGAGTGTGTGTGTGTGAGTGTGTGTGTGACTGTGTGTGTGTGTGTGTGTGGACTGGTAATCCCACGGATATGGGGACAAAATGTCCCAACAAAGATGGCAATATCCAAAATCCTTGTCCTTGTGGGGACATTTTTTGGTCCCCATGAGGAAAACATCTTATAAATCACATTAAGTGATGTTTTTTGAAAAAGTAAAAATGCAGCATGTCTCCTGTGATGGGTAGGTTTAGGGGCAGTGTGTGTGTGTGTGTGTGTGTGTGTGTGTGTGTGTGTGTGTGTGTGTGTGTGTGTGTGTGTGTGTGTGAGTGTGTGAGGAGTGCGTGTGAGTGAGTGAGGAGTGAGTGTGTGAGTGAGTGAGTGAGTGAGGAGTGAGTGAGTGTGAGTGAGTGAGTGAGTGAGTGTGTGAGTGAGTGAGTGTGTGAGTGATTGAGTGAGTGTCAGTGTGAGGAGTGAGTGAGTGAGTGTGTTTGTGTGAGTGAGTGTGAGAGAGGGAGTGAGTGTGTGTGAGTGAGTGAGTGAGTGAGGAGGAGGAGTGAGTGTGTGAGTGAGTGAGTGTGTGGAGGAGGAGTGAGTGAGTGAGTGAGTGTGTGAGTGAGTGAGTGTGTGAGTGAGTGAGTGAGTGAGTGAGTGAGTGAGTGAGTGTGTTTGTGTGTGAGGAGTGAGAGTGTGAGGGAGGAGGAGTGTGTGTGAGTGAGTGAGTGAGTGAGTGTGTGAGTGAGTGAGGAGTGAGTGTGTGTGTGTTTGTGAGTGAGTGAGTGTGTGTGAGGAGTGTGTGAGTGTGTGTGAGTGAGTGAGTGAGTGAGTGTGTTTGTGTGAGTGAGTGTGAGAGAGGGAGTGAGTGTGTGTGAGTGAGTGTGTGTGAGTGAGTGAGTGAGTGTGTGAGTGAGTGAGTGTGTGTGAGTGAGTGTGAGAGAGGGAGTGAGTGAGTGTGTGTGAGTGAGTGAGTGAGTGAGTGTGTTTGTGTGAGTGAGTGTGAGAGAGGGAGTGAGTGTGTGTGAGTGAGTGTGTGTGAGTGAGTGAGTGAGTGTGTGAGTGAGTGTGTGTGAGTGAGAGTGTGTGAGTGAGTGTGAGTGAGTGAGTGTGTGAGTGAGTGAGTTAGTGTGTGAGTGTGTGTGTGAGTGAGTGAGTGAGTGAGTGTGTGAGTAAGTGAGTGAATGAGTGTGAGAGTGAGTGTGTGTGTGAGTTAGTGAGTGAGTGTCTGTGTGAGTGAGTGAGTGAGTGAGTGAGTGTGTGAGAGAGAGAGAGAGTGAGTGAGTGAGTGAGTGTGAGTGTGTGAGAGAGAGAGAGAGAGAGAGAGAGAGGAGAGAGAGAGAGAGGAGTGAGTGAGTGTGTGAGTGAGTGGTGTGTGAGGAGTGAGTGAGTGAGTGAGTGAGTGTGTGAGTGTGAGTGTGTGAGTGAGTTAGTGAGTGAGTGTGTGTGTGGGTGAGTGAGTGTGTGAGTGAGTGAGTGAGTGAGTGAGTGAGTGAGTGAGTGAGTGAGTGTGTGAGTGTGAGTGTGTGAGTGAGTTAGTGAGTGAGTGTGTGTGAGTGAGTGTGTGAGTGAGTGAGTGAGTGAGTGAGTGAGTGAGTGAGTGAGTGAGTGAGTGAGTGAGTGAGTGAGTGAGTGTGTCACTCAATCCTTGTCCTTGTGGGGACATTTTTTGGTCCCCATGAGGAAAACATCTTATAAATCACATTAAGTGATGTTTTTTGAAAAAGTAAAAATGCAGCATGTCTCCTGTGATGGGTAGGTTTAGGGGCAGTGTGTGTGTGTGTGTGTGTGTGTGTGTGTGTGTGTGTGTGTGTGTGTGTGTGTGTGTGTGTGTGTGTGTGTGAGTGAGTGTGTGTGTGTGAGTGTGAGTGAGTGTGGAGGAGTGAGTGAGTGAGGAGTGAGTGAGTGAGTGAGTGAGGTGGAGTGAGTGTGTGAGTGAGTGAGTGAGTGAGTGAGGTGAGTGTGGAGAGAGAGAGAGAGAGAGTGGTGTGTGAGTGAGGTGAGTGAGTGAGTGAGGAGTGAGTGTGAGTGAGGAGGGAGTGAGTGAGGAGTGAGTGAGGAGGAGGAGTGAGGTGTGAGGAGTGTGTGAGGAGTGTGAGTGAGTGTGTGTGTGTGGAGGAGGAGTGTGTGAGGAGTGAGGAGTGAGGAGTGAGTGAGGAGTGAGTGAGGTGTGAGAGAGAGAGAGAGAGAGAGGAGGAGTGAGTGAGGAGGAGTGAGTGAGTGTGTGGAGTGAGTGAGGAGTGAGTGAGTGAGTGAGGTGGAGTGAGGTGTGAGTTAGTGAGTGAGTGTGTGTGTGAGTGAGGAGTGAGGAGGAGTGAGGAGTGGAGTGAGTGAGGAGTGAGTGAGTGTGTGTGTGAGTGAGTGAGGAGTGAGAGGAGGAGTGAGGTGTGGAGTGAGTGAGTGAGTGAGTGTGAGTGAGTGAGGTGAGGTGTGTGAGGAGTGAGGAGTGAGTGTGTGAGGAGTGAGGAGTGAGGAGGAGGAGTGAGGAGTGAGCGAGCGTGAGAGTGAGTGTGTGTGTGAGAGAGCTTGAGTGTGTGTGTGTGTGTGTGTGTGAGAGAGCTTGTGTGAGTGAGTGTGTGTGTGTGTGTGTGTGAGAGAGTGTGTGAGAGGAGTGGTGTGAGAGTGAGTGTGTGAGTGAGGAGTGTGGAGAGTGAGTGAGTGAGTGTGTGTGTGTGTGTGAGTGAGAGTGAGGAGGAGTGTGTGGAGTGTGAGGTGTGTGAGTG